>OY735235.1:21059050-21076550 GCA_963457665.1 Thysanoteuthis rhombus
CGTTCATGCTTGTGTATGAGTGAAAAAGTAACTTTGAGATCTTTGAAGTATGATTGCGGTTCCCAGATTTCTATCACTGTGCAATATTAAAAGCATTAACAGTACCATCAATAAATGGATACACCCTATGAACTCTTATAGTAAGATAATTTTTCTTTTAAATCAAACATACCATGATTTTATTGTTTCCAATGGAACATTACTCAAACGAAACTGTTATTATCAGGTATTACTTATGAGCAAACTTTACAGCACTGAAACTCTGTGGCCAAATGAATGAATAAGTTGCTGCTCAAAAATAAGTACACTCCTATGAAGAAGACAGTTTATTCATCAAATAATATTGATAGATAAAATCAATATTTCGCGTGACCATTTGTAGTCTTGGCGACTTTGGCCACATTAGATTTGCACAGTCCGTAGATCATTTTATCCATTCTGATAGTATGTATTCTTTCAAATCTATCTTGTATCCAACAAGTCTTTAAACTACTTTTCCATTTTGTACTAACCAATTGATTTAAAATCTAGTGACGTCTTGACCAATCGAGCAATTTTTACTTTTTTTTCAGGAATTATGTCTTTCTTAGAGCGATGTGTTTTGAATCATTGTCATGCTAAAACAGAGCTCTTCTCTTTGAGCTTTCTAAAGACGGCCACAAGTCTCCTTTCAATATATTGATGTAACATTCAGCCTTCATGACCCTTGAGATAAAATGCAGCCAACCTTGCTGTAAGAACTCATACAACGCCATCTTCTACCATGCATAACTACTGATCTCAGGCACTTTCCTCATACGCGTCGACATGACAATGCTACATTAATCAGATGCCATCAAACCCAGATAAGAGAATTTTTGTTTCATCTGACCGCAGTCAGCCGCCCCCAAATCTTAAATATTTTAACTTATTTTCCTGTGTAAACTTCGAACAGCCCAGTGGTGTCCAACTTCCAGCAGTGGTTTATTTCGTTGTTATCGGCATGTAAGCCGGCCACGCTGATGATATATATATATAAATGCATTGTTTTAGTAGAAACATACACTTATATAACGTCAATAATAAACAATTGAGACCGGTTCCCTCATCAACCAATCTCTTGATAAAACAAATAAACCTTGGTATCAGCCTGCCCGGTCGACTGGCACTTCTGTACACCTCCAACATTTTCACTTTTCTTGGAATTTCGTGCATTTTGGGCAATGCTGTTTCTGTCCAACTTCAACCGTGTAGTTGTTTGTTGTAGCGATTGGTGTGTTAGTGGAAATAGATAACTTGGTCCTTCAGATCGGAAGTGAGTCCTTTCTCAAATAGATCGACTATGACTTCGTTGGAACTATGTTCAACAGCACAAACTCAAATTTAACATCACATACTAAACAATATTTAGATGTTTTCAAAACCCTATTGAAAACAATAATCTATAATAGTTTTAAAATAAGGTAACTACATAGAATGAAACAGACTTTTTTCGTGAGGACGTACTCATTTTTGGAGAGCAACATATAAGGGTTTTTTTGTTGGGGGTGCTAATATAGATCCAATGCTGTAGTGTTTGGTCATGAATAATACCTGATAACATCCCTTTTGGTTATGTATGTCTCATTTTAAAAAAAAACCTGCTGATTAGTTTAAAAGAAAATTACCTTTCTGCGAGAAGTATACGAAAAAATGAGGTGTACTCATTCATAAGCTACACAGTGTCTTCTGAATAATTTTCCTTACGATTTATTCATAAGTGGTATTGTGTGTCTGCCTGCATTACACAAGTGAGCTCGTCGTTATAATAGTGCATTCTTTTAGTTGAAGTGGATGGTTGTGCTTATGCCTGTTAGTATGTGGTAGCAAAAACGACAGAACCAATGCAGATGGTCAGATGAAACATACATAGTTACATGACGAGATGACAGGTTACTAAAAGAACAAGAGAAGGGAATAGATCAATATTAATCAAATATGATAGATAAATAGATGGATAGATATTGGTATATTTATGCATGTTGGTACGTAAATATGTGTGTATGTATATGTGTGTGGGGGGGAACATTTATTTGTTTATATTTATATTACATGAGTACCTATATGTGTGCATACAATCACACTCACCTCAACTTCAACCACATCCACCTCTGATGATAGCAACTGTAAGTAATGACGGTGTGAAAATATCATGCACAGAATTTGTTTGTTTATTGAATATCAACATCTATAATATGTATATCAGTAAAAAAAACATTTCAGAATGTCTTTCAAATTACATATGTAAATACATATCCAAACGCACAAACCCTCCATTAACACATACACACATACGCCCTCACATGCACACACATACACACATATATTATTCCGACTATCCTCATCTTTGTTGTTTTTCATACAACGTTTCGGCCGTTGCACTCTACGGACTTCGTCAGGTAACATCTGGGAGATTTTGGGGAAGTAACGAAACGAACCCTTTATTTATCCGACGGGGGTATATCGACCGTACTCCCCACTTTCAACGTTATTAGTATTGTTATACTGCCTCACACTAGGATCGAACCTAGTACCATCAGATTACTTAACAGTAATTTGTCTGACGCCGTAGCCACTGCGCTATGAGTCCATACATATATATTCAAGAAAGCTTTACAGCTTTACACGCTAAATACATTTTTTTTTAAATCTTCAAAAGTTATTTCAGTCACTTTCTTTCCAATGTTTATTACTATAATGCATGTAATTTCTAAGAAAGTCATATTATGTTACACATATTCTCAGTTATTATGGTATTATGTGTAAATTTTCTATTTGGGGATCATAAGTTGTTCACCATTTAACCATTTCGGGGATTGTAAGAAGGAACAAAGGAATTATCTAAACATGGCATCCAGCAGTGTTGATCAAGCATCATCTCTTTTTCAGCTATGATCTTAATATATAGCTTATGTCATATACGTAGGGTATTATCATAATGTATTGTATTTGAATGTTTTGAAACAGGGCTCACTTACGTAGGTTACCAAGAAAACGTATTTCACAATCAGGGATCAGAGGATGTTCTGTATAGCAATGTGGCTTTCTCTCTCTCTCTCTCTCTCTCTCTCTCTCTCTCTCTCTCTCTCTCTCTCTCTCTCTTTCTCTCTCTCTCTCTTTATATATATATATATATATATATATATATATATATATATATATATATATAATGCGTGATGATGCAGTAATAGCAATGTATTATTTGATTATAAATAAACATGTCCAAGAAGAGTGAGCTCATCCTCCAGGTCCACAGCAATACTGTATCTTTTGTATATCAGTGTAAGTGCAATTACGCGGTTATTTCGTAAGAGTGTTATAGAAGAAGCAATTAAAAGACGTAAACAAAACACTCGGCGCCTGTAATTGAAGACATAACGGTCAGCAAATCATGACCCAAGCAAAGAATCAGCTGATCCCTGGTAGATTGTCATTTTTAGAAGCACTTGTGCGTGTGTGTATGTAAGTGTGTACGTCTGTATCCGTGTGTGTGTATGTGTATGTGTGTGTGTGTGATAGCCAGCTAGCTGTATAGGTAGATGGTACACATATACATAGAGGACAAATAGATAAATGCTTGTCGTCTGTCCATCTAAAGTACGTTTAATTAATATCAAAATACTGTTTTCTTTAAAAAGAATTTTGATAAAAATGTTTCATAAACAAATCAGAGCAAATGAATTGTTGAACTTTGTTATTTTCATTTAATTAAGATAAACTATGCTCAATATTTCAATCATATGATATTGTACAAAATGATAAGAATTTAAATGAAACACGGGAATATATCACCAAATTTTAGTTCATAATACATACATATACATATATATATATATATATATATATATATATATATATATATATATATATATATAATGAATTTTGCTCAGATGCAATGAAGCACACCATATTTTTTTTCAAATCATTATTACTAAAATAACTACGATTCTTGCTGGGTACCTCACACTTATGATCGTATGCAAAACCAGGCAAGAGAAGCTGGCCTTATCGCGTTGGATACACCGGTTCTCAGACGATTACCAAATTTAAGCAACGTCTAGCCAGGTCACTGATCAGATGGGTGACTCCCTAGGAATACCAAGTGCCATACGCAGTAAAAATATTATTTTGCTCCTGTCCCAGCCTACTATGCTTTGACACGGATAAGCAGAGCTTCCTGGCAAGCGAGGATCGAACCGGGTATCCGTTTCTGTCTCATGAACTCGTTGCTCGTCGAAGGAAGAATAACAAAAATAATGTTCTCTCTTGAGAGTCATCATACTCGTATCGAGTGACAGCAATCATCAGACTGAGTTTAGTAAATATCAAGAGCTTTTTTTTCTAAGTAAGAGTAGAAAGATTGTCCCACGTTTACGATTGTAATGAGTTCAAGCTTCATTGTTAGACCCACCTATCCTTGTGCATGACTTCCTCTATAAATATAAGTGTATATACCTAAACATACGTCACACAAATACTGAGGAAGATAGAGAGAGAAAGGCAGTAACGTAAGTTATAATACATATACGTGTTAGTGTATGCGTATGTGTGTATTTAGGTACTGATGTTGCTCCCTTTTAGCTCAATGGTAAGAGCAATGCTTCTCCCTACAGCAGCCCCATTTTCGTTGATTGTTTATTCAAGATACGTTGCCTAGGCCAAGTGGTCAATACACCGTGTAATAACGGTTGGTAATTACAAATGACTTTTTATATGATATAATGCAATTTATAATCACCCTGTCGGATCATATATCCATCTTTAATAACACACACACACACAAACGCACACTATATATATATATATATATATATATATATATATATATATATATATATATTTATATATATATATATATATATATATATATATATATATATATATATATATATATATATATATATATATAAGATATAGATTAGAAAATGAGTAAGAAAAGAGGATATAATGTCACAAAACAAAGTGAAAGTGAACCGCGGAAGCACAAAACAATTTAGGGTACTGTGATGATAATGCGTTAGTATCAGAAATAGCGGAGGTTATACAAAACATGTTAAATGATATAAATAGAGAAAGCAAACAAAAACATGAAAGACCGATTGAAATAAAAGTAGGGGTTTAATAACAAAGTCCTGGTAGATACCATCAGAGCAATTGGTGAAACCCAAGGCAAAGTTAACAATGACATCACCTAGGTAAAGCCAGAGGAAGACCACAGAAATAAAACTAGACGATACATAATGATCTGTTGGAAAGCATTTGGTATAAATAGAAACATACTGATAAGTAAATTGCCGAAATGCTTAAAACTTGCGGTATACAATCAATGCATTATACCAGTTTTGATGTACGGGTGTGAAACTATGCAGTTCAAGGAATGACCCTTGGCGATAGGAAATGGTCACCATAGATCCGAGGTAGGACTAGGTTGAAGAACATCGTTAGTAATTAAACATTGATAATGGAGGAAGACTGGGCACATAGCAAGAAGGAAAGGCAACAAATGGAGATTGGTTTCACACTTAGCATGAAAGAATGACAAAAGATGGAGCAAAAGGCTAACCAATTGTTGCCCTTGAGACAGAACATGTAGAGGGAAAAGACCAAATGCAACATGGAGGGACAAGATAAAGAAGGTTTTTAAGACATGGGAGAGCTTAGTGCAATCAGGCTCGTCAAGGGAGAGGATAGGAACGGCCTTTGTCCACCAGTAGACTTATAATAGATGATTATGGTGAGGACATAGATAGATAATGAGCATACAGAATTATACACAATAATCATATGTACATAACTGTGAAGCAGAGGTCTTTGTTGACCGAGCAAATATACTTTTAAATACATTTGACATCAATGACAGTACTAACGGTCACAAGAGTGCAAAGCATACATTTATCCCGTCTAGGTAATTGTATCTTTCTTGTATTGATTAATTCGATCCTGAGATTTTCTCCTGGCGACCAAGACCATTTAATAAAATACCACTTATCAAAGGTTACAAAAAAAGAAATGCCATGGAAGGGTTAAGTATGTCATCTCAACGATCTCCTGAACTTTTGGATTGCTCAATTGATCCGTGGTACTCTGTAACCTCACTCGTAATGTATCTCTCACTTTTTTTTAAAGAAAGAGGACTCTGGGAAATATTCCCCTTTCACTCTAGATATACCATAACGAATCAATTATCCAGATTGTATATTATTCATGTATACTTCAATTTACATATATATATTTACAAGTACAAAATTTCCTGGATTCACATTAAGAGGTCTGAACATACATATGTGCATGAACACATATGCACAAAACAATACACACTCAGGGGTAAGGGAATTCACCCCTATTCACGTATGCAACAGTATATATTGCTAAACGTACACGCTAACACGTATATCTAAGTATATGCTTGTACATACTCATTCGTATGTATATATAGTGCTTTCATACATATGCATCGGATATATATATATATGTGTGTGTGTGTGTGTGTGCATGTGCGTGTGTGTGAGTGTACGTGTTTGCAATTGAATACATACATTCATGTTTTTATACACAAATATATATATGTGTATATATATATATATGTGTGTGTATATATATATATATATACATATATATATATATATATATATATATATATATATATATATATTTATATATATATATATGTATGTATATATTACGATGATACTCCACACGAAATAACAGCCTATATGTACGACATAAGCTATATATTGGAAATATAGCTGAAAAGAGGATGTTTGATCAATACTGCTGGGGTGCCATGTTAATATAACTGTTTTGTTTTTAAAATCCCCGAAACAGTTAATTTGTAAACAACTGATGATTAAAAAAAATGAAATTTACGCATAGTGTCATGATTACACAGTATATGTAAAACGGAAAATAAAACACCGTAGAAAATTATACAAATCATAGTACGAAATATTGGGAGGAGGGTGACTGAAGTGAAACAAAATAACTTTTTAAAAAGTTTTGAATGATCATTGTTTGAAGTTGCAAAGCTCTCTAAACTACCTCTGTGTGTGTGTGTGTGTGTATGTGCGTGTGTGTGTTTGTGTGTGTGTGCATGTGTGTGTGTGTGCGTGTGTGTGTGCATTAAATCGATATTTACAGATCTAATTTAAGAAACATTCCGAGATGGTTGTTTACTGATACACACAGACATACAGACACATTATATATATATATATATATATATATATATATATATATATATATATATATATATATATATAGATATATATATATATAGATATAGACATATATATATATATATATATATATATATATATATATATATATATATATATATATATATATATATGTATGTATGTATGTATGTATGTATGTATATATGCATTTTAGAGGGAGAGGGAGAGAGAGAGAAGGGGTAGACTGTATGGATGGGCCTCAAAACAATAAAATTGAACAGAATAAAAATAAAAAATCGTTGTGTTCATAACCTGAACATGAACTTTTATACAAACCCCGAGCCAACATCGATTTATTTATGTATGTATGTTTGTATCCATCTATCTATTTATCTATCTATCTATCGATCTATTTAGCTATCTTCTATCATATAATACCATTTCAGCGGAAGGTATCACATGTGGTAAGTCCAGGATATTGGAACGTAACAGTATACATTTTTGAAATGTACTCACTGAATTATCAGACAATAAGCACCCAGTTAGCTAAATCTTGTATAAAATAATTTTGATTTTTCCAAATCAATCTTCTTTGATTCTCCTCCTGAAGTCTCTTTTTTTTTCTTATTAAGGGTTCAACTTTGAATGTTTATCCCTAAGTTTGTCTCCTACAACATGCACGCTTGTTTTGTTTTGTTTCATAAGCCTGACTTTGTTAGTGATCACTGCCCAACAAAAGGTAAAAGAAGTAACTTATCACCCCCTTTTCCCCATTTTTTTTAGTATTCACCCCAACACGTTGTTTTCTATTGAATAACTTACCAAACCTGTTTACATTCACTATTGAATTTTTTTTCATATTGTGTCTTGCCAAAATTGCATGCATTACTGAATGATTATTTAAATGCATATACTGATACACACATAGATATATACATATTTATATTTACATAGACAATCATAAACACATGCATATCCACATTTGCACGGACACATATACCAAGGCACATTTATATACGTATACATATACATATACCTACATTCATTTATATACATGATGCTACTTGAAATTTGAAGAAATTCGAAAAACAAATCATTCTGTCCATTTATAGATCGATATCGTGTTTTGCTGGGCATTCCATACAAATCTCTGAATCATTCCTTCAAGAAATGAAGAACATAATTTGTGTATGTATATCATCAAAAACGTCACTGTTATAAATAAAGTAGATATAGGAAGTGGCCATAGAATGGTAGCGTGCAAAAGAGAATTTACTAAACTTTTAAACAAAATGATTTCGATGAAAAATGCACAAATAAAATGGAGGTAGAGAACATTATCAATTTTCGAGTAGCAAATGAGGATAGATTTCAGGACTTGTGTAATAGTGACAGTATAAGCTGGCAAATATTATTTAGGTTGCAACATAAATACAAATGTAAACAATAACACTTCATAGCTACATTAGAACAATTCAATAAGGAGCGATACATGGAAATAAAAACTGAAAAAGACGAACAGAACGTAAACTAATGAAAAGAGCACAAGAAGAAAATAGGAAGAAAAGCACACAGAGGTAGTAGAGGCTATCGGAAAGTGGAAAACTTTGAAACACGCCTAAGACACAGATCAAACCGGCAAGTAACAGATACTGAAGCATAGAAATGGTAACGTTGTCAAATGAAGGGACGGACAGATCAAAATAACTGAATGATACTATGAAAATCCGTAAAAGATATATGTACCACAAAGTGATATACAAGGCATAATAGAAAACGAAGTAGCGTTTGATTTGCAAATTATTAAACTTGGAAACACCTCAACCGAAAATGTTATAACGATAGACCATCTAGAATATCTGAGATAGAAAAAGGACTTGCAAAGCTATTCACACAGCGTACATAAGGGAGAAAATATATTCAAAACTTCTACAGAGGAACCAACTCTTCAATAAAAGAGATAATCATGACCTCGGCAACTATCAACTAATTACACTATAACCTAACCTCTATGAACTAATCGAAGAGGCGCTCTAGATTGGAAAAAAGCTATGGGACAGGGAAGCTTTAGAAGTGGCTACTCAACAATAGTCAACTCATCGGCAAAATACGGTAAAGTCCCCACAAAAACCATGAAAATAGAGGGCAGGACTGTAGAAGAATACTGTCAGAGAATGTCCATGAAAATAACGCATAACAATCGCCGGCAAATCATTTGTATGAATAGAGACATTTCGAAGAGCGCGTTGTTAATGGACTTGAAGCATAAGGTATACAATGATACTAGCTGCAACTCTCTGATGCAAAAGATGCAAGTTGATCAAACGAACTAAGATCCAACTTGGAACCGCACAGAGAGCTTTGGAAAGAGCAGAGATAATTTAAGGAGATACAGAAAATATCGACATGGACCCACAAAAGAACTAGAATATTAAATGAATATTAAGCCACAAAATGGTGATGATCTGGAAAGAAAAGCTAACACCATAAGACTGACCCATTGTTGCATGCAACAGTAAATCCAGTAAGAAAAGACCGGGCATAAAAATGGAGGGAGGGAATGGAAAAGTTTGCCAGCGAAACAATGCTCGGGTTAGCGCGAACACAGTTGTCAGGTTGAAATGCTTTTTTCGACAGTGGCCAAATAATGGCTGCTGATATATAAACATATATATATATATATATATATTTGTGTGTGTGTGTGTGATTATAAATTGCGTTATATTATGTTGAAACTCATATTTGAAATAATCCTTGGTCATTAAACAGTAAATGAATTACTTGGTCTAGACAACGTAAATAGAATAAACAATTAAAGAAAAATGAGTCGGCAGCAGAAATCGAACCTGTGACCGATAGAGTAGCTGCTTCAACGTACCTATGCTCTTTTTATTGAGCTAAACAGCCGCTAGTGATGCTTTCAATTCATTTAACTTTTTAATTGTTTGAGTGAGATATGCAACTAACTTTTAAATTACCCATGTGTCTGTATTCTACCTTTAGGCTTAGTCAAACCAAAACATTGGGGTCAGAGACGGAGTGGAATATTTTGTACTAAGGTGAGCCTCGTAGGTATAATAAGTCAGTATGTACACACACACACACACACACACACACACACACACACACATATATATATATATATATATATATATATATATATATATATATATATATTCGTGTGTGTGTGTGCGTGTGTGCGTATACATATAGATATATGTGTATGTGTCAGTATGAACGGCTGCATATACAAATTAATGTCACTATGACATAATATTAATTTCAATGTGAAAATAAATGAACTTCTACGAAATATTTTTCACACACATACATACACTGTACATGCATATCAATTTAGATCTTTCTCTCCCTCATTCTCTCTCTCTCTCTCTCTCTCTCTCTCTCTCTCTCTCTCTCTCTCTCTCTCTCTAATATATACATGTGTGTGTCTGTGCGTGTGTGTCTATTTGTTTATGCGTCTCTGTGTGTTTAAGGAATCATTTTTGTATTTCAATAATACTTTCAGTCTAAGTATTCTTGTTTATATGCACAAGGTATTAACCTGAATTTCGATGAAAGAGACTATTAAACAGAACAAAAAGCTCAAATATCTATTTTTTTAACAAATCGTTGTATTATGCAATCTAACGAATTTTTCAAAGATTCAATACAGAAGTCTGGTCAGCAAAACTAATACGAAATTTCGCAAACATAGGTAGCACAGTAAAGAAAAATATAAACTGAATATGTAAATACACACACACACACACACACACACACACATATATATATATATATATATATATATATATATATATATAGTATATGTGGTCCAAATTAGGCTAGCAGTATAACATGATATGATAATATATCAATAATATAAAGCCACTTCTGATATGCAATGGATCTAATTCATAGAGTGTTCGATACATACAACTTTTTACTCATGAAGTTAACTTGTTTTAGAGTAGAGCTGGAATTAGATAGTAGAATGTGGATTTGCTACACAAAATAGCTCATGTTTCTGCCCTATTCGGGCCTCATCAGGCAAATCTGTTTATATACATATACATATATATATAGACGGACAGACAGACAGACAGACAGACAGACAGACGGACAGAAAAAAATGTGAAATGTATAACAATGTACAACTTTTGGAAATGTAAATATACGACGGAGAGCGGGGTCGCAAAGCACCCTGGATGCTCCGGGAGATCAAGACAATAGCTTGAAAAAACTTTAAATCATACACTCCCGTCATCTATTCGAGATTTCAATAGAAATTTTCAAGCATGCTCAAATAATTAATTTTAATTAGCAGATATTTGATTGATGTACCTAATAACATCATCAAAAATTTGAAAAAAAAAAATCATTAAGCAGTAGTGTAGCTTATTTTTGGAGTTAGTGGGATCAGGTTATTCACAGAATTCAAATTTCGCGGAAGGTCCGCACCCAACCACGATTCGAGGGACTGCTGTGTATTTACAGTCATTATCATTATCATTATCATCTGCAGCAACAGCACTTATCTAGCTTGTGATGTTGAACTTGGACCATCCCCAATATTCGTCATACTCTCTGTCATGGGTGTCACGGAGCCACTACTCTTTAGTCTAGTTCATCACGATATTTTATTTTCTGCCGGCAATAGTTTTGCATATGATATCTTAGGATCCATGTTGTGAGTCGTGATGTCAAGTGGTTGTCAGACAATCTTGCTACATGATCAGCCCATTGCCGTTTGCGTTATCTTGATAGATTCAATATCTCTGACTCCTGTTTTTCCCTAATGTACTGGGCTGTCATTCACAAGTTTATATCGGATAAATTATGCAATGAAATATAAGATTGTCTTAGCAGATATAGTGTGGGGAGCAGCACTATAGATGATAAGAAAGAAATATTGACAATGATGTACCACACTTAAATTCATAGAGCACTTTAAATAAATATATATATATGTGTGTGTGTGTGTGTGAGTGTGTGTGCGTGCGTGTATGCGTGTATATATATATCATGGCGTGATCAGAGTTCAACTATACGTCCACAATCCATGTTGGTAGTTGCATGAGGAGGAGAAAGAAGAGCAAGAGGTCCTCTTTTGAGTCAATGTATTCTCATACTTGTAAAATAGAGAAACGTCGAAATATTCAGAGAGTATTATTTCTTATAAAAATCATGAACTTTTTTTAATACGAAAATGGGAAACTTGTACATTCAATCATTACATCATAGTATCAATGGCGTCACACCTTTAATGACATGCCTCTTCTTTCCTTCCTAATCCCGTTGTTTAGTGTAAGTTGCACCGACGGAGAGGCTGACCATGCTGGAAGCGTCTTATAGTGATGTGTCCACACTCTCAGAAGATATTGATTATTCTCACATCATTTGAACTGTTTTATACAAAATTAATCCCATCAATGAAACGCCTGTTATATCAAACCATATATATATATACCTTTATATGATCATTAATTATATATATATATATATATATATATATATATATATATATATGTGTGTGTGTGTGTGTGTGTGTGTGTGTGTGTGTGTGTGTGTGTGTGAGTGTGTGCGTAAAATCAGCAGCAGCAAACATTATGAGTCCCCAGCTGGACAAGGGTCTTTCCCATTTCATTCCATGACCCACCTCAACTGTGCTAGCCTCTGTCATGTCTTACCGGCGAAGCTCTATCTTACCCCACAATCTCAAACTCTGTTTACTGTCCCATGGGCACTAATCTGTTAGTTTTTTGCTCAATTAGTTGTTGTCCGTTTTTGCTATGTACCCAACCCATCTCGATTTTTGTTGCTTAATTTTTTGTATACCTTTAATCCTAATCCTTCCCCTGGCCGTATTGATGTTTTTGTAAGACTTAAAGTTATCCTTAGTTTTGTATTTTGTTCGATTTTAATTTGGTCCCCTGATCAATTTTTGAGTTTCCATGCTTTGCCTCCGTAAGACATAACTGGTATAAGGGATTCATTCTATACTTTACAATTAAGGCATATTGACAAGGTGATTCTCAATATGTCTCAATCCATATCAAATGCTTTCTATGGTATTTTTCTAATTTCAGCATCTGGCCTAAGTGAGTCTGTTTGTCAACATCAGCTAGATCCTTGCCCTCTATTCTCATGATCTTTTGGGGTACTGCATCGTTTTGCATTACTTTTGTCCTTGTCCTGTTCATCTTTATGTGTATTTGTAACTTCCCCTTTTTATATTAGTCGACACGATTAGTAATTCTTCCTATGTTTCTGACGTCATTGGTGAATTTCAAGCAGTTTAAATATGTTCCACCTATGTTTATTCCCATTCTATCCCAGCCAATTTTATGACAGGTGCTCGCAGTGAATATATCTTACCTTTAGTCCACCCAATTTTTAAAATCGTGTTTGCATTTTAATCTAGTCTAATTATTGCAGAGCCATTTTCAAGCGTTTTAGATAATTTCTACGTGATCTTTTTTAAAGCCCAGATTATGCCTTGAAGTGAAAACTGCCGTATGTTGAGATACTTTTTAATGGTCTACAAAGGCGAAACAAAGTAGTTTGTTGTAGTCTAGTGATTTTTCGATTGGTTGGTTTATTGTACATAGATGGTCTATTGTTAAGTACCCATTTCTGAAACCTGTCCGTTCACATAGTTGGTTTTCGTTAACTTTGTATGTTGTTTTTTTTGTGCATATTTTTGTCAATAGTTTATATAGGTTGATACTAAAATTATATATACATATATATATATATATATATATATATATATATATATAGAGAGAGAGAGAGAGAGAGAGAGAGAGAGAATGGGGGATAAATTTGTTCAATTTCAATCGGAGGTTACATGCAAATTCACACACATGCACACACACATACATATGCATATATACATTACGTATATATATACACACATACATATTGCATAAATAATTGTATTTATATGCATATACACATATATATATATGCATATATATATATATATGTGTGTGTATGTTCATTGGCTTGATATATACATCAAAGTATGAATATATATATATATATATATATATATATATATATATATATATATGTATATATATATTACGTGGCAATTATGCAATCGTCAGACCTTTTCTATACCTAATATCGAGCAATCTCAATGCAGAGATAATTCAACCCTAAAATACACATATATATATATGTATATATATATATATATATATATATATATATATATATATATATATATGTGTGTGTGTGTGTGTGTGTGTGTGTGTGTGTTTAGATGTGGGGCTGGATTGGATACACTTGCCAAAACACACTCATATTAACACACGTACACTATCAACATACACATTTATAGTTCCATGCACTTAATTCAATTTTTTGCAAAAAAAGCATTTTCATTGCTATAAAAGCGAATATCTGTGCAATAAAAAGCTTATGAGACACTCTTTGTCGGATACCAAATTTGTACGAAACACGATTGTATTTATTCTTCACAGAAACCGGTCCGGTTAGTCACTCAAAAGAAACGAGCCAGTGATAATATTTTGAATAAATTAAAGAGTTGAAAACGGAGTGATCAACAAATAATCAACTTTTCTTGCTTTTGTTGAGCAGTGATCACTGAAATAAAAAACCAAAAAAACAAAAGTGACCCCTGCTGGACACAAATTGTAAAACCAATTTTTCGTCAACTTACATTGTAAATTTAACCCCTATTTAAAGCCCATGGTGAGAGTGAATCCTAGAAGCAAAAAAATTTCCTTGTAGACAGATAAAAAGGTAAAGGTTTGATTTTGCAGCCCTTTAGTTTCTTTGCTGCAGCATAAATATGTAATACACACAGATACACAAAGCTAGAGAGAGGAATTTAAAAGCTGAAGAAACTTATGCAAATGTTGGCAGATTGGGTTGATGGTCTCTGATAAACTTAACGTACATTTGGATGTAGGTATTCAAACACACCAACT
Organism: Thysanoteuthis rhombus; assembly: GCA_963457665.1. NCBI lineage: Eukaryota > Metazoa > Mollusca > Cephalopoda > Oegopsida > Thysanoteuthidae > Thysanoteuthis > Thysanoteuthis major. Next base: position 21,074,202 of record OY735235.1, read on the forward strand.
TGGGTTCTCCATATACATGTATATGAAAGCCTTGTCGGCCTTCCCCAAGCTACCCATTTTCCGCATCTGAGCGTCATGTTGACAAGCTTGTCCAAATCATTGGTCCATTTTATTTTTTGCCGGTCACAATTTTGCTTACAATCCCGAGGGATCCATGTTGTGGGTCGTGATGTCCAGCAGTTGCCTGACATTCTGGCAACACAGTCTATTCATTGCCATTTGAACTTCGTAATGACATGTAGAATATACTGGACACCTGTTTCGTCGCTAATATCGTGTGCAATCACATATATATATATATATATATATATATATATATATATATATATATATAAGTATGTGTGTGTGTGCCTGTGTCTATGTATCTCTGTGTGCATGCATATGAGGGTGATTATATATTTAAAAATATGTATGTGTAAAATAAATTAATATATATATGTGTATGTGTGTATATATATATATATATATATATATATATATATATATATATATATATATATATATATATATATGCATGTGTGTGTTTTATATATATGTGTGTGTGTGTGTGTGTGTGAGTGTGTGTGCAAGTATGTGTGCATGTATGTGTATGCAGGTGCCTGAATATGTGCGTATATACATACATGTGTACATTCGTATACATATATGTATGTATTTATGTATTCATATATATGAACATAAATATATATGTATGTATATATTTCTGAATATGAACGCGTAGATATGCAAAAATATATATGTATATATGTGTGTGTGCGTTTATATACATATATATGTGTGTGTATGTGTATGTATGTGCATATGTACTGGTTTATATGACATAATGGTTTGTAGTGTATATTTTGCTGAATATGATGTATGAATATCATATATATATATATATATATATATATATATATATATATGTATATATATATGTGTGTGTGTGTATGTATACGTATGTGAGTGTGTGCTTATAACACAGTACATATACATATGCATACAGATATACATATCTCTATGCATGCAAGCACATATGCAAAAATATGTGTGTATGCACTTATATATATATATATACATGGAATGTTATATATGAGTATGAAATCTTGCATATAAACATATGCACCTATATGCATATGAGTACTTGTTTATGAGTATAGGACACATATATGTTACCATTTTCTATATGAAAATATATGTTTATACATAATTGTAAGAACATCTATATATGAAACATGTATATATGAAATATGCATTTCATATGTTCGTCAATGTTCGTTATATACATTTATATGTATATACATATATATATATATATATATATATATATATATGTGTGTGTGTGTGTGTGTGTGTGCATGTATATATATATATATATATATATATATATATAGATGGATATACACACATGTATATGCATACATATATTTATATCTTAATATTTATGAATATACATATATATATATATATATATATATATATATATATATATATATATATATATATATATATATATGATTTCAGTTTTCCAAGATCATATTACAGAAATAGAAATCATACGACTTACCTGTGTTCACCTGTAATAATCCCAGGATAATATGATACCGAGGTAGTAGTTTATTTATATATAAACATTAATGTATATATTGTGATATACAACGTGTTCCTTCTTCTCTCTTGTGTATTTCCTTTTGTTTGTTTTCACTTCTTCCTCGCTGGATTCCCTTTTATTATTTATCTACTGTTATTATTTTTACCTATTTTATAGGTGTTCAGGTAGTGGTCTTTTAATCCTCCGTTATCTACGTTTCTTAGTTGCTGACGATCTTTGGATACCTGTGCTTTACAGGCATTTTTAATTCAGATCCAACCGAAAAGTACCAATTTAATATGTATAAGCATATCAACACAATGCTGTATTTTATGTAAATATTTAAGTATATACATGCAAGCATTTGATTTCACATCACATAACCGCTAAGGCTTCAAGTCAATATTTATATACGTTTACCATATAATGTGTATGTATACATGAACGTCAGGTAGAGTGAATTCTATGATAGATTAAGAGTCAAATCGATAGCTTTTACGAACAGGCACAAATGCATGCAGATAGATAGATAGATTGATAGATAGATTGATTGATAGAAAGATAGATAAAGTTTTTTTGTGACTTGTTGATATTAAAGTAAGGGTCTTTCTTTTGAGTTAAATTGGGGATAGGTATTTTCAAATGAGTGTGTATTAGTTGAGTAATATCAACAAAAATGACTTGTTGAAGCCTATGTGGAGTCGAATCTAGTCATAAACCTCATATATGCACTTGTACGCGAATCAAATCTATTAGACAGAACATTATTTCGTAAGAGA
>OY735235.1:21086550-21139050 GCA_963457665.1 Thysanoteuthis rhombus
CGTCCTTGGGCTCTCCTATTATTACTCGGCCCAGCTGCAGAGGGATCAGTTTCCCCGGGGCAGCAATGCTCCATTGCACTTAACGGAGCAGGTCCCCAAGTGGACGCTTTCGTGGCAGAGGTTGCTTTGGTTGCATAGCAAACCGAAGCAACGTCGGCTGGAGCCATTTTTGGAAGAGTGTTTCCTATTCTTCCCACGTTAAGCTCGACTTGATGTCACATTTTGCTGTGGTGGGGCAGCGAATAAACAAACCTACAGCGCAGTGAAAAACGTTGTCTGACATTTTTGTGTGACGGGACTGAAACAAAGTGATAGAAGCAACAAAGATAAGGATGCATGCCCAGATAAATGATTCGAAATAATGTTGAATTTACAATCTATAGCTTGTAAGGAGAGGTCGATAGAATCAGAACCAAGTATTGGTCTAATTAATTCCCTAAAATAGAGTTTAAATTATGACATTCCTCTTTGTCAATGCACTTAAATCAGTGGTGGATATCAATTGCATAGATTGGAAATTATACAGTGAAAATTTCACATCAAAATCTAGTTATTTATCAGGTGTCAGGCTATGGTCTTCTGGGTCCAGTTTTGTACGCCGGTAGTTTAGATACATATGCATATTTCATGGTGGCCCTTGGTCAGATTTTCTACCAAAGCAGGCCATCCCTACAAAAGAGATTGATGAAACAGCTTTTCTGTAGATGATTTCCCCATTCAGTCTTGCAGCCTAAAAGAGGAAAAAGGTTCTAACATATTATACTGTATCGTTTCTTAGCATTTTTGGACCGGAGAAACGTCTTGAAATAATGTTCATATCTGAAGAATCCACGTCATAAAACAGTCCATCATGGTGTCCAAACATTAATATAAATGTAAAGCATGGAGGGTTACCCGCAATATTGAACTAAAATATCACGTCTTCCGTAAACTAAGATAGTTCCCATTCGAAAGGTAAATGCTTTAAAGGGGTCGGGCTTTATGGTGTGTGGACTACTCTGCCATATTTGTGACGTGAAATAATTATCTGTCCTTAGTGCGAAACTTCTTATAAATTGCAAATTTAGATATTTTATATCTAATTTAGATGATTTATATCTAGAGATCGATAAAGGATTTATAATCTGTTGTTTTTTTTTTTTAAATCATTTTTGTCAGATTTCTCCAGAACCACTTGTGGAAAAAATATCAAACTCGACGCTTACTTGTATTGTATGCTCGGTACAATGGCCAGTTATCAGCTTATCTCGGTGCGCACACACGCACACACACATGTACACACACACAACCACACACACACATAAACATGCACGCGCAGAATTGTTCAATTATTGTCAGAAAAGCTGGGAAAAGACCTTTTAGCTGAATGATTCTCAATGGTAAGCGCCTATCAGCATTTTTTTTAAATCTCTGGCTCCACCTATTAAAAATCGCCCAGAATAATTCTTTTTTCTTCAATCCAAATTGATGCAAATCATCTAGAATTGACAAAAAAAAAAACGCGTATAAATTGGATTTTCTTTTTATTGCTGACGATATAAATCGCCCCAAATCGAAATTTTAAAACTCTTAATTTTGAGTTTTTTCATCGAATCATCTGAGATTGTAGCTCCTTGGAATTTTTTATTTTTCTATGAAATTTGATAACTGCTGGTCTTTCCGATTGCTAAAAAAAATCTGCCGCTTCGAGTGTCGAATGCCATCAGGACGTGAACTGCTCCTCAACATACTGAGGGAGAAAAAAAATCTCAAAACAAGCATAAGCCAGGTTTTTTTCACGCATGTATAACATTTTTCGCAGAACCCCTAACAACCAAACAATGATCCCCAGAGTGCCAGGGAACACTGCTAAAGAAAATATGCTCTGTGCATGTATAATTACTTTTTTTTAACTCATTCTTTTTTCTCTACAGCGAAACAGATTTATGAACCTGGATTTGTCTCTCCAAATACTATCAAACGTCATGTTTAGTTATGGAACAGTGAAGGAGCGATTTGAACGTAAATCCAGTTAAGCACAGATCGCAGAATCGATTCACGGATGGGGAACTCTATGAATGTAGTAGTGAAATCTATGTAATGTTGTAGTTATTGTAAGAGTCATATTCATTTTTGAAGATAATCCCCTTTGTTCTACATACAATATTCACAGCAATTTAGGGAGACGTTTTGCGTTGATGAAGGGATTATCAGGGGCACTACCACTCTGTTGCAGTTACAAGAGATCTTTTTTTCCTGGGCTGTATTTCTAGTTCCACGCTAAACATCTCCTTTGCCCGGAGTTAGAACAAAGTATAGATCTCGCAAAGCTATTTTTCTTTTATCAGGCTATTACTCCCTCCCTCTATAATACTGTCACTATTCCACAAGGCCTGAAATCTGTTCTCAAGAGATGATTTAAAACTGGTAATGTTCTGTATCGCTATTTAATTGGGACATTCATTTTTCTTGAGAAAATAAATTTTCTTCCAGTTTTATACTTAAATTTAGTTCTGTACAATACCATTCAAGGGATCGCTTCCTATATCTACTATTTTTATAGCTGTAACGATTTTAATGTTACTGATCTTGCCCACTTACAATCTTCTCGTTTTTGGAAGATTGTAACTATAATCTTCAATGCATGTCACCGAGCATAACCCCCTCATTTCTCTGTCGTATTCCATATTTTCCTACCCCAGATTCCACAAACCTTTACCTTCATTAGAACAATGTATAATTTGTCTTTTGCCGATCAACCATCTTACTGATATCGCCATAAAACTCTTCAATCTCCTTGTAAGAACTTTTCAAAGTTGACACGTAAACCAGGATTAACTTCCGTACGTATCCTCTGCTTAGTCTAACTTCTATCCAAGCTACTCTGTCTGATATTGTCAAAACTTATAATGGTGCCTGTGATGTTATTATAGACTAGAAATCCGACGACACAAAAACTTGTTTTCCTCCAGTCCCTTATAATAAGATCGATAATTACTTGTATCTTCGCTATAACGTACCTCGATATAACAAATGTCGGCTTTAACTTGTGGATCAACACATTTTTCATTCTATATTTACCTCTTCGCGTTTTTACGTGAATTTCTACCATAGCTTCTGAATGTAGTACAACTAGGTACACTACTTAAGTTCAACAAGAATATATTACTTCTGAAGACAATGTTGGGAGTCACTGAGGATCGTGAGCGTGACAAGAGCTGGGACGCGCTCATGGGGAAGTCATCAGTAGTAATAACAGCCTTTTAGCGTTTGTCATTGGATGTAGACCTTCCCCAATATTCGCCAGACCTCTTCATCATGGTCGGCGTAACCAATACCGACGGAATTCTAGTCCGTCACACCATCATTAATCACTGGCCACGGTCTCGCACGTGATCCCTTGGGATCCATGTTTAGAGAGGTGATATCCAGTGATTGTCTGCTATTCTAGCACCATGACCAACCCATAACCATTTAAGTTCGCTAATAGATGATACAATATCTCCTGTTTTTCCTCTAATATATTTTGCTATTTTGTGGTTTCTACATGTTACGTTGTGCATGTACGTTGCATGGTTTCCATCTTTGGAGCCAATCGTTAAGGAAAAGATGGTGATCAACGAGATTCTGGAAGCAGAAGACTAGATCAGTGTGAATACGAAGGAATTGGTTTTAGGATCTACTATCCGAAGCTCAGGATGAAGCAGCCTTTTAGTTAAACAAAAAACAGCAAGCTCAAAGAGTGCTTGGATATTCAGCGTGCTACATAGAAGATGGCTGTCCAATTACAACCTTGGTGCAGTAACGGCAGACTGGGGCATTCTGAATGATGATATTCTTAAAGTTTACAACAGAGCCAAAACTGGAGAAATGCTAACACTGAAGGTGCGAATCCTTTCACAGATTTGATAAAACAGCTTGTCGAAGATGAATTCAAATCACGCGATATTCTATTTGCAATTACTGGACGATGTAAGGTACAGTTCGTTAAATGCAGCCAACTACCAAACTCACTTCTAGGTCAATGAGGGTTATCCATCGGGTATAATGAACTTTTTCCTCGAAGGATCATCTCCTGATTAGTAATAGAAAAGGTTTACTACGTACATGTGTGTGTGTGTGTGTGTGTGATGTTGGGCCAACTTGGAGCTTACAATTACCATTCTACTGCCGATTTCACCTGATTATGAATAGTGAACACGTCGACCCACAAGACTCCGACAAGAAGTAGATGCAACTCTCACCGCAAACGAAAAATTCAGTTGACAGCACGCACACACATCAAAAGCATCACTTGCTTCTCATCAGTGTAATGGATTGCAATTGAAACAGCCTCGACACCCGATCGAGAATCGAATAAAAAAAGTGCTGCAAGTGAATAATAATAATAATAATAATAATAATAATAATAATAATGATGATGATGATGATGATGAGAAGAAGATGAAGAAGAAGAAGATGAAAAAAGAACCAGAAAAAGGAGAACAAGAGCAACAACAGCAAGAGGAAGAAAAAGCACAAGAAGAAGAAAATGGAGAAGGACAAGAAGAAAACCAGAAAAAGAAGAAAAAAAGAAGAGGAATAACAAGAACGAGAAAAAGAATGAAAAGAAAAACAAGAGGAAGAAGAAAAATAACCACAAAACAAAAGCAAAAAAAAGAAGAGTAAGAAAAAGAACGAGGAAAAAGAGAGGAAGAAGAAGAAGAACAAGAAGAAGAAGAAGGAGAAGGAGAAGAAGAAAAACAACAACACATCAACAACAACAACAACAACAACAGCAAGATCAAAAAGAAGGAGAGATCTGGTTATTCACTCAATAGAAACCGTGACGAAAGTCTTTTGGCAGCAAGACTGGAAAAAGGGATCCTCAATGAAAAGGTTACTTATCTCGGTTTTGTTGAGTAGTGTTCATTAAAAAAAAGTCCGAATTATGACGAACAAGCAAGAGTGAATGCTGCTGGACACAAAGTAATGATCCATGAAACAAAGAATAAAGATGCAAACTGACCCCCCCCCCCCTTGACACTGGAAATCCAGGGAGGGACAAAAAAAAAAAAAACATAAAAGGTTTTTGTAAATGTAATAAGGAATGATTATTGGAAGTTTCAGCCCTCAAGCTCTGCTTGTTTATACATACATACATACATACATACATATATATATATATATATATATATATATATATATATATTTAACAAACCAGCTTGATGAACCTAAAAACAGAAGAAACCTATCTTGACAGTTTTGGTAACAGTTTATGTTGATATTTCATAATAATAATAATAATAATAATAATAATAATAATAATAATAATAATAATAATAATAATAATGATAATCATGACCAAAACTCAAGTCAAAGATGAGAAAAGGACGAGTGACAGTGTCACCTCAACGGAAGGAGAAAAAAAACTTGATATAGACCTTAAACGAATCAATGAGCAAAGAGAGAAAGCCACTTAAATCTCTTAAAATAATGGATTGGAAGAAGGTAAAAGATTCAACCAAACATGTCAATTGCCTTTCACAGCATATTGGACTTAACAACATAACGGAGTGCATCAATCTAATATATGCTGGGGCAAAAGGAGTGACAGGCATCTATATGACATCCCAAACAACAGGAGCGCAAATTCCGCCTGGGAGAGGAGGTAAAGAAAACAGATATCCTAAGTAAAGAGAAGAATGATCGCTGAAAAAACACATTGTCTGCGTACAAGCCACCAGCAAGATTATGGAACTTCACAGGATAAGACAAAAAAAGATACCCGTTGCAGTGGAAGGTATATTCTAAAGGACACTAAAAGAAGTAAGACTGAAGAGATATTGGCACAAGATTGCCAATACGCAGAAACGAATTTTTCCAAACAACTAGAGAATTTTTAGGATAGCAACTGTTATACTCTAGGAACTGAACAAGCAACTGGGATTCGATCAAGCCAATGGGATTAACAAAACCGGAGACAGTCCTGGAAAATAGAAGCCACATATTCTAGAACTTAGACATGCAAATCGGCTATCCCCAAGCGAGAACATCAGGCCTGGTAGTCGTTGAAGTGAAAGAAAAGCCACCAAATAATAGACGTGACTGTGGCTGTGGACCAGAGAGTGAAGATGGAAGAGATTGAGAGGCTAGAAAATACCAGCCTTTGACAATGTAGCTGGAAAAGAGTGTGGTGAGAATAGTACCGATAATATTAAGCTTACTCGGAACTGTGCCAAAAGACATTGAAAACAAAACTGGAAAGGTTGAAGTTCAGAGGAAGAATGAAGACTGCCGGCCACTGTACTTCTTGGGTGAGCAGAAATACTTTGGAGAGCGTTAGGAATTAGCGACACGTCATAAAAGCGTCAGCAAAGTCCTATCAGCTAGGATGAAAAGAGTATGCGTAAGTAAAGCTGGGGGAGGTTGGTATGGTACAAACCACAGCGCTACTGTTGCACACAAGGCCGATGAGAGGAAAAGTTGAGACCAGATGAGACTTGCTGTCACTTACCCTTCAGCAACCACTAGATGCTGTTGACTGTGAGAGTGCTGTGAGAAGGGCTTGAGTCTTGAGGAGATTTGGTGAAGAGGGGAAACTGGTGGGAAAATGCAAATTTTTCTACCTGTGTGTTTGTTAGCACATAAACCCAGAAAAAAAGCCGTCATTCCAGATGCTTTTATTCTCTTTTGTTTTATTTATCGGGCCTTTCCCACTTAGAAAACTGAGGTACCATAATCTTCCTACCCACGTTTCTCCCGTTCAGCGTCATGCGATCGAAAGAACCTCGATACCCAAACGAGAAAAAAAAACCAGTGCCAAACAGAAAATAAACAATTTTTTATTATTATTATTATTATTATTATTATTATTATTATTATTATTATTATGATAAAAAGAATAAAAAAAGTTATATCGATTTTATTCCTAACACGATCTATTTCCCCACTGATTGTGTTTTTTTTTAATTCTCGATTTGAAAAAGAGGTTAATGGTGTCAATTGATGCCAACTTTAACCATTTTATGATGATTTAATTAGTTTGCTAAATTAGCACCTGTAAAATTACTTCCTACTCTAATGAAATAGTTTGCGTATTTGAGGCCAAAGAAATGGAATTTTACAGTACTGTTTTGTATGTTGTACTAGGAAAAAGATTTTACAAAACTATTATATTCTACTGGTAAAATACTCGTTGCTTTGCAAGCAGTATATCTAGCGATGGTAACTAATACTGTAGTATATGGTGGATATTCAGGGGGCGTAAGGGGCAACAAAGTCGTATTCAATAGAATTACCCCAAGCTGTTCGAGGTTTTAGCCTCCTTTTTAAAGTGAATTCGCCAAAAAAAATTAAATTGACACAGCAGCAGATGTAGTAGCAGATGTTATATTACTAGCAGCCAATAAATACAAACGCAGCGGGAATCGCTAATCAGCAGCATTTACTGTGTTTGTGTGTTCGGTAATCATCTTTCTGTTCATGTGACGGACGGACTGTCACTCAGGAAATTTGGATATAGATGTTGTACACTTCACAAGATTTGGAATAATGCCTGCAGAGGATTTTACAAGACTGTTCGTATCTTGGGTTGCACTATATACATTTTAGGAGAAGAGCTAGTTGCAGTGGACAGGACACGTGGCGAGAATGATAGATCATCCGCTGTCAAAGATCTTCTTTGTAGGAAAATTAACTGACGGACAGTAGGAAAAATAGGTTGCCGAAAGGAACATAATCTAACAAGCAATTTTTCCTGCCGATATCAATCACGGAACAAGAAAGGAGAGAAACCAGCCCTTTGAGATGGGAGTTAGCCTTAATAGAAGATCTTCTCCTGCAACTGCTGCAGAACAACTAGAATTATTGTATGAGCCAATAAATTGATTCCTTGCTATACTAAGTTAATCACTCAACGTGAAACTACTGAGAACTTTGAAAATAATGAAATTATTGAATATATATGAGTTGTATATATATATATATATATATATATATATATATATATATATATATATATATATATATATATATATATATATAGTGGATCAATGACCGTAGCTGTGAAAACGAAACTATTTGCTGAATTTTCAATCTATAATGTTTGATCGATACGATTGATATTCACCAAAGTATCAAGTGCTTTGGCAAGGAAAGAGACTATTTATTGTCTAAAATAGATGCTTTTTTTTCGTGAATGGTCTGCAGGCTCTTTGATATAACTACGTATCTATCTATCTATCAATCTATCTATCTATATGTATATATATATATATATATATATATATATATATATATATATATATATATATATATATATATATATGTATGTGTGTGTGTGTGTGTACGTGCTTATGTGTTTGCAAGCATGCTCATATGTGTATGCAGTTATGGGGGATTTTTTTGCATTTTCATTATATTCATAAGTGTGTATGTATGATAGGAGAGTGTTTTTATCAAACACACACATGCATATATATATATATATATATATATATATATATATATATATATATATATATATATATACATATATATGCATAGTCTACAAAGCTGTACAGCTTTAAACACATCTTTTTGTATCACTTATTTCACAATAATATGTAATCTATATCATTTCATTAATTTTTTTCTTTTTCTGTACATTATTTTTAATGTTATACAATAATTTCCTATTATGGTACTATGTTTACATATTCTCTCGGTTAGATCATCAGTTGTTTATCATGTAACTGTTTAGGGGATTTAAAAAACAAAGCAAGTAATATCAACGTGGTACCAAAACAAATCAAACACCACCTCCCTTTCATCTATGGTTTTGATATAACTCATCTCAGAACATGCAGCTTGTTATTTCACATAAGGTATTATTATCAAGTATTGTATATATAGTATATTACATACATATATAAAGTATACATATATGTATGTGTATGTGTGTGTACCTATATGGGTTCGTTTTTGCTTTTTCGTTTGATTTACATATTTTAGAAAAAGTTTGTTAAAGGTTAATCAATAACAATATTCTAATAAAACTTGGCATATGATAATAGAAAAAATATATGTCCAAACGTAACAAACTATATGATAAGATTAGACATACGTGTTTGTACATCTGTGTGCGCGTGTGTGCGCGTGTGCGTATGTGTGTGTGCGCGTGTTTGTGTGTGTTCGTATAGGTGATAGACAAAGATCCCCAAACATGTTCCAGATGTTCTGTTAAGGGCTTGAATCAGACGAGCATCATCACACTTCCTAACCCCACATGTAATCCCTGTTTTCCAACTCCTTGTTAACCACCATTCAAACTTTTGAAGAGACGGTTACTTGATTTAGAAATAAATTGCCTACATGTAGGCATCATTTGTCCCAATCGACAGATACTTTCATATGAGACACTGGAATATAAACTCCCAAAATAGAGAACTACCTTCGGAAACTATCAATGGGGGTAGATACGTATGTCTATCTTCTGCATCTTCGGTATCAATTTTTGTTTTTTAGTATATATATATATATATATATATATATATATATATATATATATATATGTGTGTGTGTGTGTGTGTGTGTGTGTGTGTGTGTGTGTGTGTGTGTGTGTGTGTGTGTAAATGTATTAAAGAGAATGGGGCTGCTCCAGGATACATTAACCGTGTAATGACGGGAGATAAATTCAAATAATTTTCTACATAGTATAACGCAATTTATAACTCATTCTGTCCGATCATATATATCAATTTCTCAAAATGTAACCGTCACGTTGAAAGAAGTGAATGGACCAAGAATAAACGAGATGTGAAAGTGGTCTAAAAAAACAGGTATTTCGGCCTATGAATCATCAGAGGCTGTTTTGCTCAATGGTAAGAGCATCGCTACGCTGAAGCGGCTAAGCTATCAGTGGCGGGTTCGATTCCTTCGATTTCCCAATATTTTTTAATTGTTTATTCTATTGACGTTTTCTAAACTAATTGATGCAATAAGAATGTAACGGTAGGAGATCATTTCAAATAGGTTTTTTATATGATATAACTCGATTCATAATCATTTTGTCAGAACTCATATAGCCATTTCTTAATATATATATATATATATATATATATATATACATACATATATATATATATATATATATATATATATATATATATATATATATATATATATATATATGAAGAAATGCATGTACAATGGCTGCGTTACATTACACTAAAAATCTATTTGCAACATCCTGTTGTTACCCGATGAATGTGACATTTGGCCAAGATAACGTAAATAGAATAAACGATTAAAGAATTTTTTTGGCTCAATCACAGTCTATCATATATAGACTGTGGATGAGCAGGATGAGAATTTTGAGTGGAAACACTTATATGGGCCTTTGCATAATCGGTGGTTGTCTAGCCCAATGGTAAGAGCAACGTTACGTTTAAGCGGCAACACTATCGGCTGCAGGTTCGATTTCCGGCAGCAGCCCCACTTTCTTTGTTTTTTGGGGGTTTTTTTCGAATTTTACTGTGTTCTATTTTGATGAGAACTCAACCGATAACAGAACAGACGACCTGTTCAACCAGGCATGAAACCCCATCATAATGGTGTACATGATTGCAGCTGAGAACATACAAGATCTTGATCAACAGTTCAACTCTCTTGAAAGTACAACTGACACATTCGTCTTGCACTTAGTGGGGTCTGCTATTGCAACCTTCACTGACAGAATTTGAAAGGTCTCTAGATGATAGAAATATAGTTTCGTTCCCATATACACGTCCATCTTGGCTTGTGTAAATGAAAAATAGAAACCATATGTAGATGTGTCAAAGCTACAAGAAGAGCTGCTCCGGTGCATAGGAGTCAGTGCTATGCTACATAAAGTGCAATTACCTTGGACTGCCAATCAAAGGCAGTAGGATACAATACCCTGTAACCCATGGGTTTAGTGATTTCAGAATCACTCTAAAAAGTTGCTATACTTCCAAGATTGTTACCAAAATTTGTTGGAATATTGAACATGTTCAGAGAAGGTTATAAACTTAGAATAGCAATTTCTTTTTCTTGTTCTGGCCTAATTGAGGATCATTTTCTGTTCAACTACTAATTCTATAAAATCTGCTGACGGGAAATGACGGTCTATTGTTAGTTACCAGAAGGATTAGAATCAGACCTAGTCTTGCAGTGAAATAAGTATTTTGCCGCCAGGAATTCTGGATCTTTAATAGAAGTAAGATATTTTTCATGAGAAAAAAACAAGAACATTGATTTGCACAAATGCCACGTATTCAATTTTAACTGTCAGTCAAGTTCGATTTGATCTAAAACGCTGAATACTTTTAATTAAACTGTAGTTTGGAATATAAATCTTTTGTTATGGCTGTGGGTTACCATTTCCGCTCCCTGTAGATATCCAGCAAGTTTCGTAGTCAGGGTATGATCCGAAAAGGACCAAGATATCATTTTTGGATAACAATATCTTATAACATTCAATGTCTGCAAAAACAATACATTTGCAACCCGCTGGCAAATGATTTAATGTTTCAGGAATTGATCAGCAATAGAACGAATAGGACGTTTGTTTTCCATCTTTTTCAGCCATCCGACAGAATCCCTTGCACGCAACCTAGGGGTACGTGCCTCGCAGGTCAAGAACCATTGTCTTGAATAATTAGGTTCCTGTTTCTACGGGGCCAACCAATGTATGGGCTAATCTGGTTGACTTTTGTTTTCTTTCGTTCATTTTTACTCATTCCTAGTCGTGCATAGGGCTGCAAAGACTCTGTAGTGGTTTCAATAGCGTGTAGGTTTTATGGGGTGGAGTTACTTGCCTCACTCCAAGACTACCCGCTCACCCGGGCGTGGGGCCAGCTTTTGGTATTTACCAAGCTAGTCATTCTTTGTTCTTGCTGAAGAACATTCACTCAAACTTCTTTTTTCGGGCGAAAAGAGTCCCATATACGCTTCAATTTTCACCTATAATTAGGGGGGAAAGTGGATTAAATTCGGAAGGACATTTGAGCAAAGTTTACTGTTTACCGATTTGATTCTCTGTTCTGGTAAACGTTTTGCTTCTTCACCTTTCCCCTTGTTTACCTCACTGTAAAAAAAATGTTTGTGTATTTTTTTTTCCAAATATTTCTAGTTTGGATTTTTGGGAACGGAAAATCACATGGGTATTTATCAAGACTGAATGTTTTGCTTGATTCAAAATCATCGCATCCTAATTAGCAGCCATTTTGTGGAAAGATATTTGTCCCCGTTGCACTAATGCAGAGATCGACAAATAACGACCCGTACGCCAAATCTAGCCTACTACCTCATGTGACGTTGCATAGCTTAATTCCATGTTTTCATTATTTAAGATTCAGAATCGAAAAATTGAGCTGGGTTTTTTTTCATGTTGGCCTAAGACGAATTTAGGTGTTAGAGCTAAAAAGTCTTTTAAAACCCCGTATTCCTGCTATTTTATAGATATACATAAAATTTGAACCACAATTTGACAATAATATATCCCCCAAATATTCCCATTCAATTTTAGCCCATGGAAGTTCGTGTTGGTATACAATACATTCTTATAATGAAAATATTTTCTCTTTTCTTAAAACTATTTCCATGGCCTTGCGTGATCATTGTTTTATTTATTTATTTATTCATTTGTCCTGGCCCACGAGACATGAAAACATTACTAATCTTGTCTACCTCCTCACAAAATCTTTCCTGACCCCTGGTCTAATACAGACATTTGATTCTTTTTTACGCAGATTCGGAATACTGGCTTAGTGAAATAAATATATATACAATACGTTTCGTGTCTTGGCTAGATACCATTACACTGTTGGAGACCATAAACCAAATCTGTCAACAAAACTGTCAACATATTTTTTTTCAGTTTTTAAATTGGGGTGTCTGTCAGCCAAGCTAGCTCGCTGGCTACTTGTGTATGTAAGTACTATGAATTCCCAATTTTTTGCTAGATATTTTGAGTCCCTGGCTGGTTTTAAACGGTAGCATTCATTCTCTGCATAGATGAGTGATTACTTGGTGTAACAACATGTGATGGTCATACTCGAGAAGATGGCAGCCATCCTATACGTGTAAATGTATCACGTGTTCCGACCAGACCAATGGAATTCGAGAACTCAAACATTTACTCTGTATCATATCTAAAATAAAATTTTCTTTCTCCTCGTCATACAAAGGGGGGGGGGTCGATTCGATATCTAAGTTTAGATTGAATTGGTCCCTTGGCATACAGGGTTGTTTTTCGAAAATAAGACTTTTTTAGAGATCACAGCCCAACAAGAAGACGGGAAAACTAACCCATTCATTGATAACCACTTTTTTCCAATCTGTTAATTGATCTTCCTAAATACAGTATGATGCCAAAAGGCGTTGGTCATGCAATGGTTTCGATTGAGTGACTATCCGGACCTGTTTTTCCTTTGCGTTACAACACCGTCCAGATTTTCTTCTTCATTGGAGCTGCGCGCTTTAAGTAGAGGTCTATATTGAATCCCAACTCAGATTCTGATCTTCTATTCTTAAGATGCAAGAAGAACTTACCTGAACCGATATGCAATCCTAGACTATTTTTATAAAAGCATCTACATCGAAAAGAAAAACTTCCGACTTGATATCCAATACTATACCTTTTTTCTTGCTAGTTAAAAAATTGGAGCAAGCAGATTGAAAAATACAGCGAGCTGATTAAAAGAAAAAACAAGCAAGTAAAAAAATAAACCGAGCAAATTGAGCAAAATAAGCAGAGCAAAGTATAAAATAGAGCAAGAAGTTTAAGAAATTAAGCAGGCTAATTAAAAACTCAGGCAAGAAAAAACTGGATCGATGAAAAGCAATATTCAAGTGATTACATTTACGGCTTCAATCGCTGTAAATTTGGATTTTTTTCAGTTATATAGATTGCAACTCGTTTAATGATAAAATTCATGAGCCTTTTCATTCTTAGTCTCTATCAATATCTGACTCCCACATTTTTTTTTCTTACTGGTGAGTAGCTTTGATTCTCTCATTCTATTTTCTAATTTGTTCCCTCTATTTTTTCATTTACTCGGGAAGAGTTACTAAGACGGTGCCGAAGTCCTGCCCCCCTCTCTCTCTCTCTCTCTCTCTCTCTCTATATATATATATATATATATATATATATATATATATATATATATATATTGTGAAGGGGTCTGTCTTTGTAGTATGTGAAGCAGCTTGCATAAATGTCATGTAAAGTGATCTTCTGTCTGTTGTACGGAACTACGGCTTCCAAGTATTTCGGTTACTACTTTTCACTTTAATTTTTTTATCTAAATTTGAATCCAGTGCAAATATAGATATTTCATATCTAAATTTAGATCTATCACCGATTTAGATATTAAATATTCAAATACTTCCGACAAAAAAAAGCATAATCTGTAATTTCACATTCATTCTTATTAGAAGCTCGAGAACTGCTAATCCCCCAAACTTCAAACTTAACTTTATCATGTCTTGTGTGCTGTCTAATATGAGTGCATATATATGTGTGTATATATATATATATATATATATATATATATATATATATATATCACAAGCACAGATCAGACCAATGGAGCAATTGGGATGGAAATCTGAACGTTTACTTTTTATTTAGTTTTTGGTCGATGGCACACCTTCGTGATGGTCAAAACTGAATTATGATAACTATTTCTTTTTTTTACACGGAAGAGTTAACATTTTTGCCTGGATCTCTGAGATGAGAAATTTTCATTACTAGGATTATGTTAGTTCCGTAGGTGTATGTTGTGAAGGGCTCTGACTTTATGTTGTGTGGAACAGCTTACCGTAATAGTCATGTGAAACGATTTTTTCGGCTGTTGTACGAAACTTGGAGATATTTTGGTTACTACTGTTCACTTTTTAAATTTCTTATACCTAATTTCAGATATTTTGTAGCTAAATTTAGATGTATCATCCATTTCGATGATTGATATCTAAAATACTTCCGATCAATATATATAATCTGTAATTTCTTTTTCAGTCTTAATAGATGCCCGAGAAACTGCTGATCCCCCAAATTCCGAATATGACACCACAATGTCTTGTCTACTGTTTTTCATAGCTGGCGAATGTCAACTTCCTACAATAATCAGCTGCGTGATCACAATGTATATACACACAGACGCACACATTTCTTCAATTGTAATTAGATTATAGACTGATTTACTCATATTACTGATATCCTTATCTTGGTTGTTATACACACAACATTTCAACCGTTGTATCACCCGGTCTTTTTCTATGTGCTTTTTGCCGATGATAGCTTTTCGCTGAATTTGTACCAAATTCTTAAATAAGTTACTTTTTGTTTGACATTCACAAGTCTTTTTTAAAAATGAGCATGAACGTAGCTGGATACAAACTCTGAACATATTCAGCATAAACATACATAGTAAATTCCTCCCCCCCCACACACACACAAACTGAAAACTGCATTTTTGAAAAACAAAGAAAATTGTTATTTTCGGCATAATAAGATGTTGATGCTTAAATTTCAGCCCTCTACCAACATTTGTGGGTGTGTACTTGTGATACATACATACGTACATACGTAGTCAACCAACAAGACCAGCTTCAAAACTTTAGAAATGTATGTTGATAATTTTAATGACAGTTGCTGTTGACGGTCTCTAATATTGAAAAACAAGGCAGATGAGTTTAAAGGAACAAATAATGATTCCCTTGATATAGAAATTTAGCTTTTTCACCATTTTCGACCCCTTTCACAGCAGAATGATAAAATATCTCATAACTGAGAACATGATTTGATCCACTCAATAATGAGATGACATTTTCTGTTGCCCACGACCAACCCTCCAACTAAATTTAATTGTAGTCTATTGAGAACTTTCAGAGATACTTTTTGGGCACGAGTGAAAATATATACTTCACAAGTGAATATATATACTTCACGAATGGATATATATACTTCTCCCAACTCTGTTAGCACAGGTAAACAATGTTGGACTATTTTTGGGAAGGAATATTCGCACCAAAAGAATGTTTGTGGTTTTATATCTAATCTGAGATCGTTCTAGAAAAAATTCATTTTCGTCATTGACGATCCTTTGTGATTTGCAGTACTGAATTATTATTGGAAAACACCGACAGAATGAAGATGTATTAGAATAAAAAAAAGGAAACAAAACAATTTTCGTTTTTCAGGAACGTCTATTAATCATCCATTTCCCTTCTTCAAGACCGTCTTAAAAAAAAATCAAACCATGAATATTTCCGTCACAAAGACACACCAACGCGTGAGTACACTGTCCCAGTTACCATGGTAATTTCAATTCATTTATATTCCTGTGAAGGACCTTCACTTTCTGACACCAAAACAAATACTCAATAAGATGGGCTATTACAAATTTATCTTTGTGGAGGGGGAACAGAAAATCTCCTTTGTTCCCTCAAGGCATACTTCTGATGGTAATATTTTCCATGATTATTTTAGTAGAAGATTTATAAATATTAAAAGATCAATTTTTGGATTTATCGATTTTAATTTCTCTACTATTCTTTACACCAGTGGGTGAAATTCGAGCTAAAAGGTGTAATGGGTTGTCTCAAAAGAAACGGCAAAGAGCGATCTCTCGTTTTATGTCGTTAAAGTCATGAAACACGGACAACTTGTTTAATTACAAAACGTATTTTCAAAAAGTATTACGACTAATTTCTCTTACTGTTATCGTTTTATTCATTGTACAAGCAAACGTGGGTCGTCCTGAAACTCCAAATTACTGTTGCATATAATTTATCATGAGATTTATAAGACTTCATCAACTTGTTACATTACATTATAGGAATTAATGATCTTTTTGGAAAAAGTAGTCACGTTACTTTGCTAAAGACATTAAATTATATAGAGCAGTTTTTCTGAACGGGGACAATATCTCCCCAGGAGGCAAAAGTTGAGTGATAGGATTTTATGAAAAAAAATGAAGAGGAGGAAATAGGGAAAAGAGATGGAGAGCCCTGCTCGTTGATTGTATCAAGATAATTTTGCTTATTTCTATGCAAAAATCACCCCTTTCTTAGGGGTTCCTTATACACTGCTTTTTCGCTTTACCAAAATAAAAAAAACTAGTGAAAAACGCAAAATAATGTTCAGCATTTGTTTTGCTGTGAGTTGTTACCCACACAACACTCAGCCTCTTCTCTAGGGTTGCCAATTTTTATGTTTTTTCAATGGTTAGGGGTCGAATATGTGGATCCATTATTGACAATATTTAAATTTATTATCATCTTTTGTTATATTTTAAGGTCAAATGCTATCTGTTGGGGCACTTTTTCTTTCAGATTTGAGAGTTATTTTCTGAATCAAAAATTGAAAAATCCCGTCTGAATTAGCCACACTGCTCTCTCTCTCTCTCTCTCTCTCTCTCCTTCTCTCTCTCCCTCTCTCTCTCTCCCTCCCTCTCTCCCTCTCTCTCTCCCTCTCTCTCTCTCTCTGCCAAAATTCTGACGATTCAGCCAACATACAACACATGCGTGAGAAGACAGGAGTCAGGGACACCATAGAATCCATTAAAAAAAACTCAAATGGCAATTGGCTGACCATGTTGCTAGAATGGCAGACAACCGATGGACATCACAATTCACGACTCACAAGATGGATTCCCAGATGTCATTTGCGCAACCGAGGCCGGCAGAGTATTTGATAGAGGGACTAGCTAGAATCGTGAAAGTATTGGCTCCGCGATGCCAACGATAGAGAAGTGGGGCGAATCCTTGGGAAGGTCTATGTTCAACGACAAACGTTAAGAGACTAATGATGATGATCATCATCATCATCATCATCATCATTATGACCATTTGGGGTTCAGGGTGGGAGCCTAAGGGAAATCTATTTTTTCCCATTATTATTTGATAATGTCAGCTAATGAAAGATCTTTTTATGGGAACGCTCTACTTTTGCATAAGAGAAGACACCTGTTTACTAATGCATTTTTTCACGGTTTCTTTCATGAAATGCAAGCAGTCTGATCCCTTTTTTCGAAATCTTGGAACTATTCGAAGATGTTGTCTATTGGGGGAAAACTTATCGACATTTCAACACAAGCTAGCGCAGTACAATATCCTTGTTCTAGAACAATGCTATCCAACACGGGGGCCAAGGGCCACATGCTGCCAACGAAGTGATTTTACGCGACCTGAAACCAACTATTTGAAGAAGAAGAAGAAGAAGAAGAAGAAGAAGAAGAAGAAGAAGAAGAAGAAGAAGAAGAAGAAGAAGCTTTAGTTCAGCAGGAGATAATTGAGTTAGCATCCATGATGACACAAAAGGATTAGCTCGAGGAAACGACACCAACAGAATTTTGGTTGAAATATGCTTCCAGTGTTGACTTTGCGCGTATACACATGAGCTGTAAGGGAGCACCAACCATGTTTGGCATTATTTACACACGTGAAAAGGGATTTTATGTAATGAAGAACATACATTTTTTATGTAAATAAACGAAAAAATAAATTGAAACAAGGCTCACTTTCGATGCCATTGGAAGAAATATTATTATTCCTATCATTATTATTAGACAAGGTGGGTCCTGTTGAAATTGAAACATGATATGAAAAGGATGTTAGGATATGAAAACCACTCCATATATTATTGTTCTAAATTGATGAAACGGGATAGAATACACCGATACCGACGTTAGAAATCCTTCGTCATACATTGGTATCAACAAACTGTCACATTGATTAGATAAGTATCTGAAGCACTTGGATTGCATGGAGTGCATGATAATGATGAAGAAATAATGACTGATAAATACTTACAAGACTCATTAGGAGCAAAAATATCTCAGTATTAGCTATAAATATGAGATACTGCCTCGTCAATTCAGGGTCAAGTCT
This sequence comes from Thysanoteuthis rhombus, assembly GCA_963457665.1. Classification (NCBI taxonomy): domain Eukaryota; kingdom Metazoa; phylum Mollusca; class Cephalopoda; order Oegopsida; family Thysanoteuthidae; genus Thysanoteuthis; species Thysanoteuthis major. Next base: position 21,105,409 of record OY735235.1, read on the forward strand.
CCCTTTAATCGAATGCTTAATAAAATCTTCATATTGTACTGTCTGTTCTTTTTCGAATACTGCATCATTCTGTTGTACAGAATTTGTTTTATAATTATGATAAAACTAGTTAATCCCACTGGGAAATTAATTGAATAAATAATAAGATATATCTAAATTCGTACAAATTTGTTTTTTGAAAAAATATTGAACTGGTTTCTGTTGACAAGTCCATACTTTTAAATAATCGTTGGTGAATTTTTGTCATAAGAACTTTTGGACTCAGGACGAATACTGAGCCCCTGGTACTTGACTTCACAAAGCAGTACCATGCCGTGTAGGGTGAAATCAATTGGCAAAACCACTGTCTGGTCTTAAATGGTGTGAATTCCGTCGCTAAGTAAGTAACTTAATGGGTGACCGCATAGGAAATCCAGAAGCCGTAAGCAACTGGAGAATACGTTGGGCTAATCCTCCTTGAAGAGAGCCTGAGTTCTACATTACACTTAGTAACATAAGCAAAAGCCCCCTTCACTCTCCACTTCTGAACTCCCTGAATGGCCTGGCTGTGAGCAACAAGGGATGGATAAATGGACTTGCACCTGCAAAACTCATGACCATTGGAAAAGAATTATCAAGATATATTAGTAAGAAGCCAGGGAGAATTCCATTTGCCAAGGAAGGTCGTTTCCTGTTGGTTGGCACATCAATGTCGTGCAACTAGATCTCGAGATATTAAACATATATGGACGTTCTCTAACAAGGTTGTTAATTTAAATGTGATTTTTAACTTTTCCAATTCTTGAAATCACTCTAAAATTGGAAAAAGATTTTTGAAAAAAACGTATGAGTTGGCAACTCTTGATTCTATGCTTTTTCATCTATTAAAATTCTGTCAACACTGGACAAACAAACTCGAAAAGACAAAACAAAATATCTTAATTGGTAACTCAGCTTTCTAGACAGAAACTGGAACCTGTATTGCTGGCTTCTCGCATGGATTTGCAAAACATCTTGCTGACGTGACCTTTGGAGAAGAATAGTCACTACATGTCTGTAAAGAGCCTGAGTGGAATTTCATTAGCCTAGAGTTCTGATCAAGACATAGTCCATCTGTTATTCCCTAATGACTCGTTGTGACACACACAAACGCGAACATTTTGTGTTCCAAAGATTTGGTTTCCGACACCATGCGTTTCACAGGAACGGTTCTTCAGATTGCCTTTGTAAACGACCTTATGGAAACGTGACTAGAATAACATTGATTTCCATACGAATCCCTTGATCTCCCTCTCTCTCTTTCTCTCTCGATCTCTCATTCGATCTCTCTGTATCACTTGCTGTCCCCTCCATCTTTCTTTCTGTCTCTACCTCATTTTCCCCTTTTTCTATCCGTTCTCGCTCGTTTTCTCTCTCCATCCACCTCTTTCATTTTCCTTATACTCCCTCTCATTCTGTCTCTCCCCCATCTTGTATTTCCTTCCCTATCTATCGCTAACGATTTTTTCTTCTGTTGAAAAAATTCTTACATCTATCTATCTATCTATCCATCTATCAATCTATCTATCTATCTATCAGTCTGCTCATCTATCTGTCTATCCATCTCAGCCTGCTAATATCTATCTTTCAATCTATCGATATCTATCTATACCAACTTGGTCATCTATCTATCTATCTATCTATCTATCTATCTATCTATTTCTACCCCTCTGTCGATCGCTCTCCCTCCTTCATTCTGTTTTCTCCTTCCTTGGCAGCAATTATCTCCCTCTTTCATCATATTGATCAGTTTTCATCCCTCCCTATTTCTTCCTGCTCTTCGATCCCTCTCCCTCTCATTCCTCTTTCATTTTTATCTCTCCCCCTTCCCTTCTTATTCTCTCTTAATTGATCTCTCTTCCTTATCTACCTCATCCTCCTTCTTTTAATTAATTTTCACCTCTGTTTGTCACTCCCTCAAAAGTATGTACGATTATTTGCGCTCTTTTCTTCGTTATGGGTTCGGTCCATTGAAATGAGAACAAAGATGGTCGGCGTTCGAACAGAGGAAACAACCAATATTTTGACTTTTTATTTTTAAAAATCGTCAACGAAAACTTCACAGCATGTGTCAATATGGGATTCTTTTGTTTCAAATAATTGTGGCTGGTTTGATGGTTCACTGATCAGCTTCAGGGTCGAAAGATGTAAAGGTGATTTTTTGATTCTTCTATTCTGGTAGTTACAATTAAAATCCAAAAGATTTAGAGAAAAAATTGCTGAAAGGTCACATTGGTCTTTAAAACACGAGAAACCTTTTTTATTTAATCTGAATGTTGTCAATGCTGGACTTACAATTCCAAAAGAGCAAAAAAACAACAAAAAAACATCTAAATTGGCAACCCCAGCTGGCTACGTATGTGCCATACGTACAAGCCGTACCAAAAAAAACTATACAGCTGAAAATTTATACATTTTTGATGGGGTTTCAATCTACAATGTAAATTTACACCCAATTGGTCTTCCAGTTTGTCTGGTGGGTCCGACGCTTATTTTTTTAAAAAATCAGACTTTTAACTGATCAAACGAAGTTAACTCATCCATCGATAACTTATTTTACCAATATTTAATTGATCACCCCCAGCACAGCATTTTACCAAAAAATCTTAATCATGCAACAGTCCATATTGATTGACAGGCAAGGCCTATTGTTTCCTCTTATATAGACATATCTTTGTTTCTGTCTGCATTTAGCCTTATTGGGTGAGATATTGTTTAGGAAGCTGTTTATTATAATCATGGATAATGTTACTCAAATCACCCCCATTAGAAACCAATATATAGGGAAATAAGCCCCCATCACTTGGAAAATTGGTGCAATCAAACTTCTCCAATATATATATATATATATATATATATATATATATATATATATATATGCATTGCAGTTGGATGATTCACTCTACTGAGGGGAGGAGAGCATAATGCTATTGATAGAACATAACGGTAACCATTGAGGTCACTAAAAGTTGAATATTTTCATCAAACAGTATTAAAACAATATCCAAGTCGGCAAAGCAGTTTTGATCAACCGATTTTCACAAGAGCTCGTCTGTTGAATAAAGGTGAATGCGACTTACACAATCTTGAGCCAGGAAAAAATTACATTTTCTCCCGAAAAGATGGATTTGGCAGCTAGCCAAGAAATACACCTGACCTCAATCTCAGCAGGAATCCTGTATTCCTTATGAAGAAGGAAGAGATGAAAAAGTCTTTGTTGACTCTCCCAAAGGAGAGCAGCATTTTCATCAACATCTGGCAAGGATGATTGGAATTTTTTTTATGAGATTCAAAGGTGAACAGGAATAGTCTAGAAACTATTACCCACTGAAATTTACGTTGGATTTCGCGGAGGCTTCATTTTGATTCGATGTTGATTAGAAAAAGTACATCTTTTCAACACGTAGAAACACAGGTATATATTTTTTACCAAATGCATTAGAGACTTCAATATCAATATGTACTTCTATACATATACATATCTATTTATTAATCTATCTATCTATCTATCTATATATATATATATATATGTGTGTGTGTGTGTGTGTGTGTGTATGTGTGTGTGTGTGTCCGTATTTATATTTATATACATGTATATATATACGTATGTATAAGTGCATATATATTTGTATAAATGTGTATGTATATCTATGTATATGTATATGTATATATGTATATCTATACATGTATGTGTGGATATATGTGTATATATATGTACATACATGTATATATACGCGCATATATATAAATATATATGTGTGTGTGTATATATATATATATATATATATATATATATATATATATATATATATATATATATTTATATATATATATATATATATATATATATATAGAGAGAGAGAGAGAGAGAGAGAGAGATTCTTATTCTGAAAGTGTTGTGAACTCTGGATGTTAGAAAACGTAAAAATATCCCCGTGTATACAAAATGCAATAGATAGTTGGAGCTCTTTCGCACAATGTTGGGAAGATGGTCTCAATTGTAGAGAATTAACCGAAAACAGAATTCAGATCAGACTCTGTTATCAGTGAATTATAGAGTCCAATTTGGATCTTATTTATCCTTCATTAATTTTCTCGTTTCCACTTGTTTGTTCACAGTTTGTAACATTGGATGAGCGAAGGTGGGAAACTTTACAACTGGAACCACGTTCACCGCATCGAAACAAAAAGGCTTTTAAAATTGTTGTCGTTTTTATAGAAATAAAAATAATTTTCGTTTCGGCACATCTCTAGCACATCCCATATGTAAAGCACCATATGCAACTTATATTAAAGAAAATTGCATTTAAACTTATCGTTTTTTTAATGGAAATTCTTCAAATTGAATAATAAATGTCTCAGAAGAGTGAAATGATGGTGTGAAATTCTCTTTCATAATGGGAAAACGTTCCAGGAAACTTTTCGAGTATTACAACCGGACTATAGGTGAATCCCCGAGGCGTTTTTCTAAATGGATTCTCAATCTGGAGTATCTTTCTTTCGACAAAGGAGGATTACATTTTTCAAAAGTGCAAGCTGTCTCTTGAGGAAAGAGTTGCCTAACCGTCCGAAAAATTTTCCGAAGCAGTAAGAGTCTGTAAAAGTTTGTGGAACATGATTGTAGCTGATGATGCATTAGGTTACCGAAAAATCAGCTGATTTCAAAAGAGAAAGCCGTATTTTCCTGATTATAATTAGGATTCCGTCTCTCTTTGGTACATTTCGTAATGAGGATAACTGATCGGATTTATTGGGTTAACGACCTGACAATATGCGGTTTAAAACAGTATCTTTTCGCTATACTTTTACAAAAATATTTCCCACTTAACAAATAAATGCAGATGCATCTTTGCGAATGGGGGAAGCGTAATAAAGGTATCTGGGAAGTAGAACATTAAGACTATTGATAATGAATTATATAAGGCAAATTAGTCCGAATGAGAACAGGTTAGGTTAGTCATCCCATAGAAACTCTCATGTTACCAATGTTTTTTAGCAGCATGCCATGTGGGGTAATCAATTAAGAAAAATGAAAAAGAGTCGATCAATGGATAAGTTACTTCTATAGTCTTTTGATGGGCAGTGATTACGAAGGAAGTCCTGATGAAAAAAAACGTGGGAAAATCTAGAGGTTATAAATAAAACTGTCAAAAGAAGGCACTAAAAAAATCAAAAAGTTCTCTTCAAAAAAAGTAAAACAAGGTGTCTGAAGGAGTACTGATGCCAATTTCCGAATCTGTAGATAAAACAATATGGCCAGGGATGCTGGAAAACACAAACCAACACTCATAAACACATATAAAAAAAGTATATCACCATTTATCATTTTTTTTCAAAAACAAGCGTGAACGCTACTGTAAACAGACTCAGAGACCAATTTTGCATGAATCTACATTGCAAATTTACACCCCACTGAACCCTATAGGGATACACTTGAAAAAACACGAGCATTTTGGGGGGTTTTTGTCTTGTTTTTTCTAGACATAATAACACATGACAGATATATACATAAACGGCCAGCCAACTCAAAAACTGAAAAAAAATCAATATTTGTTGACAGTTTTGGTTGACAGTTTCTTGTAAGACAAGTTAGTCCGAGTGAAAACACGAGAGTCGCCTTGGCTTACGTTTTTTGTGCTCACGCAAAAGCCGACATGCGCATTTATACTGATGCGTCTCACCCTTGCTAACATATATCATCCGCACTGTGTTACACGGCCGATATTGATCAGAGATTACGGCATGCGCCAACATACAGACATCCGGGAAAGAGCTGGCCTGGCTTATACAAGGAAATACTCAGATGAATCCAATCTCTTCATATACATATTTTTCTGTACTGATATTCATGCAACCAGTACGGTTTTGTGAAGTTTGTTATATAAATAAAATGTATTATGAGTCTGGTATAAAACCTATAATCGGTATCGTTCCAAAGGGTTATTTGAGTTGGAACTTGTTTTTTGTGATATCTCTGTGATTCCCCCAATATCTTGACGGATCCATTCCATTGCCTTCTTCAAGTATACTGTCGGTATTCAAGTTGAGGGTTCTTTTACCAGTAGTGTTTGTTACCGTACTTTATATTTTGTTCAACCAGAAAAAAATGCTGTTTCTATACGGATAGTATTGCTGGAAAGGAACGTAGAATAAATCGACCGTAATATATTAGATATGACTAAGAATAAGTTAATTTTTCTATTTAAATATGAAGATGAAACTTTCAGACTTGTAGAAAATATCTGATTAGCTGACTTAATAACTTTTTTGCATTGCTCTCCCTTTAGATAAGAAGTTTCTCTTAGTGTATCAGAAGGTCAAAATATTGAACAATGTGCAAGGTTAGATTTACGGTTTCTACATACATTCAAGTCTCCGAAACGCGAATGCTTATTCAAAATATGCTGGGTATCCTGTCGAATCAGTCAGTCTTATATATTACTGTTAAGTATTCTCGTTCAAAAATGATATTTGGAATTTATTAGATTACTGGTTCTCAAACTTCTTTTTCCCGTGGATCGTCTGGTAAGAAAAACTCATTTGAAGCAACATTAAATGGCTATGACAGAAATATTTTAAGATTGACAAGTAGAGGTATTCATGTAATATCCTTCTCTGACTTTCACGCTGATTGTAAACCAACACATGCTAGTTTCAACATTCTTGAATTTGAAAATCAATTGGTATTGCGATATTGTACATTTTTACTCGACTCATTTAAAATGTATCCTCAGTCTGTTTTGAAGAGTAATTTAGACGATCAAAATAAATTAGTTCATTGCGTCCTATTTGAGATGTCTGTACATTCTTATTTCTATTGATATTCGGACCTTCCTCATCTTGGTTGTTTTTCATACAACGTTTCGGCCGTTGCACTCTACGGCCTTCGTCAGGTATCATCTGATAGATGTGGGGAAGTAACGAACCGAACCTTTTATTTATCCAACGGGGGTATATTGACCGTACTCCCCTCTTAGCATTAGTAGTATTGTTATACTGTCTCACACAAGGATCGAACCTAGAACCATCAGATAACTTTACAGTAATTTGTCTAATGCTGTAACCACTGCGCTATGTGTCCACATAGAGTGCAACGGCTGAAACCTTGTATGAAAAACAACCAAGATGAGGATGGTCCGAATATCAATAGAAATAATAATAATACCTCATCTCAAAAATCCAGAGATGTGTACGTTCTGTCTTGCATCACAAATAGATATGAATTGAATTTGATACCAGCAAAATACATTTCTAATTGAAATAATTTTACTAATTATTCTATTGATAGGCTTAGCCTATCGCAATTTAGACTAAAATATGATATCAAATTTATTTTTTTTAATCCAATATCTAAATTAAAATCCGAATGTATCTCTATATAAAATACTTATAACAATTTGTCTTTACCAATCATTGAAAAACTCTGCTCGATTTTTTTTCATAAGCTTCTCTCAATAACATTCAGACTTTGAAGAGAATTCTGACTGATACTCTTTAATTAAATGCAAAAATACAAAACAATAGTTGATGCACTTATATTAGAATACTGCTCGAACATTTCCACTCCTAAACTGAAAAAAAAATATTGAAATAGGATAGAAAAGAGGAAAAAAAAGTAGAACATTGAACGTCGAACCTTACTTTTCACTTCCGTTTAAATATTCAATTTACACAGTCATATAATTTTTTGAATTCCCACGATCAATTCAATTTGAGATTATATGTAAATTGAAATTGATTTGAACACTTTTGAGATAAGACATATGAAGGCAGGTTCAATTAATCTATTCCCACAATATATTATATGAATCACGAGCCCCAGAGAGGTTTTTAAGAATGAAAGATCACAAACTGACAAAGTGCTAAAAGATGCTAGAACTGCATTTGTTGGGAGAGCAGCCCTGGTGATGGCCTACAAGTCGAAAAAACTTGGAAATATAAAGAAGAGAAAACTACCAATGTTTATATTCTGGTTTGTCTCTCAATCATCCATTCATATATATATATATATATATATATATATATATATATATATATATATATATATATATATGTGTGTGTGTGTGTGTGTGTGTGTGTGTGTGTGTGTGCAAATATATTTTGCTACATTCTGAAAAAATGAATCTTCCAACTTTTTAGTTGATTAATTAATTCAATTAATTGTTTGGAAATTTTGGAACTCTGCAAAAATATATATAGAAACACTGTATAATATAAAATATATATAGGTCTAATTAATGGAATTCTAATATATATATATATATATATATATATATATATATATATATATATATATATATATATATATATATATATATATATATATATAGGTGTGTGTGTGTGTGTGTGTGTGGAAGACAATGATTCGAATGACATATTGCTAGTGCGTTAAACTCAATGAACTGGGTCAGTTATTTTGATTAGCAAACGCTCCCATGAAAGACAGAAAATCGATATAACGCGAGAAACTATGCCTCAGTCTTTCAAAATTCCTTTTAAAGTCATTTACTACCTTGAATATTTACCCATCTATCAATCTATCTACGTTGTTGCAGGATGGCCTAACTGTTAAAAACATGGATAACGAAATTGTAAATTCAGGCGTCCATCGTCTGTCAAAAGTTTGCTTCATGTTGTGGGCCGTAATATGGGTCCCGCACACCTTTTCGCTTTCTCTCTTACACCCGTTCTACTATCCCAACCCCTGACGACCCACATGAAATGAGCAACACATTTTGTCTATCAAAATTCTCAACATTCGTTCCCACTAAAGTATTGGTAATTGCTTTCTCTCTTTACGCCATTTCAGCTTACAGAAGGTTTTTATTTCAACGGTCCACTTTTGGAGAGCAGGCGAAACACACACACAAACGCAGACATACATTCAGACACACACACGCACACACAGAGACACACACACACACACACACATATATATATATATATATATATATATATATATATATATATATATATATATATATATATATACATGCGTGCACAAGCACACACACAGACACATATATATTCACGCACTTATACGGATACACTTACACACACACACATATATATATATGTATATATTTATTTATATATATATATATATATATATATATATATACACACAACACACACACACACATATATATACACATATATATAAATACTGTTCACTTAGTGCATATATATATATATATATATATATATATATATATATATATATACACACGTATGGCTTCAAAATTTCATTTGTTCTACATTCTATATAAAATCTATCTAATTGAGGGGTTATATCTTTTTTTTTCATTATAAGTGTAATGAAAATACATTTTAAATTACTATCCACTGTGCAATTAGTCATCCAATCCACGAAATATTTTTGCATATGAGTTCAGTTTTGCAGAACTTCTTTTTTTGTAAGTCTGAGCGCGAGTGAGCGCTTCTCTTACTTTCCATAAGAGCATATCCATACATTGAATTCAATCCTCCTGTTCCTCGTGTCTGTGTGTTTGTTTTGCAGGCTTCCTTGGGCGAATCGGATCGCTGTAGCATGCCCGACTAAGGTAAGCAGTCTGCGTATCGAAGACCGCGATGGGGGAGAGTCTAGGACGGGCAAGGAGGAAGGGGAGTGATAAAACAAGGATTTTAAAAAAAAGGGGTCGACTATCGTGGCTCAGTTTGGGCGGTCTTTACAATATTTCATTATTGGGTGACAAGGTCTCGCTACAAGAATTCGATGGCGAAAACTCATATTTCCTGTGAATGCAACTGAATAAAATGGGTGAATGATAGGGAAGTGGGGGAGGGGGCAGGAAAAAAGTCCTTATCAGAAGCGAATACACCTAGCGGCGCTTCAGAAACAGGTGATTTTTTCTTTCAAATCAGATGCTAAGAAGCCGTTACGTACTGTCAACCTAACCGTAAAATGGGTTTATTCAGCTTTTAAGTTGGTCTGGCTATAGACGTATGTAAGTGCAAATGTTTCGCGCGTCAGGCCGCACCAATAGAGCTAGAGGGCTGATTTAAATCTTCACTCATTATATGGTTTGGTTTATTGAAATCTCCCCCAATGGGTTCTTACACTCAAACTTTACGCTAAGTTGGTCAATAATCGGTGCCTACTTTTTTTGAAAATTCTGACTTTTTCTGATCCAACTAAAGGCAAGAGAATAAACTGATTCATTGATGACCCCCTATTCCAATTTTGATTGATCTCCCCCAACATTCTGTCAAAAGATATAAAATCATCTGATAGGCTAGAGGAGAGAAAGAAGACGGATGTTAAGAAAGAAAGAGGAAAAGATTGTCTAATAAATTCCGAAGAGTCATAAACATTCTGACTTCTTTTTTTCGGACTATCCAATCTCACCTTCCCCTTCTTGATGCTAACACAACCTTTTGGCCGGTGTAAGATGAAATATCCGTAAGAAAAGAAACTGCCAGTAAGTCTCTTCCTCCAGCGGTGCAAAGCAAAAAAAATTATCGGGATGAAACAGGAAATGTAAACGCTAACAGCAACACTCGTAAATAAGTTATTCTGATTAAATTAACGTTGTGTTTAACATGAAGTACAATGATTAGTTTGCAAGCACTGCTATTAGCGTTAGGTTTTCTGATTGATAATGTTTGTTTTTGCTTTGCAGGTTGAAATGCGTAACAGTCATACATGCAAGCAAGCAGTTTTTATTATTATCATTATTATTAAATCATTATCATTATTATTAGCAATCTCACACCATATTATTATTATTGTTATTTTTATTATTATTATTATTATCATTATTATCATTATTATTATTATTATTATTATTATTATTATTATTATTATTGCTATTACGACATCAGCAACAACAGAAAAGCAACAATAATAATAATAATAATAATAATAATAATAATAATAATAATAATAATAATAATAATAATAATAATGATGAACCAAATTAAACTAAATTAGATAAGATTAAATCATTTTTAAAGACGAAAAACTTGACCTTGTGATCGTGGATAAGAAAAAGAGAACCTGCCAAATAATATATGTGACTGTGAACGGGGAAGAGAGGGAAACGCCAAGGAAATGCCAGGACCTGGCAAGAAAACTTAAGACAGTGTGGAAAATGAAAGTCTGGGTGATACCAGTGATAGTACGTGCGCTCGGAACCGTGCCCCCACCCAAATGAAAACCAGGTTGGAGGAACTGTGGATAAGGGGAAGACTAAACAGACCATGGCACTACAGGAGCCTGCAAGAGTTGAGTTATTACCCAGAAGAAGTTATGGTTAAAGCTGTCTCTCAGGTTCTAGCGATGACCATCAGGCAACTTGCGTGAAACCATCATCCAAAGGACTGCTGTGGACTGCGAGATGGTGAAGAGGGGGACTGGATACTTGAGGAGACTTGCTGTCATCAAGTCAACCATTGTGACAACATGGCAACCGGTGTGAAATGCAAATGATGATAGTAATGACAACAACAACAACAAAAACAACAGGTTGGTTTAGTCAACTGAATAAACTGTATCAGTACAAAAAAAAGTGTCGTGAAAATACAAAGAATAAGATATCCCAAGCCATTGAGATTCAGCCCTATCCAAAGAAGAAAACCAGATTTAATAATCATGATCAAGAGAGTCTTATCAGACTACAAATTCAAATATATATGTTTTCAAAGGTGCAAGTGTCAAGACAAAAGAAATGAAATTTGAACTGTACATGTCAAAGTTCTATCCTTTTTTCATAGATGATTTTCATGATGTACAACGATAATTGATAAATGGTTTTTATGATATAATGAATATTATAAAACAAAACTGAATTTTCTCGATGTATTGTAGATCAACGCACTAGTAAGGTTTCACAAATTTGTTTTACATTCAAACTTCGACTGGAAAAGATCTACTGAAAATTTTCAATTTTTTTTTATATTTATTTTATCATATTTTAGAAAATTTAAAAAAAGAATTATTATTATTATTATTATTGTTGCTATTATTATTATTATTATTAGGAATCTCACACCAGTTGCCTGGTGGTAACCGCTGGAGTTTGAGTGACAGCAAGTCTCCTCAAGTCTCCAGCCCTCCTCTCCTACTACTTATAGGTCGCAGTAATTCTACGATTTACAGTTTCACACCGGTTGCCCAGTGGTTATCGCTGAAGGCTGAGTGACAATAAGTCTCCTCAGGTCTTCAGCTAACGTCTCCTCCCTCTTTCGCATATCATGACAGAGCTACTATTCGTTGCAGTCCTTATATCTCTAGCACCTTCCTCAGTATCCGTGCAGTTCCAAGTAGCGCTGTGGTCTGTACGGTCTCTATCCTTCCCCTAATCCCGATCTCCTCCAGTCTCTCCCTCAGCGTTTTGGGGACAGTTCCTAGTGCGCCCACTATGACCGGTACTACCCTGGTTTTCATGTTCCACATTTTCCTTAACTCCCTTGCTAGGTCCTGGTATTTTTCCCTTTTTTCACCCTCCTTCTTTTTTACTCTATGGTCTGCAGGTACAGCAACGTCTACTATTTGGCAGGCTTTCCTTTTTTTGTCTACTATTACTAAGTCCGGCCTTCTTGCCTGGATGAGGTGGTCAGTTTGGATGTCAAAGTCCCACAGTAGTTTGTGGTTGTCATTCTCCAAAACTGCCTCTGGCTTGTGCTGATACCACTTTTCCCCATGGTTGAATCCCATTTGTTTACTTAGTTCCCAGTGTATCATCGTTGCTACTCTATCGTGTCTATGCTTATACTCCTTCTGGGCGAGCTGACTACATTCACTAGTTATGTGGTTTACTGTCTCATCTCTTTCACCGCACATGCGGCATTTGCTGTTTGTCTGTGTTCTGTCGATTTTTGCTTTTATGTAGTTTGTCCTTATGCTTTTGTTTTGGGCTGCCATGATGAGCGATTCTGTTTCTCTCTTAAGGTTTCCCTTTCGTAACCACGTCCATGATTTCTCGTCTACTATATCTTTTATCTGTCTTTTAAACTCGCCGTACAATTTTTTCCCTTCCCACTTTTCTTTTCTAGTTTGCTGTACTGTTCCATTGTTTTCTACTTTATTGTTTGTTGCACTATCCCTCGCGCTCTTTATGATTTCTTCACTATTTGTTTGCACATATCTATCTAGGACTACTTTAGCTCTCTGGACACAATCTTCTATGCTGATGAGCCCCCTACCACCTTCTTTTCTCTTAACGTATAGTCTATCTGTATCATCCCTAGGGTGCAATGCTTTATGCATCGTCATAAGTTTCCGTGTTCGCCTATCCATTGATTGGAGCTCTTCCTTTGTCCATCCTAGAAATGGTCCTGTATACCTAACTACTGACACAGCCCAGGTGTTCATTCCTTTTATTAGATTTCTGCTATTTAATTTGGTTTCTAATATTTTCCTTATCCTTCTGAGGTATTCTCTCTTAATTTTCTCCTTCATCTCTTCCCGTTTTATCGTGTCACATTCAAGGACACCTAGGTACTTGTATCGGTCTTGTGCAGTCAATGCCCTAATCTTGTTGTTGTCCGGAAGTTCAATTCCCTCAGTCATTGAAAGCCTTCCTTTGTGCATCACCATGATTGCACATTTTTCTATCCCAAACTCCATTCCTATGTCCTCACTATATTCCCTTACTTCGTTGAACAGAGTCTCTAGCTCTCCCCTGTTTTTTGTAAACAATTTAATATCGTCCATGTACATTAAGTGGTTGACCTTTCCTTTTGTTTTAGAGAAGTGGTATCCTTTGCTGTTTTTCAGGATTCTGTTAAGCGGTATCATTGTTAGAACAAATAATAGAGGGGACAATGAGTCTCCTTGGAAGATTCCCCTTTTTATCCCTACCTCGGCTAGTTTGTCCCCTCCGGCTGTCAAATCTACTTTCCAGTCTTCCATCGAATTACCAATGAATTTAACCACCGGTTCGCTAATTTTGAACATTCTAAGGCATTCGAGTATCCAGCTATGTGGAATCATATCGTATGCTTTTTTGTAATCTATCCATCCCATTGCGATATTCTTTCTCCTTTTCCTTACTTCTTTTAAGATCATCTGGTCTATGTAGAGTAAATCGTTTGCCCCTTTGGTTCCTATCCTACACCCTTTCTGTTCTTCTGGTAGTAGTCCCCTTCTATCCATTGACATGTATATTCTCTCCGCTATTTGCCCGGTCAGGATTTTCCACATAAGTGGTAGGCACGTGATTGGTCTATAGTTGCTTGCTATGTTCCCCTTTCCCGGGTCTTTTAGGATGAGGGTGGTTCTGCCTTTAGTCATCCATTCTGGTGCTTTGCCTTCATTTAGACAATTTTGGAGTAAGTGAGTGAGTCTGCCGTGTAACGTGGTGAATTTTTTGAACCAATACCCATGGATCCCATCGGGCCCCGGTGCTTTCCAGTTGGCTACTTTCCTAAGAGTATGTTTCAATGTGTTTTCATTCAGTATTATTGGTTCCCCCTTGTCTATATCTTCTAGTTCTTTTCTCATGTTTCCTAACCATTGCGGTGTTACGTTGTGTCTTTTTGGGTGCCCCCATATGCTATTCCAATAGTTCTTGGCCTCTGTGGCATCAGGTTTCATGTCCTGCCTTCTTTCCCCATTTAAATCTTGGTAAAACTTTTTCTCATTGTTTTGGAATGTGCGGTTTTGTGTGTATTGGGCCGTTCTTAGTCTGTATCTTTTTAGTCTTGCCTCTTTGGCTAGTCTTTTCTGGTGTAACTCTTCGACTACAGTTGCGATGCCCTTTTGCGTTACTTTGTATTTGTTATAAAGTCTTACTCGTGGTCTGTCTGTGTGTGGTGTATTTCTAAGTAGTACTTCATCTCTCTGTAGTTGGGAGATCTGCCTTTGTAACCTTCTCTCCCAGTTGGGTTTCCCTTCCCTATTATTGCTCAGGTTCCTATCTTGTGTTGTGAAGCTTTGTGCTACCATTTTTGCCCCAGCGTAAATTAGGTTGTTGAGTTCTAGGAGGGTGTTCGTTTCTATGTGCTGTAAGAGGCAGTTGACCTGTTCGGTCACTTCTCCAACTTTCTTTCTATCTTTGTCTCTTAGGGAGGGGAGTGTTGTTTTCTCTCCTCGCATGATCTCTTTCAAAGCTTGTATTTTGGTTTTCTCTTCTGCTGTTGGTGCCTCGTCGTCACCCTCTGGTGCATAGTTTACTGTGGGGGTCTTATGGGGAATTCTTATAGTTTTGTTATTGGTACTAGTTGCGCTGGGGGGCATTCTACAGATGTGTCACCTGAGTCTCTCTCTACATTAATGCGAATCTCTAGTAGTTCTGTCTCAGACAGCCATTTCCTCTTTTGGATTTGTTTTACTTGGTCAGCAAGGCGTTGGTTCGATACTTCCACATCAGATTTTTCCCTCCAAATCTGGAGCATACGCTCCCTATAAGATCGCACTGAAGGCTTGCTTTTAAAGTAACAATACATAACTAATCTATTCTCCTCCCTTGTCCATCTCTTTCTCTTTATAGCAGTCACTCCGTGAGGACCGCGCCTACCCTGGGTGTCATTAGTGGTATATGAGTCTTGGCCAACAGTAGCTATGTGACGACTGTGTCCCTCCTGAAGGCCATTAAGGGTACACGAGCCGGAGTTTTGGCCAGCAGTCACAGGATGACGACCGGGTCCCTCCTGGTGGCTAACAAGGGAACACCTGCCGGTTACGACACACAAATCTCGGATTTGTGCCCCGTTTTTTGCGGTAAAATGGTTAGGTTGTACTGTCATGATAGGGGTTTTTGGTTCTTTGAGGTAGCGCCAGACCTTGGTGGGTTGGTTAAGACCGATGTGGTTCAGAAATAACCGAAGAGCCCCACCAGCCCTTTTTGGTTCTTTTAAGGTAGCACCAGACCTTGGTGGGTTCATTGTGGGCAATTAGCTCAGTGACACTCTCGGAGTCCCACCAGCTGTTACAACCCATGGTATAACCTTACATGGATAGGCCATTCTGCTGCACAGATATATCTATTTGGTGGTATGACCATCCCCTTCTACATTCAGACCTAACAATTAACACATTAAGCTTCATCTGGGTGAGATTAACAACCTTGAAGGTCATACGTCTCCCTTAAATCTTCTAAGTCTTGACTTAGTATAAGTCTCGCAATCTGTGTTCTTTCCCAATGGTGGACTTCCCCCTATATCTACTTAGCAGTAAGGGGTCCTAACGGTCAGGGGTGGACAGACTCCATTCATTCATACTCGGGGGTAGCTAGGCATTAAACTATAAATTTTAAATTTAATTCCACTTACCCACGTGCAGCTCCAAGAAACAACAGACCACTCTCAACTTTTTTTTTTTTTTCCTTTTCATTAGGTAGAATTTGGCAGTGGACAATTCATCTAGGTGAACATTTCTCAGATATTATTATTATTATTATTATTATTATTATCATTATTATTATTATCTAATCGTTATTCTTTGACATCAGTTTTAGCTCATGTTCAATACCTAAGAACAGTACGTAGCTGTTATGTTTTGTGAAACACATAATCACTGACAACTAATCATTTGAGGCACCGAATGTAATTTGCGTCAAAAATTTATGAGTGACGATAAGACTGCTATAGTTTTTGCAGTTCTTAATCAACAACCCTGCAATGTGCTGATAACGCAGCACCGACCGTATTAGGAACCGTGTGAGGTCCCTAACTAAATCAACGGCACACCCCACAAGATGATCAACCCACTGACTTAGGAGACTGTAGTGCACAGTTCGGCCATGAGGCACTGGGCCCCTGCGACCCCACTGCGCAACCAATCATCATTTGGTGGAGCCATAACCCTACGGCAGTGCTATACGTTACTTTCACTGGAGATCAAGTAAGAGCATGTCTCCCCAGTATTGTTAGAAACTTATCAATCTTTGACATTATATCATCATAAGTCATCATCAGCCTTTTAACATCTGTCGTTGGACATAGACCTTTCCCAAGTTTCACCAGGCCTCTCTATCGTTGGCGTCACAAAGTCTGTATTTTCCAGTCTTTATTAGTTTGTCACGCCATTTTATACTCTGCTTGCCAAGTTTCCCATCTGCCCATGGGATCCACCTTGTGAGTCATGATGTCCAGCAGTCATCAGACATTCTTGCAATATGACCGGCCCATTCCTGTTTAGATTTTTCTAATGGATTCTGTGATATCTTGAACTCCTGAATAAATTTTGCTGTCTTGTGATCTTTCGATGTGATTTAGAACACGATTCTTTCTCGTGTACATTGCATGGTTCTTAGTTTGAAAGACAATCTTTCGGTTGAGATCAGTGTTTCAGCTCCATAGGTGACCATCGGTATGATGATTAGTTGTAAACCCTTCTTTTTAGGGCTAATGGAATTTTCCGGTCCATTTCTACCGAAAGATTATTTGTTATCCTTGGTAGATGTAGTGGTCTTCTTTATTTCGGTTCTGCGTTTTTGATTCTGACTGTTGTGTCATTGCCATCGATATGTTTGTTATACATAACATTGATTTTATAAAAGTTAATTTGGAGACCAGCTTTCTTGCTTCTTTCATTCAATTCGTCCAGCATTATTTGAAGATCATGAAGGTTTTCTACAAACAGGACGATGTCGTCTGCAAATCTGTGGTTACTTAAGTAATTGCCGTCTGTTTTGATTCCTTTATTTTCTTGGTATAGGTTCAAGAGGTTTGATGTCGAAAGGCGATTTCTATATTGTGTTTGGAAACGTAATAATCGAGAATCCAGACTTTCAGAGATACGAAATTTCAAGCGGTAGCATAAATTTGATTGTACTCTCCCCGATTTCTAGTTATTGATTGAAACTTTCACCAAGAATTCAAAAATTTTCAAAATAAATTCTTCCGAAAGCCATCTTTAGACATTTCTTCCAGCCAAAACATGAAAAAGAAAAACTTTTGCGCTGAGCGTTCAGTCAGCCACTCAGAGCCAGCCTCACGGCTCTTGAAAATATTTAGATTTCTCTGATTTTCCCCAAAAAATCAGTGAACTGAGACACTGGCTAATATCTGACTAAATTTGACTGAATTTGTTCCAACAAAAGCAATATCTTTTACACATTAATCAACACTTAGGAATTTTTTTCTGGCTATCTTGAAATGTTGACTTGCAAACCAATACTCTTTGTGGTCGAAGTGATTCATACCAAATCCACGGTATGGGAAGCCTGTTCGAGTCACATTTGGAGCTATTTTTTATCATTTCCAATTTCACGCTCGTTTGATCAATGAATCATGGTTTCATTATTTGTAATAATGACGACGGGAACATAGTAAAATTTGATACGCTTTATCTAAAGATTAAAAAAATGATTCAGGGTAGAAGAAAGATAAGCCTGGAGAATCCAAGAAAAACAGCTGGATGGTTTCAAAGTATTGCTCACACTAATCATCGATGCCTCTTTGACCAAGAGGCCTAGGGTGACATCCATGAAAGACAGAATCCTCGGATGAGTGATGCAATTTGAAGCCTGGCCAGAACTTTCTCTTCAATCTACCACTCCATGATGCTTGCTCCAACGATAGAAGAGTGTACTGACCTAAAGTGTTTGGATAATAAAAAAAAACCATTAATAAGACAAGTTGAATATAGTCATGAAATAAGAGATACAATAACAAGTACATTAACCTAGTGTGTTGTAAAAATAATCAGATGGTCCAATACTAGTGATGAGATGATATTAATAATGTAATGAACTGACGCAGTGTATCTTAATAAAAAAAACATCAACGATAAGATGGAGTAAAATGCGTAACAAAATAATTGTAATAATGCAGAGTACATAAATCCAAAGTTTCGAGATGGAAAGCAACAATAATAAGTTTGAATATAACTAGTAATGAAATAATAAAAATGACAAAGTATGTATCGAACAGAGTTTTTTGGTGAAAATCAACGATATTAAGATCGAATTAAATTAGTAATGAAATAACAAGTCTGATTAGTCATATAATAGTGACCGTAACATTATCAATGTCTTTAGGCAGCATGACGTATTGGAGTGATCAGTTAAAAATTTGGAAAAAAATTGATCTGTGACTAGGTTACTTCTCTTCCCCTTTGTTGAACAGTGATCACTAAAAAAAAGACTGAATTTAAAAAAGAATTTTAAAAAAAACCTGCGTGGATGCTACCGGACAAAAACTAGTGATCAATTTAGCATAAACTTTCATTTCAAAATAAACTGCCACCTTACTCAAAACCTATTTTGGCGTGGATTTTTTTCTCTAGACATAATAAGGAGTATAAATGTTTAAATTTAACTCCTCTATTTCCATTGATGAGGCCTGCTCACACGATTCATGCATACAGAGCCAGCCGGACCGAGTTTTAAACTGGTAAAAAATATACCGATAGTTTTGGATGATAGTTTCCGATAGTAATATCGGGAAGTGTATCGACCCTGAGTGTTCTGATAAAAAGCATCAACGATAACATGGAGTAAAACTGGTAATTAGATAATAGTAAAAAAAAAAAAGAACTATTAAAACTATTCACAAAAATTACATCGATAACGAAGTTCTAATTTTATCACGTTACTGCTGGTGAGATGGGTAGGAAAGATTGGAATGAAACTATAAATTTGAAATATTCCTTCGATATTTTATCATCATTTGGTAAAAGTTAGAAACTGTCGAAGTTTCACCAAAACTACCAACATAGGTTTCTCCGGTTTTCAAAGTATTCTGGCTCAGAGTTACCGATTTAGATATTTTTGCTTTGATTTTTTTCGCTTTTATGAATCTAATGTTGTCAATAATCACATTTTTTTATCATTTGTCGTGTTTTCCGGTCCTGGCTTGCAAGATGGCTGGCGGCCATGCTGGCTGATTATGTATGTATCGCACGCAGAGAATGCTCTAATGGAGCTAGAGGGCTGAAAATCTGAACATCTATTTTGATTAGAAAAAATATGCATGCTGAATAAGACATTTTGTTCGTGCCCGGTAGCATTCCCGATTGCTTTTCGGAAATTCTTACTCCAGTAATCATAGTCCAACAGATGGCGAGAGAAGTATCTAAATCCAACGATCACTTCTCTTTCTAATTTCTTAATTCATCATCCCCAAGACTACATTTTGTCAGAGGTCACTGGACACTTGACGGTTTCTATTGAGTAACTAACCAGACCTGTTTTATTTTTTTTGTTGCATTCGGTCGATCAATTATTCTCAGACATTCTTTTAATACTTGAGGTAGCTTCATTAATTCTTGAATTCGTGTGAATGATCTTCATTCATTCTTGTGTTTGTGTATGTGTGTGTGTGTGTGTGTGTGTGCGCGCGCAGTATATTTGTGTTTCTGTGTGTGTGTGTGTGTGTGTGTGTGTGCGTGCGCAGTATATTTGTGTTTTTTTGTGTGTGTGTGTGTGTGTGTTTGTGTATTTGAGTGTATCTGTGTGTCTCTGTATTGTGTATTTGTGTTTGTGCGTGTCTGTGTATTATATACTTGTATGTGTGTGTGTACCTGTGCGTCAGTGTGTGTGTGTGTGTTTTCATGTGGATTTTTTTTTGTTTGTGCCTGTGTATTTATATGTGTTCCTGTGTGTTTGTGTGTGTGGTTGTGTTTATCCTGGTTTATTCGTGTGCGTGCGTTTGCGTGTGTTTGCATTATTTTTTTTCGCATGTGTGAGTTTGTGAACTTGTGTGTGTTTTGAGCATAGGTTCGATTGTATATGTGTTTTCATTACTACTTGTTCGTGTGTGTATCTTTTTGTATACGTTTGTTCGTATCTCTGTGTGTTTGTAACTGCAGGCGTATGTGCGTGTGTACATGTGTGTGTGCGTGTTACCAGGTGTTGACGTTAGGTTATCGGCAGTGTTATCTTCCTGAGTTGGCTCATCTTGATCGCTGATGTCTCAGTAATTATACAAATTCAGTAAATTGTTCGAAAGTGTGGGAATTGAGATATAAACATGTACTTATCGAAACGTTCATTCAACATTTAATTACATCTGTCAGCAAAGCTGGAAGAGGTATGTATTATCATTTGTCTGCGTATCCGTCTCATTGTCTATTGGATATCTCCAGACGTTTTCCATGAATCTAAATGAAATTTTGTGTGCAGGGTGAGGTTACACAGAAGAAAAAATGATTAATTTTGAAGGCAGATCAAGGGGCTTTTTACATTCACATCCCCTGCATCATAGCTAGATGTGTACAAAATATCTGCAAAAGTATTTAATGAATTTCAATCATATCCAAGCGTCTTCAAATTTTGTTGGAATCTTATTCATCATTTCTGATTCATGCTGCTCTCTAAACGGCCAAAGAGTATCAAACGAATTAGAATGCTGCGATAAAAGAGTAACCAATAGCAGAAGTTAATAAACTGACCAAAAACAAATAATAGCAGTCAATAATTGAACAACCGTAGCATCAAAATCATGTGAAAAATTTGTTGATGTTAAATATGGTCAAATTAAATTCCACTTATGATATTACTTGGTAGAAAACATCTTCAATAGAGTGAAATCATGTTTAATCATCTGTATTATGAAGAATCAAGATGCTATTAATACACCCTTCAAAATAAGATCTCCAAACGGTAAAAAAAGCTTTTTTTTCAAATAGGGATCTACATGAGTACTCGTGCCAATTTCCAAGAGTGTAGAAAAAACGGAGCGTTGACAAACAAACACAGTTTTTAAAAAAATAGAACCCCTTGCACATTAAATGACTATGATTGTTCAATGTGGATCTGTCTCTTGGTTAGGTTCCATGGAACGTAACCAAACCAACCAAACCAAGAGACAGATCCGCAAATTGAGAACAATGCAACATTCACATGAAAGAATTACGCTGGGCCTCACATGGAGAGATCACAAGACAGCACAGTACATCCATGGACATCATAGAACACATTAAAAATCTCAAATGGCAGTGGGCTGGCCATGTTGCAAGAATGGCGGACAACCGATGGACTTCACGACTCACAACATGGATCCCCCGAGATCGCATGCGCAA
This sequence comes from Thysanoteuthis rhombus, assembly GCA_963457665.1. Lineage (NCBI taxonomy): Eukaryota > Metazoa > Mollusca > Cephalopoda > Oegopsida > Thysanoteuthidae > Thysanoteuthis > Thysanoteuthis major. The sequence continues at coordinate 21,127,358 of OY735235.1, forward strand.
CTGAGGCTGGCAGAATACTGGATAGAGAGACGAGCTGGTCTATATCCAACGACGGACGTTGAAAGACTGATGATGCCTTGTCAAAGAAATGTGGACTACAACTTCTACCATTATATTGTTACATATAAAACGACACCTTTTTTTCACCTCAGGGAGAAATCTGCTAAGGATGGATGACATCATTGTAATTCTTTTAGATTCAGAGTACATTTAGATATTTTTTGTAATGGGTGTTTTTGAGCCCTTCACTAGAATGGTATTTATATTTTGACTCAATTCGACTAAATTTCAGGTACGATGTAAAAGTAAGACATTACGTGCCCAAGCAAGATATTTGATGTGGACACTGTTACAATGCAAACTCTCCATGATGGTTCGATAGATCTACTATTGTGAATATGGATGCAAGCAGTGAAACTTGATGTCAAAACCTGTTTGTAATAATGAGGAAGTATCGACAGCAGAGGCCAACAACCCACGATTATCGGTTAAAACACTTTATGGAGACTATAGAACAGAGGTACCCTACCTTTTCGATGTCATTACCCATTTTTGTCCATAAGATTACGTGTCACTGCCTTTCCATCCAAGTAAATTGCGACAAAGAGTTATTCCAAATAATCTCTTACGTATGATAGGACAGTTTTATGATAAAGATTAGTTTTATTTTATAATTGGAAAGCTGCTGCTGTGTATTTGTTACTCAAAGAAAGAATAGAAATAATAATGAATACATCATTTTATAGACGTATACTTTTACTAAATAGCGTTATTACCTCTTTAGACTATTCACGTTGTGATCTTGGAGAGAATTACCCCCTGTTGGGAAACAATGCTCTAGAATTTCAACTACAACCATATCAACAAATTTAAAGGCAATAAGAAAGGTTAATTGGTTGGGAAAATGGGTTTAACCTTACAATCTCTCTACAGATTCTAATCTATTCAAGCATTTTGAACTCTATAACCGTCTGTTTATTGAGAGGCCATCATTCTTGCTTTCACAGAATTTGTAACTAATGAACCTAAAGCAATTTTTAGGGATGGCATATCTCTATCAGTCAATGGGAAGAGGGTTTACCTCTAAACGGGTCATATTCTGATTTAAAATTTACCGCTTATATGGTCGAAAGCACTGGATAACACATATTTGAACTCCACTTGCACGTATTGAATTTAGAGATGAGTTCACTTGTCCGTAAAAAGGAAAATTCAATTAAAAATTTAATAAAGATATTTTTGCTCTTTGATTTTTAACAAAAGAAGCATCCCTGAAAGTATGTGACCTAAATAAGCCCACACATCTAGCCACCCATACACACACACACACACACACACAGATACAAACGTGTGTGTGTTTTATAAAGTGGATATATATATGATCTGACAATGATTATGAATTGCGACATATACATAGAAATAATCATTTGGGAAGATCCAACACAAAACCGCAATTTCTTTGATTTTTTTCTCTCTATGTTGTCTAGGCTAAATGATACTTTGACCGAGTAACGATGGGTAATCATTTCAAATAGGAATTTCTATATAATATAACACAATTTATAATCATATACATATATATATATATATTATATGTGCATACAGATACAATTCTTATACATATATATGTGTGTGTATGTACACACATATATATTCACATGTTAATGTATGTATGCAGATACAATTTTATATAGCCATGTATATACGCATATATATACATGTGTGTGTATCAACGTGTGTGACTGTGAGGTGTCTACCACTTATTTTCGATAAAACTAATATTCAAGATGAAATGACTGATCTGGTTGGCCTCTCAATAAAAACTGTTTAGTGACTGCTCCTTCTGATAGAAAGCCGTGTTGGGGATGATCAACTAAAACAATTGGAAAAAAAGGTGATCAATGGATAAGTTAATTCTTTAGTCTTTTGCCAGCTCACTTTAATTTGGAATTTTTTACAACAAGAATACACGCGAATTTAAAGACCAATTTAGTATAGATTATACATTATAAATTTTGTTCGACATTATGAGGAATGGATGTTTACATTTTCAGCCCTCTAACTCTATTGGTGTGGATTTTGTGCGTAATGCAAACACACTTAGATTGTTGACCAGCCAGACCAATTTAAAAACTGGTGATACCTATGTTGACAGTTTTGGTTGACAGATTCTAATAGTTATCATTCATCCCAGAATGTCAAAAAGATACAGCGTGCATATTGAATGAAAATAAAATCAATTTATTCGGGTTTTTTTCAATGATATTGCTTCAAAAATGCCACTCAGTATTTGTGAAGCAATGACTATCTTTCCTTTTCTGATACTCGAAATCTCATCTTTTTTTTTTATATATTTCTTTTCACATTCCATGATATGAACGGCTTTCTTCATAGATACTGAACGGTTCACTTCTTATAGAAAGATAAACTATTCCAAAAGTTTATCGATATTGTTTAAACAAAGAACTATATATATATATATATATATATATATATATATATATATATATATATATATATATATATATATATATATATACATATATATATATATATATATATATATAATATATGTGGTACATATCAGGCTAGCAGTATAACATAATATAAACATATATCAATAATATAAAGCCACTTCTGAAATGTATTGGATTTATTTCATAGAGTGCTCGACACATACAACATTTAACTCATGGACTTGAGTTGTTTTAGAGTAGAGCAGGAAATAATTCGCCCGAAGAGGCCCAAAGAGGGCAAAAACATGAGCTAGTTTGTGTAGCGAATCAACAACCTACTATTATATATATATATATATATATATATATATATATATATATATATATGTATTGATTGCTACATTCTGTCAGATTGTTTTGCTGCTGTTTCTAACTTTTCAATTAATTGGTAGTTTATACCGTTTTCTCGAATAACTTTATTTTCTTTTGTGAATTCAACACGTCATACGACTTGTTTGCTTTTTAACGCCTTGTTCACATTTCAAGTTGTGCACGCTTTATTTCATTATTTCTTGAATGAATCATTAATACATTGTCAAATTCTAAAAGTTGAATTTATTTTCGCAATCATTCAGATCTGGCATTTAATATGTGTGAATTCCAGACATGAATAACACAGAGAGTGGAAAAATGAGAATGATTCCGTGATATCATGTCGAGTCAACGTGCGTTTTCAAGTACTTGGTATATATATATATATATATATATATATATATATATATATATATATATATATATATATATATATACTTCTATCCTTGTGTTATGCAATGATATTCAGCAAAACAAGTAAAAGCATTATCACAATATAAATTTATATACGTGTGTGTGTGCATATATATATATATACATATATATATATATATATATATATATATATATGTATGTATATATATATATATATATATATATATATATATATATATATATACGTATGTATGTATGTATGTATATATATATATATATATATATATATATATATAACGTGAAGTCTCTTAAGACACCACAACCAATAGAGTATGGACACCGATGATGGAGTTTTCATGGCAGGATGCGAGTTCACCCAAGGGATACCTCCGCCCTAGTCCCCCGGCTTGGAGTGTACTCTATTATCTGCCTGGTGCACAAAGACATTTTTCATTATAATGACTTTTCCGTTCTCTTTGCTCATACCGGGAATCCAACCCAAGACCTTCTGCGTGTGAGGCAGGCATGCAAACCACTACACTATCCAAACGGAAACAGGAATACATACGTACTCAAAAGGATAGAGAAAAAAACGGAAAAATAACTAAGTACAAAGTAACCCCCAGTTTGGAAAATGTGATGAGAATACAGCGGGCCATAGAGGACATGGGAGGATACATCGACCGAAACATAGTGACTATAATAACCAGGATAAGGACAACAGTTTTGATAGATCAGAGGAAATGAAGTCTAGCAATGATCCACCTTTCCTTTTCTTCTATTAATACAATTATATTTATGGTGTTTGCGCCTCGTGTCGTTACCATTGTTATTACGGTGCCATCAGTGATATCAGGGCGAACCAGCCTGGGATTTCTTTTAGCAGCGGCTGCCTGGCTTGTTTGTGAACCGGTCGGGGTGATGCGAGCGAGTGAGCGAGTGAACGAACGAATGAGCAAAGAGGCGAGTGAATTGATGAATCGCTGATTGTTCAAGACAGATGTGCACAGCTGATAAGAGTGTATTCGTCCGTTCGTACTTGTTTCATTTGTCTCTCCTTCCTACTTTCACTTTCGCTTTCCTACTTGAGACATTTGTGCTCACAGTCGGTGAACAGACCTTCTTCAGCAGGTTTTCTGTTTTATAAGAGAGCATGTGTGTGTTCACGCGCGTGTGCGTCAGTGTGTGTGTAAGTGAGTGCACATGTGTTTCACATTTTTCGTTTAGTACTGCATATTTTACAAGTACAGAAATAGAATTAGCTATTAGAAACCGCCAACCAAAACTGTTCACACAGGTTTCTTTAGTTTTGGCACTGATCTAGCCAACGGGCTGTGTGCGTATGTATCAACAGTTCAGGTAGCATTGATGGAGCCAGAGGGCAAGTAATTCAAATATTTACTCATTAGTATGTCTAGGGAAGACGATTTTTTTATTTGAAAATTCATACCCACAAATAAATTTTTCAGACAGGTTTCAATTTACTATTTAAGTTTACGCTAAACTGATCCCAGGTTTATGTCTAATTGTGTTCTTGCTTGTTTGTTTTTTTAATTCATATTTTCTGGCTAAAGAAGTATATTTATTCTTTGATCACCATTCTTTCCATTTTTTTAGTTAATCAACACTATACAACATGCTGCCAAAAGATGTTGGCCACTTGATAGTCATTATTGTTCAGGTATCGCTCCTACAAGTGTATTTTTTTCTTTTTTTTTTTGTTGTATGTTTTAATTTTATTTTGTTTAAAAAAAAATAATTGGATTTGGAAAGATTGAAGTGATTGCTGCGGTTCTCAAACTGTGTGCTGCAAAAATCTTTTAAGTGTGCTGCAGGAGTTTTCCTGCTATCTTTTCTAAATTTATGCATTTTGAGCTTTGAACGTGTCCAGTACAAGTTTCATGACTGTCCCAATTCAATCATATCAGCAAAACTAATGGAATGATCATTATATTTTGTAATCATCATAATCAACAACCTTTTATCGTCCATCTTCGGAAATAAACTTTCCCCAGGATTCGCCAGACCTCTTCATCGTGGGCGTAGTGGAGCCAATACTTTCTGAACTTGTCTAGTTTGTCTCTCTATCTTGTACACATCTGGCCTTGGTAATGCATGTGGTCTCTAGGGATCCATGCTGAGAGTCATGTTGTCAATCGGACATCAGTCATTCCTTCAAGATTGTCATTTGGGTTTTCAAATGGATTTTATGATGTTCCAAACACTTGTTTACCAATGACATTTCAACATAGATACTTAGAAGAAACTGTAAAGGGTTAAAAAAGAAATTTGAGTATTCTTGGCTGGTGTTTTTCCCTAATAAAGAGTGGGTGAGCAAATCTAGTCCAGCTCATGTATCCCATGTATTTTTCTAATACTTTAATGTTTTTGCACATTTTCAAATATATATATATATATATATATATATATATATATATATATACATATATATATATATACATATATATATATATGTATATATATATATATATATATATATATATATATATATATATATATATATATATATACCTTAATCATGGCCAGATATATACCAATATGTAGTCACAGCTAAATGAATGACAGATCAGAGTAAGTTAGTGTGCTACTTAAATTATATATATTTCTTAGTGTGCCGTTATACAATAAAGTTTGAGAACCGCTGCTCTTGGTTTTAAAGCACCGTAATCTCTTCGATTAGGCAAACAGACTGATTGCACATTCAATGGGGTACATTCCATCTTAAATCAGGCTGATAATTGTGTTTTGAATTTAAAGTGTCAGTTTTCTTCGACAAACACCTGTGCATCATTCAATTTTTCACACTGGGATTTTCTCCTAATTGATCGTTGCGACTTTTTTCTCCGCATCTCCATCTTTATTTCCCATTCCTCATTCTACTTTGAGTAACTTTAATTTCAATTAAATTGCTTTTTGAAGAAAGGTCCTAACACACATGCACACACACATACACACACACACGCACATACACACATATATATATATATATATATATATATATATATATATATATATATATATATATATATATAAGGTTAGTGAGAAATGTCAAATTCTTCAGTTGTATATGTATATGCTCGTAGAAAATCAACTGGAAGTTTTTCTGTGTAGTTGATATTTTAAAAGATGATATCGTAAGTTGTTCTGCATACAGGATAAAATTGAATCCGACACAACGGATCTAATATTCACATGGGTGAACACTAAATAGGAGTGACACGAGCAATGAGTCACTTGTGTTGTTATACTTACTGAACCCTTATTGTTAAATACGTTTTAGAGTAACCTACTTGAGTAAGCCCTGTTACACAGAATTAAATGTTGTGTACTTTAAGTAACATCTTTATACAATTTAGTATGATGATGATGATGATATATATATATATATATATATATATATATATATATATATATATATATATATATATATATATATATATATATATAATGAGAAACTACGTATATGACAAAAGCTATATATCAAAAACATAGCTGGAAGGTAGATGGTGTCTGATCAACACTGCTCGGGTGCCATATTGATATAATTATTTTGTTTTTAAAATCCTCGAGACGGTTATATGGTAAACATCTGATGTTACCAACTTGAGGAAATTTACACATAGTACCATAATAGCAAAGTATATGTGAAACAGAAAAAACTCAGGAGGATATTAAATAAATTTCATCAACAGATATTGGGAAATAAGTAACTGAAGTGACACAAGTGACGCAAAAACTTTTTTTAATGGTTAGTGTTTAGAGCTTTAGAGTGTTCAAGACTATATATATATATATATATATATATATATATATATATATATATATATATATATATATATATATACTGGCCTTCCTTTCTCCTTCTCTACATTCTCTCCTTTACTTTTTTTTCTGTTCTGGCTTCTGCTATTTTCTTTTCTTCAGCCATCTTCATACATTTCTTTTTCCTCAGCCTTTCTTTATTCTCAATTTCCTCCTCCCTTCTTCTTTTTTCAATATCTCTCTTTTTCTTTATTCATTTTTCCTGTTCCCCGTCCTCTTTTTTTCTTTTCTTGTTTTGCTTCCTCTCAAATCTTTCCCTATATGTACTCCTCTCTTTTCCCTCCTCAATTCCACTCTATACTTTTTATGTTCATCCTGGCCCCCTCATTTCCTGTTCTGCGTCCAGCTTTCCAGATTTTCTTTTCCTTTCCTCCTCCTCCTCTTCTTCTTCTTTTTCTTCTTCTTCTTCTTCTTCTTCTTCTTCTTCTTCTTCTTCTTCTTATTCTTATTCTTATTCTTATTCTTATTCTTATTCTTGCTGTTTATTTTCATTCTAATCTATTCTCATATGTTCACTTCTTTCTCCTCCTCATTTTCCTTCTTTCGGTTCTTCTCTATCATTTTCATTTTCTGTCGTCTTCCCCCTCTTCTTTTATTTCTCCTCATTCATCTCTCACTGTCTGCCTTCCATTTGCTTTCTCCTTTTCATCCTCTTTTTCCCCTCATAGTTTCTTTCCTCTCCCCTTTCCTTTTCTTTTTTATCTCTTCTTATTAGCCATCTGTTTAATTTTTTACACCTTCGGATTTTTATAATAATCGATTATACTTCCCTCTCTGTTCTATCAATACCCCGTGCCCTCATTATCACTGCCTCTCCCTCATTCGTTGTACTTTTTCCCTTGTCTCATCCTGCAAGTCATTGAGTCATTTAGCATCACTAATTTAATTACTTCTCCTTCCACTCCCATTGGCTCAGTTTTAATTAAGATATTTCCCGCCATTCTCTTCATGGACTCGAGAAAAATGCGTGACTCTATATTGGCGCGATTTTTAGCAATACCTCAACACGTCCTGTTGTGCAGAGAGGACATTGGCGTCCTCCGAGGGAATGGAACGGGGTATCCCCTTTTCTGCTTGATCAGGCGTTCTCACTTAGGATGAAGGGGCTTGAAAGATGGAACCTCATAGTCAATAAAGGAATCGTCGAATTGTTTTATGTAATCCCGATTTGATGTACTCATAAAAGAAATATCATCCTTCACTACCAAGCTTGTAACTTGGTTGGCGTTATGATATATTCTGGATAAATAGTCTTCTCCCTCCTACAATTAAAATATATACCTTTTCAACCTCGCTATCAAACTCCAGCTCGGAAGAGTGGGATTATGTTATTTACCTCATCTTTGGTCAGCGATTGGAGTAGTTTCTAAGGATGATTCCCAAGACATTAAGATACAAATCTGACTTAATCTATTGAGACCGGTATCTCTTGATTTTACTGCTGATGCCACAACTTCTCAGATGGCTAATTCTCAAGTCTTTTTGAGTGGTGTCCTAACTAGATGGGAATTCAATATTTGTAGATCTTTAGAAGCTCGAGGAACAATTATTTTTAAATCTGCTTGCCTTATTTTCATTGGTTGAAAAATATCGCTTTGTTTGTGTGATTTGGCCACGAGATTCTGTTCTTATAGTTAGTTTCAAAATTTGCTGCCGATCTTAACTCTTTTCGAAAATCAACTTATTTGCTATATTAAAATGATGATGTTCGCTTCGGATGCCATATGTTTATCCGAAAGTTGTTCGAGATCCAGAGATATTTTATCGTCATTTCTTTATGGATTATTCATTCTTGTGAATTCATGACGACGAATGTGTTCAGTCAATATATATTGATTCAATATTTATGAAAAAAAAAAGCACCGATGAGGAAATTCTTCTGAATGATTCGTGAGATAAAGACAGTGATTCATCTCAGAATACTGCGTAATATTTATCATAAAAACAACAAGGATGAAGATTATACTAATAACTCATCAGAAGTCAACTCGTTTATCAAAGTACAACAAAGACTAGGACATTAGTCTGAAAACCCAGTAAGAAAGTGACCATACATTCCAGTCAATAAGAATGATAAATATGAGAAGTTTTCTCATAATTCTAAACAATAGACACACGTAGATTGTCAGTTTAAGGGCACTATCCCGTACACGCATCTTGTACTTTGAAGATGATTCAAATTTCCCGGGGAACCATGTATATCAGTGTATGAGACAGGCATTTCATTAAAAAAATCTATGTAAATAATGCACTACGCCAAATACGCTGATATTATAACTACGGGGTCGTCAAGCTCTATAAGGTGAGTTATCGAAGTTGGATGAGTTGCTGTGAGCAAAAGTCTACCGAAAATCTTTGTAAACCATTCCTCTGAAAGTCCGGCGTATACGTTATATTTGAGAGAACAATACGGTAGCTCAAATTACACATTCCCAAAATTGAACTTTTTCTCTCATCAAGGTAGCAATAAATATCTTTTGACTGATTTCCAACGCAGATTACGAATCCCAAGTCTGTTCCACTCTATCACGCCTTATATTTCGCCACATGTACGTGTTTAGTTCTACTATTTACGAGATAATAGGTGAAGGATGAATGAAAACAATATTTGTATCACTAAGAACGTTTCAATGCAAAAAAATTAAAATTGCTATGTATAAGATATGCAAAAAGGATTAGGCAAAAGAACACACCAAAAAGATTAGGCTTTTAACCTTCTACTGTGCTCTATGGGGATTATATGCTAGAACACAGTTTTCATCTCACCGTAAAAACGAGACATGACACAAGAAAAACGATTCCGCATCCAGAACTACATATAGTAAGCCGTAGCACATGCCCGATGAAAATTCTTCGTTGGCCGGTGTCATCAGTGACATTATCAGCCGAGCTATGATGACGAATATCATTAAAAAATAGTGCCAAGCAGAAAACGTGAAAGGCATGTCATAATTGGAAAGAAAGGAAACAATTTTTCAAATATATATGCAAGAAGATGACGTGCGACGAGATCCAAAAAAGAGTTGCAAGAAATTAGGAAACTCATATCGTTATTCTAAACAAATTAACCAAAAGATTATTAAGGATGTCCTGGAAACTCTGATCCCAACACACGAAAAAGTATTCTTATGAAAAAAATGAATCACCAAAACTCATATATGCTGCTATTTACCGCGTAAATTAAACTGTGATGGTGCTAAAACAGGTTACATTGATGAAATTTTACTGCCAGTATGGTTAAAATCATTAATTTATCATTAAAAACACATGGATACTGAAAGGGACCAATTTGGCATGAACTTTCTTTGAAAATTGAAACTCCCAATGAAAACCTATTTAGTGTAGGAATTTTCGAACAAACAGGGCTAAATAAAGTTGGGGTAAATAAACAAACCTAGAAGACGGACTATAGATATATTAGTTCAATGTTCAGTGCCTCAAAAAGTTTCGTTTCCAGGGGCCAATTCTACTGACGCATGTTCCTCTTCTGACATAGTAAAATATAATTCCATGTTCTGATAACGTACAATAAAAATGGCATTTGAATGACATCATATAAGAATGTTTCTTTCATACAGAGAGTGGGGAAATGCTTTTCGGAGATGGTATCAGCTGTTTGCTGTGTCGATTTGTCAATCAGTCAGTCAGTGAGGAAGATCATCACAATAGATGCTAAGCATATAAAAATGTTCAGATAACATTTTTCAAAAACTATTTTCTTTAGAGCAGATGTTGTAAACTCAAGACAGGTGATCTTAAAAGTACATGCAGAAGGTTGCTGTTGAGTGCCTAGGCTGTAAATCGAATTATGAGTGAACTTCCCGAATTGTGTAGATGAAGTTTAAGAGAGAGCAGTTTGTTAGAAGAATCATTGAACTGCTGCTCAGTTTTTTCCTTGGCATTTCTTTATTTATCTATGGGTATCTGCTACTTCTGTTAAAGAATTCACGTCTGCAATATCACTAAAAAACATATCCATGCATAAATTACAAGCAAAAAGATAAAATAAAATTATTAATATGATAATTTTATTCCAGATATTAGCCATGGAAAATCCATTGATATATTTTGATTCGTATAAGATGTTTAAAAAAAAAAATACACACATATATATGTGTGTATGTGCGTTTGTGTGAATAAGTGTGTCTGAGTGCATGTGTGCATGTATGAGGGTACTCGGGGCGGTAAAGCATATGTTTCTATCATTTTTATGTAAAGTTTTATCAAAAAGTGACTGAAATCCTTCAAGAAGTGGAATTTATTGTTTCAAATGGTTGGAGGATAATACTCTTTCTAATAGCAATGATAAAGTTTATCTTTTCTATGTAACAAAAAGTCACATTGTTCACTTAACAGATAGGATCCAATATATTATTGGCTCACAGCAGGGATAGACCAGTTTCATTCAGTAACGCCAAAAATATTTTTTTATTCAGTATGTACATTACCAATTTCATCATAACATTTCAAACCTAATTTAATGTAAGAAAGATAATTGATTTTCCAAAGTTAAAAAAAAATTGCCAATTCAAAAACTAAAATAAGCAAGAAAGCACCCCAAAACTGCATACCCCTGCCATTTAATTGTAAGGGTGTAATTGTATATGGATTCACTCCAAAAATTAGTCATTTTCCCCAAAGCCCGTT
>OY735235.1:21141550-21144050 GCA_963457665.1 Thysanoteuthis rhombus
AGGCTTTTAGAAAGAAAGAAAGACTGCATATGAAGAGAGAAAAAGAAATATAGAACGAAATAAAGAAAGAAAAAAGAAAGAAAGAAAGAAAGAAAGAAAGAAAGAAAGAAAGGGAGGAAGGAAGGAAGGAAGGGAGGAAGGAAGGAAGGAAGGAAGAAAGGCTGACAAACAAAATAGAGAGATAACAGAAAATAGTCACAGGGAACTTAACAAAGGAGATGGTGAGGTGAAAGAAAGAAAGAAAGGAAGGAAGAGAGAGAGAGAGAGACTTTAAAAGAAAAGAAATGCAAAATAAATAAGAAAAAAACGATAGAAATGAAAAAACACATAAACAAAGTAATAAAGGAAGAATGAAAACGAAAAGAATAAAAGGAGAAAGAAGGACACAAGATGGGAGAAAGTAGAAAATAGGAACGATGGAAGAAAGAATTCAAGAACGAAAGAAAGATTTCAAATATAAGAAAAAGAAAGAAAAATAAGATGATGAATGAAAGAATCGAAGTTTGGGTGGAAGAGAAAGAGAAACTATAAGGAGAAAAGAAATGAAAAAGAGAGGCAAGGGAAATTGAAACTCGAAATGAAAAAAAGAGAGAGAAAAAAACATTTGGACGATGTAAAACAATTATGTTTGTAATTACTAGGTGTAAACAAGCAAAAAACTGTCTATTTATCTATTTTTTTTTTGTTAACAAACAAGAAAATAAAATGCTAAAAAAACTAGTCGAGATTTTATATTATAATTTTTCAGTCTTTGCACTGTGTCAATATTTTCTATAAAAACTAGGATTTTGTGATAATTCGATGGAACGAAAGTAGCGTGCTGAGAAAAATCCTTTTCAAAGGTTAATAAACTTTTAAAGCGCTTACATACTAAAACCATTACAATACTCTGATTTATTCGGTATAGTACTCCTCTTGGTCATTATAGTCATAACATTTCAATCGTGGTATCCCCCGCTTTTCTCTAAATTTCTGCCGTCGTTAGGAACCTCTGGGAATTTCGAACCAAACTCATGAGGCTAGATTGTCCTATTTCCGCTGTCAGTTATTGAGTATATTAATTTGTTATATGTTATTAATTAGTCTATGTGGTGTGTTTGTCTTCTACACGGAACCAGAGTATATGTTATTTGTGCACTACTCGACCCAGGAATTACATTCACGATCACCAGGTTATTCATTAATTTGACAATGGGTTGCGAAATACGGATCCATCGACCATTAGGGGGCCGTCAAATAATATTGATAGGGTTCCTACAGAACCGGACTTGGCAAATCGTATTGTAGATAAATAATATCATATAAAGTGCAGCTACCGAAAACTATAATTATCGTACAGAGACCTATATTAGATTCAAAAAAGATATAATCTATTTTAAAGGTCAAAAATTGCCCTTTTCTATTTTAATTTAATAATTTGTCTTAAAAGTAAATGCTTAAAATAGGAGTCGGTCAGAATGTCTCCTTCATAGAAGGGAATTTTTAACTGCCAAAGTTTCGAACCAACTTATCTTGGTCATCCTCCTGTAAGTTTGAACAAAGGACTGAGTTCCAATTCCCTTGGATGTTGCCAACGGTGACAAGTACCTGAAAAAGACAGGACAGTACAGCGACCGAAATGTTGTGACTCTTATAACCAAGACGACAAATGATAGAAAACTTTACAAGAAACTCGAAGAAAAGGCGACAGAACCGAAATAGGGAAAATGTACCATTCTTCAGTATGGAAACATCTGCTCAAATGTTCCATAGAATGATGTTACTAAATTTTAATCAGTTGTTCATTGTAGCCTATCGCTCCACGCAACTTTTCTCCTAAGGATTAACAACTTACAAAACATCTTGACCATTCCTTTATAGGCAAAGGATTCCCCAATCAGGATCAAGCCTTTCATGTATTCATCAATTCTTTGAGAGAACAATTCCTTGGGAAGAGAATTGACAGTGTACAGCAAAAGAGGAATGGCGCCAGAGGGTAAGAATTGGATTGAATGAATAATTCTTCACGTGAAACTTTTTCAATTTATTTCGTTTAATCAAGTCACCAACTTTATATTGAGAAAAACCGATATTCGCTATTTGTTAAGTCAACAACCTAATTTAGCAGCTGTTGATGAGCCCCAGTCCAAATTCTACCGCAAACAAAACACACCATTCAAGTAAATCGGACGGATTGCGTGTCACAAATTGGAAACGCGGAATTACACTGTTAAAGTTAATTTCCAAATGCTCTTTAAATCCGCAGATATATCTTATGGCAATTTGTTCCAACAAACCTCAAATTAAGTGGAAATTATATGAGACCCCCAGGGCGACAGAAGCATGCTATGGTTTACTACCTGGCGTGTACTAAATTAAAGAGATTTTTTTTCTTCTTAAAGTTTTAAATTAAGAGATCGCTCTTGCGCATCCTTCGGTAATTACGAAAACAATCATCTATTTTTAAAATTTTTTCTTAGGCCTTCCAAAAATAAAACAAGCTATCAGAAAGGACAAACAG
>OY735235.1:21149050-21186550 GCA_963457665.1 Thysanoteuthis rhombus
CAAATCAATTTTGACAGTCTTGGTTATTTTGCGCTACCTTGACGTATCTACAGAAAGTGCCCGAGTTCATTCCTATGAGACCCCATTCAAGGCTCAGCAAAACTGACAATATTTCCATAACGGTGCACAGAGAAAGGTAGACTCAAGATTTACCATATGTAAGTATATGTATTTAAGAGCTTAGTTTGTCAATGTGTATGGCTATGTATATATGTACATATGTATGTGAAAGAGAGAGAGAGGGAGAGGGAGAAGGCGTAGAGGCAAAGAAAAGAGGAAGAGAGAACATACCTGGTGCCCTCGAACCTCAGGCGATGATAAGAGAAGAGGGAGGGCATTTGACTCCAGGTCAGATCTCATCTTGAACTTTGAGTCAGCGACATGCCAGCAAGGCCAAGGAATGTCACAAGTTGCCCTTGACCTCTTCTTTCAACAGCTGTACCTATCTATCTCGCTATCTAAGTGCAGTTAGTGTCTATATATATATATACATCAATTCTTTGGTTCTTCCCTTTCCCTATATTTATCTATTCCTTTCTTTTCTCCTCTCATCCAGGTAATGTTCTATGGTAGAAGCAGTAACGAGGTAGATTCCTGGCCAATTTAGCAATGCACAAGTTGCGGATTAAGTCATAGTTTTGAAACTACGTACTTCGAAGCTGACGATGAATGAATGAATCAACCTGTTTATATATCTATCTTAGTAACTAGCAAGCAAGAAAATTTAGATAGATAGCATTTTCATATCAGGTGCCTCAAGAGTAAATATATTATTTATTTGCAGCGTACATGTTATTGCAAACAGATAGCAAATAAATAATATACATACCCTTGGGGCACTTAATATGAAAAGGCTATCCATCTAAATTTTCCGCTAATTAGTAAACAAGAGAGAGAGGGGGGAGAGAATATACTTTATGGCCTCGAACCCCAGGCGATAACAAGCGCAGGGGGAGAGCTTATATGGTTATTATTTAGGTAGGCGAATCGATGGAGAGCTATCAAGATGGATATTGGCTGAGTTCAAAAATAAACTTAGATGAACTGATATATATATATATATATATATATATATATATATATATATATATATATATATATATATATATATATATATAAAGAGAGAGAGAGAGAGAAACAGAGATAGACAAACAGAGACAGAGAGAACTAGAGAGAGGAACAGAATACAAAACAGAAAGGGGTGAAAAGAATGCTTATAGATAGATAGATAGAAAGACTGCTAATGATTAAACATAAGGATTAGTGGAGAGTTAGATACAAAGAAATGAAGAGATCAAAAACCCCGTAAGAAAGGAAAAGATATGAATGGCGTATAAGAATACAAAGATGCATAGAAATACATTCGGTGAGGTACTTTAAAATATTGCTCTTCAAGTACGCCTGCCTGACAAAAATGAAAAGCTTACATTATAACCTATGTACCGAATAGACGTATTAACTAATCGAATCCTGATCAAAGCAGTGACCATTAATAAGCCCCGCTATACAAAAATAGATCTCCTAGATAGGTCGAAGAAAAGAATGGGAAAAACATGATGCAACATGGGGCAGATGGTTTAAAAGAGTCTTTCACTGATTTTAGATCGAGATGAATTTACAGATAGATGGATTACAAATTTCCGACATATTTTGTAGTCAGGGTGATGATTTGGTCTAGGGTACATGTGCTTATTTGAAACTAGCCAAAACATTACCAAAAGGCCTCTGCTATTTCCAGCGGAAGGACTCAATTTTTGACCAGAGAGAATCTGTCATATCATTCTACGTGTTCTGACTCAAGATTTGGACAATTAATTGAATCATACTGTATTTGAAAAATCATCGTCAGAGAAGATCTAAAAATGATTTTTCTTCTAAAGATCCATAAACCTTCTACCTTAATACTTCCCCTTTGGTCCATTGAGTATGTATATCAATATCGGGAGAATATACTTTTGATTGGGTAGATATCTGAGAAATTGGAAAATCTTCGAAAATAAATATAATTCGTAAATTTTAAAAACGGTCCGATTTTAAAATATTCCCTTTCGTCCATCGAATATGTATGCAACATTTGGTTGGGAGAATTAGACTCCCGATTAAATAGATAACTGGGAGATGAGAAAAATCTTTGAAAATAAAAATAATTCGTAAAATCTAAAAATAATTCAACTTTGAAACCTTCTCCTTGGTCCATTGGGAAAATAGACTTTTGATTGAATTGATATTTTGGGGATAACGAATCCTTGAAAAACAAAGATAATTTCAATTTTTTTTAAATGGTTTCATTTCTAAACATTCTTTATGGTACACTAGGTATGTATGTCAAATTTGATCGGGAGAATCAGACTTTTGATTGAATAGATATCTAAGAAATGTCTTGAAAAATAAAAGAAATAATTCAAAAGTCTAAAAACAGTTTAATTTCAAAACATTCCCTTTGGTCCATAGGGTATGTATGCCACTTCCAGTGCAGATGCACCCATGGTCAGGTGATTTCTATAACCGGACTGACAAACAGACATACAGTTCTCATATATATATATATATCATTCATTATTGTGTTATCCACAGACAGCTGTTTCGTTGTATCACAACTCCCCAGGGTAGCAATTGACTATTAATTATCTCATCCAGTATTACGAGGTAGGATCGAAACATTCGCTTCAGACCTAGAGGCTGGTATCTTACCTCTGCCTCATGCAGAACTGGACGGTTTGTAAGGTTGAATTTGAGCGATACATTTACTCGCGCATATATTCTCCATCCACCCTAGTGCTCCATTCCTAGATTGGAATTGCATTGCATGAGCTTTTTAATGAACGAGTCACCGCAATTAAAGAGTGCTCAACCCTGAATAAGGGAGCCTTAATGATAGATAGATAGATAGATAGATCGATAGATAGATGTGTCATCCATATACATAGCATCAATGCAACTGAGTTGCAAGATGTTTTTTTTTTCTTAATGCAAAATCAGCGTTGATAGATCCAAGTCTGAGAATATGAACGCCAATGATAAATTTGGACAGGTTGGTCCAGTTCTGTCCTTTAAGATGAGCAGTTATCAACAGGGGGGATCAATGACCCACAAACAGTAATTTCTGTGCTTTTCTGGTTCCCTGAATTCATCAACAGAATCTACACAACATCATCAGACAAAAAGAAAAAGAACAAATTGAAGAAATGGATTCTTCAATGAAATATCCCATGACAATCCAGGACAGTAAGGATATGATGTCTTGCAGAATCCTCCATATTTACCTGCTCCTATAAATTATCATTTTTTTTTCCTGGCGTTTTGGACTTCAAATCCATGATAAATTGTACAATAATAGGGAAACTATAATTCGCTCTAATTCATGACCACTAAATCTGAAGAGTTGTATGGACTTGATATATCATCCGTGTGAGATCGTTAGTAAAAGCTTATTTGTTCAATATTTTGACTAAATATTCCCCGTTTTTGTAGATTATGTTCTTCATTATCTGACTATTCAGAAACCTATTAATCACATTTTCTATATTTACAGAACTTTTTATTCTCCTTGAAAACCCCTACCATAAGATTTCTCGGTTTTTGAACGGGAGCTTTTTGTAACGCTCACTAGCATAGCGTGCGTGAACTCTCGGGAGAAGTATCTTTTTCTGTTTCAATAGGAGAGACACAATTCGTATTTTACTTTATTTGTGACATCAAAGCCTGAAAAATGTTATGAAGATTCGATATCATCATGTAAGGGTCGTTGGAAAAGATTTATCGCTTCACGTGGATCATATTTTGATTAAATATTCATTCCTTTTTGTTGTTCATATTATCCGCTATTCTAATATTCTACAAACAACATTCAATACCTGGGAACCCAACACACTAAGCTTTGATTTCACGCTGGATATGCGTTCATAGAGGATATTGTAAAACCAAATTCGGCACTGAATGATCCCACTACGTTTGCATGTAAATTTTTTGCTAACGAATACAGAAATTATTTGCAATTCTAATCACCATCATCATCATCGTCATCATCATCATCGTCGTTGCCATCATCATCATCATCATCATCATCATCATCATCATTCTTGCATGTCCGTTGTTGGACATAGACCTTTTCTAGGATTCGCCACACTTCTTTATCATGGGCGTCGTAGAGCCAGTACTTTCTGAATTTGTCAAGCTTGTCTCTCCATCTAATATTCTGCCGGCCTCGGTTGTGCATGTGATCATGGGGGATCCATGTCGTAGATTGCAATGTCCATCAGTTGTCTGCCATTCGTGCAACATGGCCAGCCAACTGCCATTTGAGTTTCTTAATGGATTCTATGATCAACGAAACACAATATGATACACCAAAAAGAAAAAAAAAGATTCGTTCAAATTCCTAACTGGCGTCATTATCAATCGGCATATACCAAACCTGTGTAAAATCTACGCAGCCTGTATACGTATTTACTGTGTTCTTTATTCACATTACATCTTTGAAATCAGGACTGCTAGATTTCATTGCTTTTTAAATAGGGGCCGAGTGAAAAGCCTTTCGCCATAGCGTGCATGGAGTCTCAGCGTGCATATTCATAATACGGAAGCCATAGTTAATGTTTTTTTACTTTATTTGTGACCTCCTAACCTAAGGCAATGTTATAAAGATGGCACATAATCATTTAACGATCGTTGTGGAAGAGTTATGGCTTAAAACGGGTTATATTTTGATTAAATATTTACTGTTTTTTTGTTGTTTATATTATCTTTAATCTCTTTATTCAAAAACAGTATTTCATACCTGACAACCTAATGCACATGTATTCTGTGTTCTATACTTACAGTAACCCCTTGAGACCCCTACCGCTAGATTCTCCTGATTTTGAACGAAAGCCAAGTAAAACGCTCTCTGATATAGCGTGCGTGACGTTTTAGTATGCATGTCTGTTGTTTTTAACAGTGAAGCCAAAATCCACGCACTTAACAACGAACTGACTGTAAAATGGTATATTATCTTGAGAGGATCGTTGGAGAACTTCTATTGCTTTAAATGGGTCATATTTTAATTAAATATTTACCAATTTTTTTTCAAAAGACAATATTTCATACCTGATAACCTTGTGTTTATGATTTTACGGAAAAGCTACGTTCGTAGAGTACAGAGGGTAAAATGAATGTTAAACAAATATATAATTTGATCATGTAAATATGAGTTTTATTGTTAATGAATATGAAACTGATTTTCTCTCAAGTTATCATTTCTCTTTTATCGTATTTATCAAAGTAATCGATTAATATTTTATCTATTAGTTGTAAAAATGATTTCAATGTGCTCCGATTTAGTTTACGCCACCTCTTGTTGGAATGCATCCCCGACGTAAAATCTAGGCAACCCGTACAAGTGTCTTCTCCGTTCTATATTTACAGTAACCTCTTTAAAATACCGGCTGAGTTTGAACTAGAGCCAACTGAAACGCACTCTGACATAGCGTGCGTAAAGTTTCAGCGTGCATGTTTGCAATCAGATCGATAAATCCGACAAAGCGGTTCCTCTTTTCACCAGAAAGGCAAGAGTTCACCTTAAAGACTGCCCTCCCTACTCCAGCCTCAGGCTCAATCTCCCTAAAGCTGTCGGGGCCATTTCGGCCACTTCATTCAAAGTATATTGACCGGAAGTAATGTGACCAATACTCACAGGCAACAGAGACCATTGTTCGACATGGGGCAGGCTTGCTAGTTTGAGGATCAAGGGTTTGGAAGACGTGGAGACCAGTGGTGGAAGAAAAAAGTGAGGGAAGCGTGGGTAAATGTGGGTTCGAGGGTCAGGGTCAGGGAGTGATGGAGCCTGGGGCAGAGACGAAGGGAGGAGAGAAAAACAGTGTGGGGGACAGAGAAGTTAGTTGGAAGGCGTTGATGGGTTCTAATAAGAAGAGCAATCAATGGGTGTGGTCGACCGAGAAAAAGAAAAAAATGTGTCAGACAGGAGAAGTAGTATTACTCTAGGGCGGAAAAAGATGAGAAAGAGGGGTAAAGAGAAGGGAAGAAGATAAGGTAAGGAGAAAGAAGATTGAAAGGAAGGAAGAAATATACCTGATACCAGATAGGGAAAATTGTGGAAAGAAACCGATAAAAGAAAGAGAGAGTAGGTGAAAATGAATAAGGAGTAAAGAAGGGAGTGGAAGGAAAAGGAGGAATAATCGTATGAGAAAGCTCGGGCTTTGAGACTATCAAAGAAAACACTATGACCCAACTATGGAGATCGGTATAATTAGACGGATATGAACACAATGAAATAAATTGATAGATAGAGAGATAATGAACAGAGATAGATAAATGGATAAATACATAGACATAGATAGATAGATAGATAGATAGATGGATGGACAGATAAAAATAAAAAAGAAAGAAAGGGGGAGCTTAGGGAGAAATAAAATTGTTGTTTGATGATCCATTATCATGAGAATCTAAAGACTTCCCTCAAAAAAATATGAAAAATATCTACAAAGCCGTATCTTGAGTTTTCAATTTTTGGAAAGACTGGAATACATAGATGGATTGATGATGAAGAAACTAAGATAGATAGATAGATAGATAGATAGATAGGTAGATAGATAGATAGATAGATAGATGTATTGATAAATTGATGGATAGAAATAGATAAATAGAAATAAACAGAGAATGGAAGAAAGATCGAAAGGAAGAAAAATCTTTAGATAAAAAGATGTGGCCGGAGGAACTGATGATTGGAATAATCTCAAGACTTGACTTACTCCAAACTATGAAAAATGTATCCAAATCCATATCTTTATGATTTGAGATTTCAATATTTGGACAAGATCCCTGCTATTGTGTAAACCCTATGCAGCCGTTTGGTTAATACTGTCAATAACGATATTCGTACGATGACGTTCAGTGATTTACTGAAAGATGAAAGACTACAAAAAGCTATCGATTACCTGACGAGTATAAGGAATATTCTTGAAAGGAGTTTTGGAGATTACGTTTAGTGCAGGACGAAAACCTTTTTTGTGATTAACCTAGATTCCCTCCCAGCGTGGTCGAAGGTATTCCTGGGGGTAAATATGGACAGGTCCGTCAACTTATGATGGGAAGTTATGGAGTGTGAGCAGCGCCAAATTTAGACCTCGAGGGTGAGGTACTTCAGTTTCGATGGGCCCCTCAATCACAGTAATTAGGATACATGCAAATTACAAAATTTACACATTGAGGTCCGTTCATTGCATTCAATTTGATCTGACTAGTTATACATAGTTATAAAAGTTACATAAATTATACATCAGAAGTAAATACATACACACACGTAAATACATGTCATAAAAACTGCATAGATTTTTAGATAAGACATTTTTTTTAGTAACTAGTGCTCCAATTACTGTACTCTTCAATTACAAGCAGTAATTCAATCAATTAATTCAAACGAATTGAGGGGTTTCATTGAATGGATTCAATTATTAATTCTAAGCAGTAAGTTATTTACAGAGCATCGCTTACAGAGTGTTCCAGGGAGATGTATACACGTCTTGTTTTCTGTTAACTTCTCTAGTTCTTATCTGAAAGACAATTAAAACCTTCCTCCCAACAAAAAATAAATGAAGTAAAATAATTTTTCTTTCTCATGAATGAGTTTACACACACACACACACACACACACACACACACACACACACACATATATATATATATATATATATATATATATATATATATATATATATATATATATATATATAGTAGAATTAGAATGTGAATTGCTACACAAAATATCTCATGTTTCTGCCCTCTCCAGGCCTCATCAGGCGAAAGCAATTTAACTTCAAAAAGTTGTATGTATCGAGCACTTTATGAAATAAATCCATTACATATCAGAAGTGGCTTTATATTATTAGCATATTATCATATTTTGTTATACTACTAGTCTGATTCGTACCACATGTACTATATATATATATATATATATATATATATATATATATATATATATATATATATATATATATATATATATATATATATATATATGATTAAGTTGCCAAGGGGTTAAAACATTCTTATCTTTCTTGGTTTTCATAATTTTCCTTTTTTTTTTCTTGGCAAATGTTATATATAAATATGAGGAATTTGATTAACCTATGTACGGATACTCCCATACAGATACCGCCAATTCCATTTTTACAGATTCTTTCTTTTCCAGTGACATTCTCTGAAAGAGAAAGATATGAACTCTCCTCTACACATATAAGTTTCTCGGCCGGTTCATGGGTGATCACTAACGAAGCTAAATTCTTTAAAATGTCCGTATAAACGACAAATTATGGTCTTAGATGACGGTACCTACACATTCAACTTTTAGGTTGACCTTATTCAACCGTATACAAAGTGAAATTCTATAACATCAGTTGATTGCTCTCTTCCATGGTGAATTCCAGAGGATTATTTCATACATCTGGAAAAGAGAAAAAACGTATTGCAAGGATACTTTTGACATTGTTTGAAAACAGATACGCCCGGCATTCTTTTCAGAGCAGGATGACACATGGTCGCTGTGATGTGGGGGTCCTGCATATTGGAAATCGATAGAGATACTACCGTCTCTGCAACTGGTGTAGCAATGGTATCAAGGCAGTGCAATGGAGGGGTATCACCCTGGGACTTACTGATTTCCCATGACAGGGCCAGGTAATTTGTCGAGCCTATTGGACAAATCCTGAGCCTCAGCACGTTTCAATGTCGAGGTCAGGGAAGCCTCATGGACTATGCTATTGCACCGATGCAAAACTACTACAGAATATCCAGCAAGAAGATTTTGAAAGCAGATTAGAGAGAAAGTAGTCACACCAAGATATAAGTCCTTTATTTGTGTTGCGTGTGTGTTAGAAATGTTTCCTGAAAAAGGGAATCTATATGAAGTTGCGTGGTATATCACCTTGGAAATCGAAGAGGAGAGATGGGTTTCCTACTGACAGGAACGGGGATACATCCATCCACGAACAAAAAGAAACATCTGGAAAGCAATGTTGAAGTGGTCACACGTGCGAGTACACATACATAAACACAGAGTGGTTGTCTTACATTCTTGCAACATGCCTAGCCCATCACCATTTGAGTTTCTTAACTGTTTCTAGATTATATAAGACTCCTTTTTTCTCCGATATATATTGTACCGTCGTATGATTTCTCAATGTGCAATTGAGTATGATTCTCTTATGTGTACGTTCTGTGGTTCTTAATTTGAAGTTCAATCTTCCGGTTAGGTTCCATGTTTTATCTCCATAAGTGACTATCGGGAGAATGCATTGGTTGTATAATCTTCTTTTTAGGACTAGGAATCATTATTATAATACACAGACACAGAGTTAGGGGTCTAGGTGGTCAGGGCATACACGTCGCGTGAGCAATGTGCAATTAAAAACATCTGAATATTTTGATAGATAATGTTTATAAATAAATAGAAACAGTCAAAGCAAAGAAATCATAAATGAACTTATACGTAAAAAGTATGTATTGTCTCTTGCAGAGATTTTCAAAGGTCTTGTGTTGGTGACACACTTTTTTTAATAATGAATTTTTTTTGTCAGCTAATCATCCCTGTCATCCCTGCAGTCCTACTGACCCAGGAGAAGTATCTTCTGGAAAAATATGTAGAATCATTCTTAATTTTGCGACACACCCTAAAGAGTTGCGACATGCAAAGCTTTGGTCTATAGTTTTGAGAAGGGACATTAATATTCGAAACGTTTTTTTTATGATTGAAATCTACCTTGTTCTTTGTGTTGCCTACGAGCCATTTACGATGATCCAGTTTCTGGCCTTTTTTAAATGTACAAACCAATGGCTGCAGCGTTTATTACCAGGGTTCAGGTATTTCCCTTTCCTTTCTTCTTTAGGCCCTTTTTTCCATAACTTGTCGGTGTTGGGTAATAGGGACCACGTCAAGTTCAACAACACATTTCGCTGACTTGTATAATCATAAATATAACGTGCTTATCGTGGCACACAAATTTGAAGAAGAGCCATTGTTGGCACAGAGATCCGAGGATATCGCTTTTTTGATTTTAACAGTTCTATTGTAATCACAAAACCAGTCTCCGACTGATAAGAAATGAAAACTACATAAGTAAACAAAAGCCAATCAAAGATTTCACGAAGTTAAAATTGAGGATACAAACTTGGCAGAAACATTGAAAGGAGAATTTCCACAACAAACTTTTAGGGGTTAGCATCGTATATCTCAAACTCTACAATTGTTCATTGTTGGTCATCCAGCCTTCCTCTTCTCGTGGACAGAAACCCCACATTCTGCCCCCCCTCCCGCTTCCCTTGTGCTCACCTGCAGGCTTGTTGGTGAAAGATGTGTTTGCTTCTCGAGTCTTTCTCCGATTGAATACTTCAATTCTCTTTCTGTTTCCCCCTGACACTTTGGCTCAGCGTGTCTTTGTTAGAAGAGTCTACCAATAAAGAAGTAAGGTCTGCTTTGAAGCTGTATGCAAGTTCACAAGGTGAGTCAAAACTCATTGTAAGGGAGACTGCGATTGGCCGATCAAACCTAGATCAAATTCTCACTGAACTTCCTTTGTTTCGATGAGCAAACACGTTTTTCGCTACATGACCGAATCTGGGGAGAGAAGGACTTGTTTTCTTTTTGACTCCACTCTTTCTTCTTTTCTAACGCTCAAATGTGAGCGGAAAATACAGGATCATTTATCACTTTCTTGTTTTTAACGTATGAATTTGTTTTTCTCTCTAACGTATTTATTCGGAAAGATATTTATGTCCATTCGGAAAACCCCTCACAACTAAAAATCCTGGACCCCCCTTTCATGTAAATAATACTATTTCCGATATACTTCAATAATATGCAACGTGTATGTCTATATCTTTGTCAATAAATTTGTCCAGGGAGATATTGAACGCTAATGATAGTGTACTCTTTCTTTTTTATTCATTTTTATTTATTGACTAGAATATATCCGTTGAAAATAGCAGGCGTATTCATGTATGAACTAGCACCTCTCCTAGAACTATTCTATTCGATAAATAATTCAAATATCCTAATTTTATTTTCATTCAAATTCTAAGCTCAACTCATGCTGTACTAAGAGGTGATCAGACGAAGTTTTTAGAGTTTTTATGAAGTAATATTCATTCTTACAACATATTAGGAGACTAAATCAACCAATGATATTATTATTAATCGTTGTAAACAAACGGAAGAAATCTGAATATATGTCTATCATATGTTCAGATTTATTTTGGCAAATTCTTTAAAAATCTCGGCTTATTCTGGTTGAAAATGAAGAAAATATACCGTATCACAATATCCTCAATGCTTTTTAAGTACAAAACTATTGCAAAATCATTAAAATACTTCCACCATTATAGCTACGTGGGTAAACCAGTGAGAAAATAATGACCACCAATTGATGATAGACTTTAGCCATAAAAGCGTTCTGGACGTTATTGTCGATATCATCAGCTGATAATAATCTTATAACAGCTTTTGTCGTTATCAGAAGAATAGCTGAGCTACCCAAAGAATAGCAGTCAATATAAACATCATCCGCACCCATACGACTGGCTGGTGTTAAACATATCACAATCGTGGTTAGCATCGGTTTATTTCTACGCCTTCTTTCGACTCCACGACCCCCTCCGCTGCCCTCATCGCCTTCAATGTCTCTTCAACACAGAACCCTCCTTGTTCCCATCTCGTCCTGTTCGATGGTGCCATCAATATAACAGCCGTTTTGATAAGCAATTAATGTTGGCTAAGAATTATGGGTATAATGGGTATCTCCAAATTCAAACCGGGAAAATCCAACCCTATGTCCAGCATCGTTGGAAGATGTCAACGGGCAGATTAGAGAACTTGTTTCTGAAATGAATGCTCAACCGGGCTCTGTTGAAGCTCCGACGGCCCCAGCAAGCCATAAGTTGATCATGATAAATTTCTCAAATAAAATAAAGAAATCTAAAAATACGGACAGCAAAAACAACGCAAGAGCGTGGCAGAAATTTTTTAAGTGTTCAACCATGTCTCACTAAGACACTTTCAAGTCAGTTGGTCGGTCGATCCATTGGTCAGTTCGAGTTACGTCACCAAAAAGAAATAGTAGAGAAGAAATGTGACATTATTGAAGGTGTGACATCATTAGGAAACCAACTATTATGTCATATCAGAATGTAGGAATTTTGTTTTGTTTTTTTGTAGTTGCTTATTTTTGCATTTAAAAAGCTAAAAATTGATATCTACGATTTTTATTCAAAATAATACTCTTGGAACATTTTCATATTGTTGCATTTTACAAGTATGAGAATCGA
The DNA here is from genome assembly GCA_963457665.1 of Thysanoteuthis rhombus. NCBI lineage: Eukaryota > Metazoa > Mollusca > Cephalopoda > Oegopsida > Thysanoteuthidae > Thysanoteuthis > Thysanoteuthis major. The sequence continues at coordinate 21,161,366 of OY735235.1, forward strand.
TTGGCTCTGAAGACTATTTGCGTTCTTAACCCTTCCTACAACTACTAAGATGACGGACGCATCTTTTAACTTATGGTACTTGTTTTGATTTTTTTATAAATCATAATACTGACACTCTATTCGCTCCATGAATGATCTTGTTCACCACGAGAAAATAATGACCTCAAAATATTCGATGATGACAGACCCAAAGCACAAACATTTTCTGATATCACAAGCGACTAACAATGATAAAACCACTGCTGTCATTATTGAAAAGAACCATCAGTCAATATGGACATTATCAGTGCCCATGCGTCTGACTGACGTGTCAGACATATCGCACTATCATGATTGGTATCGGCTCATTTCTACGCTTTCATTCGACTCATTCAACCTGTCCACCCCCGCTCTCGTCACCATTTATTCCTCTCCGACACAAAACTGTCCTCAGCCCCCCCCCCCCATGCTCCTCTTCGCAATAGCACGAACAAAATGGCCGTGGTGCCAAAAGAATGATCGCTGTACTGATCAGCAATTGATTTTGACATCGTGAACAAGATGGCGTCCGATGTGTCATTACGGCCCAGACGTCAGCTGAGAGTGGAAGCAAGGTCATTATATTGTTTCTAATCCCAACCTGAGCCTCTGCTGCACGTACGTATACTAGTTCTGGCATAAACAGCGGTTCGCACTCAAACGACCACTGGTTTGTAGATAAAAGGAAGAGCAGTTCACAAAACACAAACCAAGAATGGAGATCGCCAATGGTTTTTTCTTCAAAGAGTGCCGCAAATCTTCTGTTTAGAAAGACGGATACATAGGAGAAATGATTCAATGGAAGGAAAAGACGGGGGAGGAAAGGATAAGGAGATAAAAGGACAAGGGAAAAGAGAGAGAAGGAAAAAAAGAAAGAAATGAAAAATGAGAAAAAATGAAAGTTGAATGAAAGCAGTGAAGTGAAGAAAAAGAGAAAATGAAAATAAGGTAATGGTAGCGAAAAAAGGGAAGGAAAAAAGATGGGGAGGACATCTATATATATATATATATATATATATATATATATATATATATATATATATATATATATATATATAAAGAAACATTGAAGAGCACAGAAAAAAGAAAAAAGAAAGAAGTAAGATACACAAAAGGAAGAAAAAAGAAACAAATGAAAAAACACAGTAAAAAGCATGAAATGATCGAAATATGCGAAATAAACAGAGAAAAGGAAAAAGAATTGAGGAAAAAAGAAAGAAAGAACAAAATAAAGAAACTGAAAGAAAAGGGAAGTAGGAAGAAATTTTAAAAGTATAGATAAATAAAATGAATATTTAAAAGATGTGAAAGAAAGGAAGAAAAAAGTGAAGGTAAAAAAGAAGTCTGAAAGAGATAAACACAAAAAAGAAAGAAAGAAAGGAAGAAAGAAAGAAAGAATGAAAGAAAGAAAGAAAGAAAGAATGAAAGAATTAGATATTATGAAAGAACAAACAACAAGAATCAACAATAGAAAAATGGAAAACAAGGAACAAATAAGTGGAATAATAAATCCCAAGAAAGAAAGAAATATTTTTCCCACAATTGAGCCATGAACATTTGAAACAAAATTGTCCAACAAGAATTCACGTAACCTACTTGCGTTTTAATTGGATATTTACTTGAACCTTTCTTTGTGGTTTTCCATGGAGAAACAAATACCATCTGCGTTGATCGGGAGCAGCCATCTTGTAAGAAGCATAGGCGTCTTGTTACGTGATCAATCAAGTTCTGAGAGCAGCCATTCAGTTCGTAGAAATGCTGCTTGGAGATATCTTCAAACAAAAAATACAATATCTACGTAATCCGACAAAAAATATTAAACAGACCGAAAAAAAGGAATGGTAGATTAGGAAAAAAGGATAAACAAAAACTCAGACGTCCTGAACTTGGTGAAAGGTTGCCTCACTTGAATATTCGGTACTATCGATAAAAGGTGAGGCGTTGCCAAACGATTGACAGTCAAACTCCCCAATTTATACATTTCGTTTTATTTCATTGGGTCTGTGAGTCCAGTGTTGCCAGTTGAGATGTTTCATAAATACCCTTCTTGCAGAGAACCTACATGGCCACCAAATATTGCTAGATGAACTAAATGGAAGAATAAGAAAGTGGCCATACACATGAACTACAGCAAAGCAAAGATCATGTGCAACAATCACGTCGGGAATAAGAACACAGCGATCAAAATTTAAGACGAAGAACTGGAAAAAGTAGATCACTACATCTATCGACGAATCTCCATGAAATCTGCTTCTGAAGAGGAAATCAAGCAAAAAATCACTCTAGGATGGTAAGCCTTTGGTAGAACAAAGCTAAACCTTCAAGAATAAAAAGATTCAATTAGTTCAAAAAGATAGGTGTACAACCAATAGATCTTTGGATAGTCTCCTATAGAGCTGAAACATGGAACCTAACCAAGAGATTGACCAGCAAACTGACAACAATGCAACGTGCACATGAAAGAATCATGCTCAACCTCACGTGGAGAGATCACAAAACAGCACAATATATCAGGGAGAGAAACAGGTGTCCTGGACATCATAAAATCCATTTAAAAAAACTCAAATGGCGATGGGCTGGTCGTCTTGCAAGAATGGCAGACAACCGATGACCGTCACGACTCAGCACATCGATCCCCAGAGATCACATGTGCAAACGAACCCGACAGAATACAAGATGGAGAGACAAATTCAGAATGAATTTGCTCTGCTACACCCACGATAGGGAGGAGTGGTGAATGCTGGGGAAGGTCAATGTCCAACAACGGACAACAAAAACTGATGATGATGATGATGATGATGATGATGATGATGATGATGATGATGATGATGATGATGATGATTGATGATGATGATGATGATGATGATGATGAACAGGTAGAGTCATAAAATAAACCCTGCAAGGGGGGGGGGGGAGAAAACAAGTTATAGAACAACAGTTGATATTTTGTTTATATAAGACAACTTTTAACGAATTTCTCAACTTTCTTTCACATCTTTTACTGTTATGTCCCGATAAGGAAAAGTTTGAAACTCAGTCATAACGATCTTTCTGGTTTCAGTGAATAGAATTATATGGAAAATGTTATCGTTGGTGTCTGTATGTGTTTTCACATCACATATTATGCAATTTTCTATCTTATCGGTGTCCAAATAGCCCCAGATTTTATATATGGTTAAAAATGAACTCTCATGGGAAAGACTTTCATCTTGTCGATTGGTAGAAACATGGAAAAATATACTTTGAGGACTAAGGAAAAAAAAGTACTGAAAAGATTGTGGGGATCTGTGAACCCACGTTCCCGATTCCTCTAATGCATGCGTCCATTAGGTTGAGGAAATTATCAAAAAGAAATAATGGATAGCCTCAACAAAAGGGGAAAAGAATATGGAACAGGAAGCTATGAATCGGGAAGATTATATGAATTGATCGAATAGAGAAGTAACGTGCCAAAAATTGAGCTAGATATTTGAGTGTCCTAACTCCAAGATTTTTTGAGATTTTGATGAAAAAAGAAAAATTTGCAATAAATCACTTGATTAGTAGAGAATAATTTAAAAAGGTGATTCATACTAATAATGCAGATCGTGCATGTACAAATATATCCTTGTTACGTCGAAAACATCTATCTATCTAAGTATAGATAGATATATACATGGATATGTGGTCAGCTATAGTTATTGATTGTTATGAACATGGTTACATGTAGATATAGATATGAATAATATCAGATAGATAGATAGATAGATAGATAGATAGATAGATAGATAGATAGATATGAACAGGATGAGATCGATAGATGAATAGATGTTTGGTTTGGCTTACTATGTATCTATGTATTTTAGTTTGTAACAATGGCACTAGAGGGCTCAAAGTTCCAACATTCACATCATATTATTTATAGTAAAAGTTTTTTTCTCAAATTCCCTCCCAGATATGATTTTAGAGTGGATTGAATTGCAATGTGATTAATGCCAAAATGATTCTTCCGTGTGTGTCTGGCTGCGTTTATGCTTGGTTTTTTGAAATTCATGCATATTTGTCCGATGAAAGATGTGAAAAGGAACTCATCCATTCATCACCTTTTTTTCGAATTTTCAATTGATCACTCCCAACACATCATGCCGCTAAAACGCTGATCAGATCGCAGTCTCTTTAGAGTCACCAATAAGACCTGTTTATTTTTTCGTGTTTCTTTTTGCAAACAAAATTAAAAGTTCAAGAAAGCAAGATATTTTGCAAACTGTGCCCAGGGATGATATTAGAGTAATTACATTCTTTTGCATGTCAGTTTTTAATGCTAATAATCTGATATTTTCCATTTCGCTCAACAATAAATCTGTGCGTTACCTAATTCAAGACAAGATAAAAACATTATCAATTCTATTTCAGACTCTAGATAATCAAAAATAAATAAATTTAAAAAAAATAGTAGTAGTATTTGACAGGATGTGATGTTTTCGACATTACCAAGAAAAAACAGGTATAAATCCAAATATATATTTTCTATCTGTATTGATGGTGATAACTTTGTCATAACCAGGCTTCATCTGACCAAGAATACATGAATGATGAGTCAAATCTAGAGAGACAGGAGGCAGGGAAAGAAGGTTCCTATCTATGTGTTGATGAGGAAAAGACCAACAAGCAGACACACACACACACACACACACACATATATATATATATTATTGTGTCATCCGCAGACAGCTGTTTTGATGTATTAGACCTCTTCAGTGTGGCTATAGACTTTCCACTATTCCATCCAGCACTGCAAGGCAGGATTGAAACCTTCACTTTAGACCCAGAGGCCGATATCCTATCACTGGACTACGGAACTGGACGGTCAATAAGGCTGAATTTAAGCGATATATTTATTTACACAGACATTCCTAATCCACCAGAGTGCTCTATTCCTATGGATGAGCATTGCATTAGCTTACAGTGAATGAGATACCTCACTTAAAGAGTGCTCAACCCTGAATATATATATATATATATATATATATATATTTAGGGTTGAGCACTCTTCAAGTGATATATATATATATATATATATATATATATATATATATATATATGCACACACGCATACAGAGATATTCCACATAGCCCGACCCATATTCAGCGATGTTCTTTCCTACTACCCCTTTCATTCTCCTTGCCCCCTTTGGTTCTTTCCCATGTGTACAATGAAGACTATTCAAAATGTAAAACTATCAACTAACATAGCTGTTTCTTAACAGTTATTTACAAAATTAAACAGATTTCTTCTACAAAATGTCTTATTCATTTACGTTTATATCATTATTTTCCAGTATTTTTCTGGCTTCTCACGACCTAACCCTACCGTCACATTAAAGTGTTATACAGTGTTGTGGATTCCATTATAAATGGATGATTCTCATTTTGACTTGAATTATTCTTGTCATGACCGCTGAACAGGAATTCTGAATGTAGCGAAACAATTGATCACCAAAAAGTGACAGATCTGGAAAATACACCGCTAATAAAAAAAAAAAACTTCTCTTTCTAGCTCTTTGATCGTACTCAGCGCTGCGTTTGCAACAAATGTTCAGCAAAGCTCTCGGTCGATTTCCTTGCCAGGAAAAAAAAATGTTTCAGTTCCAATGTGTCATTCGAACAACAAGGTTCCGGGATTTCGTAATAAAGAATCACCTTCTGGATTTCATAAATTATCAAAAACTGTGGCTGACGAAGAATCATCGTCATAATCAGTCTTTTAAAGTCTGTCATTGGACATAAACATTCCCCAAGATCCACCATATTTCTCTATCATGGGCACCACAGAACCAGTATTTTCTGAATTTGTTTATTTCATCTCTCCATCTTGTAAGTTGTCGGCCTCAGTTTTGCATGTCATCTCTGGGGATCCATGTTGTGAGTTGTGATATCCATCAGTTGTCTTCCATCATCGCAACATGACCAGCCAATTGCCATTTGAGTTTTCTACTGGATTCTATGCTGTCCCACCCCCTGTTTTCTTTCTGATATATTGAGGTGTCTTATGATATCTCTACGTGAAGTTGAGCATGATTTTTTCATGCGTGCGTTGCATGCTTCTCAGTTTGCAGGTCTGTCTCTTGGTTAAGTTCCATGTTTCATCTCCATTAGGGATTATCGGGAAACGCATTGGTTGTATAATCTTCTTTAAGGATTATTGGGATCATCTGTACGTAATTTGCTCTGCCATCCTAAGGTGATTCTTCGTTTGATTCCCTCTCCTTCAGAGGATCTCACGGAGATTTATTGTCCTCGATAGATGTAGTGGGCTTCTGTTTCACTGAACACTTTGCTTCCTTCGTTTAGTTCATCTAGCATTAGTTGGAGGTCGTTGTCTGCTAAAAGGACGATGCAAATCTGAGGTTGCCCAGATATCAGGCGTCTATTTTGTTTCTTCTATTTTCCCAGTTCAGGTTACGAAAGATCATCTGGAAGCATGCAGTGAAGAAATTGGAGCAAAAGTTTCCGTCATTTTGATAAAAAACGCCAACAAAAGAATTGACAAAAAATGTCGAAATACCTACATTAAAAAACAAAAACAAATAAAGTTAGGTTAATTATTAGGAAAATACGTTATCTAAATCTAAAATCAATTCAATGATAATTCGAAATAGGCAGTTGCTTTTTGAAACCAAAGGATGCACGACCTTTTTCCAGGAGAATCCGTTAGTGTTGAGTTGAAAGTTGTCTTGGATCAGAAAACTATTTTGTTCGATTTGCATTCTCTTAACAATTCTTTTTATCGCCAATGATTATCCTGTACAAAATTCTCTCTTTCCTCCTCCCAGCAAGTAAAGAATGAAAAATGTTTGAAGGCCGACCAATGATCCATTTGATAGTTTCATGTGAAACCTCATTTTCCAAGATAGTGAATTTTTTCTAAGGCTTCTAAACGACCAACTACATGGGAATGATTGCACAAGCAATAAACAGTTGGGTAAAAATTGAAAAAAAAAACAAACAATTTTGTGCAACAGATGATACCGGAAGCTTTTACGACATCTCGATTGAAGGTCTCCTTATGTCTCTAAACAATGGAACACTCTTCAAGTAACCTTTATAGGTTACAAGTCTGGGCAAAGCATATTGAGATCCAGGGATACTATGTCGCCGAAAGATGAAGAAGACAAACTTCATGCTAGAATATACAAGCAAGCCCAAGATAGAGTAAGACAGTTATTGGGGAATCGATTCTTAACCATCCAAAATCTGGGGGGAAAAAACAGTCACCAAACGGTTTCTTAGGTCCCAGTGATACTTGATGTGTAATGGTCAACCTTGACCACGGTCTCCGTTCCGGAGATTATTATTGATTCGATCGAAAAAGAACAACCATCACAATGGGTTTTAATCCATTGAAATACGTGGGCAGTATCTGCGATCGAGGGATGATCCACGAAGCGACACAGCTGTGGGATTTGATCCAGAAGAGAGAGCTGGATCAATATGCTACCCTAGATCAAAGAAGAAGGATTGGCTTTAAGCACTGTGGACCCAAGAAAACATCTGCAAATGAATAACCATATCTGAAAAAAAACTATATGGCTGCATATTTTTGGACACTCGAAGATTAAGATGAAATGAAATAGATAAGAATCGAAAGATTAAAAAAGAAACTACATACAAGCTTGGTTTATCACTCAATGGAAACTGTTACATAACCAACGTCTCTTGGCAACTTGCCGTGTAGGGGGTGATCAATAAAAAATGGAAAAGAGAGGCAATCAATGAATGAAGTTTCGTCGCATTTGGTCGTCAATAATCACTAAAAAAAATGATAAATACATCTATAACCAGCTAGCAAGCCATCTAGACTGATTTGAAAACTCAAGAAACCTTTTTTGATAGTTTTGGTGATATTATTCGTTCACAATTTCTGATATATATATATATATATATATATATATATATATATATATATATGTGTGTGTGTGTGTGTGTGTGTGCATATATTTTATTGAAATATAATGCATATATAGACGGGAAAGCATTTATTTCTACAATACTTGAATAAAGTGCATCAATTGATTCATATCCTGATGGTAATATATATATTCATTTATATGTGTGTGTGTGTGAGTGTATGCATACCTGGGAGCAAATTTTTGTTGTGTATATCATGATATTCATGGGAATATCTACAGATATATGTCAGTCCTATTTCGATTTTGTAAGCAACATTGTACACTTGTAGGTTTTGTGATACACTTTCATATAAAAAGATTTTTACTTTGATGCATACCTATGAGACCCTATGTATAAAAATGCCAATATCATTTAATGTAAAATTCTTTTCTCAGAAGCCGGAGAATAGGTGCTTTTATTGGTAAGATAACAGTACTCAGATGTTTGATCCATTTTGGTTGTGTAAACACACAGAGACACATATATGTATATTTAAGCATGGAAGAGAAAAAATGAGGAAGACAGGGGGTCTAATCCCTTCCAAAGATTTTTCTCCTTCTCATCTTCCTATTTCTTCTTATTTTCTCCTTCTCGTCCTCATATTTTCTTCTTCTTCTTCTACTTCTTCTTCTTCTTCTTCTTCTTCTTCTTCTTCTTCTTCTTCTTCTTCTTCTTCTTCTTCTTCTTCTTCTTCTTCTTCTTCTTCTTCTTTTTCTTCTTCGCTTTAAGACCATTGCTGAGCTTTGCCTGGAATACGGGATCAGTAAGAAAAGATTGAATTTGGTTGATTTCCATTAGAAAATGATTCCTAACGGGGACGTTGTGGCATGTATGTGAGTTCTCAGTCCATCTGAACCCTTTCTGGTTATGTTTTATACATCTACAGTCTATATGAAGTTTTTGTTTTGCTTGCCTTTATTTTAGCTTTTGTGTGTATGTATGTATGTGTAAATGCATCAGCTCATTGATCTCTTTATTTTTCTCTCCCTCTCACAAACATATATATATACATAAATGAAAATATATTCATATAGATATGTCGCTCGTACCATTGAGCTAAGCAGCTGCCGGTAATGCAAAGCCCCCCAAAACTGCTTCAACTCCGAATTCCAATGATTGTTTATTCACTGCTTATATTTGTTCTATTTGTTTCTTCCAAAGCGACAATTATGCTATAAAGAAACGGATGTATAATGAGACAGGGAGATTTTTAATAGGTTTTTATTATATTGAAACTCTTATTTGGAATGATCTCCTGTTATAACAAAGTGAATGGCGTAGACATCGGAAATAGAATAAACAATCATGGGGCTGCTGCATTTGTATTCTATCAGTGGCAGGGTGGCAGGTAGGTTGGCGATGTATCAAGAGACATCATTTCGAATAGAATTTGCAAGTAATATAATGCATTTGTCATTATTTCTGTTGGATTATGTATCAATTTCTTTATGATGTAATTGTCTGCATGAAAATATATAGAGCAGATATAGACAACTTGGAGAGCAATTATTTGGGCCTTTGCATAACTGTTTAGCTCAGTGGTAAGAGCAACGTCGGGTTAAAGCGGCAACCCTATCGGTCATCGGTTTGATTTGTGCAGTAGCCACATTTTGTATGATTGCCTATCCTTATTATGCTATCTAGGCCAAACAGACAGACAGACAGACGGACAAAGAGTTGGTGTTACAAAAATGTTCTGGTTTTCGAATGGTGAGCGCCAAATAAAGGCTGTACAGTCTTCAGTCACTACCCTTTATAAGCTAACTTATTCGTGAGCAAATGCAAAAACGTCAGAGATGACACTATTTCGATGAATACTTTCGAAACTAAGTGTTGAAGTGGATAATTCTACTCATTATCGAATATCCAATATTCTTTTGTTGCATACTTTGGAAGTGACAAAGTTTTATGAGTATCAATGAATATTCCTGTATGTATCTGCATGTGTGTATTAGGGATGTCCACTTGGTCTCAATCCTCTCTCTCACTCTCTCTCCCCCCTCTCTCTCTCCTCTCTGGTACCAGTTGGCATAACGTGAATGTTTCAATAGCGCAGTTGTCTACGATCAAGTTCGCCTTGGGCCTCCGGCACTGGGACCATACTGCAAAGAAAATCTGCACCGGGCAGGTCACAAATCGATGATCGAAGAGTATTGAGAAAAAAAACCTAACTCAACTATCCGTTGATTTCACCCCAGGTTCACGTAACAGAAGGGTACCCTGAAAAAGATACAGAGACATCCCCGGGAGGAATCCTTGTCTATTGTTGAATCGACTACTTTGTTTGTTTTTATGTCCGTTGTGTGCTGTTTACTTACTGTAAAAAATCCATCATCATCATCATCATCATCATCATCATCCGTCTTTTACGTCTGTCGTTGGACATAGACCTTTCCAAAGATTCGTGGGCGTCACGGAACCAGTATTTTCTAAATTTGTCTACTCCACCTATTGGTAAAAGGTTTGATTTTTTCAGTAGCCCAATTTTCTCTAATTGTTTTTTCTATTTACTTTGTCAAAGACAAGTGATGCATCAATCGTATGGCGACAGGAGATCATTTTAGATAAGAGTTTATGTATAATATGACGCAATTCTATAAGTATATATGTATGATTTTTAATGTTGTATTTTGCTCATAAACCAACTAGGTTTTGTCTTTGAACAAACGCAGGGTATTCACGGGTTTCTTTCCTGGAACACTCTTTGCAAAGCTCCAGACATTGTATGAGGGAGGGAACCGCTGGAAATATTCCTCTCCAGCAACGAACGTTTAACTCTACCAACCCCATCCCATCTGTTAGATCTGAAAACTATGGGATAAAAGACAGACATTTGCCTTTAAACTCTGTAACTCTTCGATAAAAGAAAGAAAAAAGATAAGAAAAGTCTGTTTCAACGATAAAGATAAAAAAAATGAACAGAGATAAACGTTAAAAAATCGATATCGAATTCTTGTGACGTCAGCATTTGAAAACGTGCGTTTGGTTTACTTTTTTAATCATATCTTATTATTAATATTCTTTAAATTGATTTTTTTCTACTTACAGACCTGGTGGGTTTTTCTTATCTTCAGATATTTCTTTTTTTCAATATTGATTATTTAATAGTTACGGTAAAGATCAAGATACAACTGCCAACACAAGAGATACGATGAACTAATAATGATGAATATGATTAGAACAGCAGTATTGGTATCGTACAGTCATTGAAGTTAGTTTAAGGATAATGCTAGTGATGATGATGATAAGTTGGCCTGGGAATCGAGAAAGATTTTGAACATGAAGATCAGGGCTGTGCCAATAATAAAAGATGCTCTTGGAACATTGCCAGAGACATTGAAATCAAGGTTGGAGTAGTTGGAAATAAGAGAAAATATAGTGACCATGCAAACCACAGTACTACTGGGATATGCAATTATGCTAAGGAGGGAACTAAAACTATGAGACATCGACCATAAGTCGCCAGCCATGATCAAACAGCTAGAGATAACGTTGCATTAGTGCTAGAAAAGTGAGGCTGAGCCGAAGGTGGGACAGTACAAACCACAGCGCTGCTGTGATATATGGGGACGCTGAGAGGATACTTACCATCATTCTGCCTTCAGCAATGACTACCAGACATCAGACTAAGACGCTCTAAACACAGTGCTACTATGGGCAGCAAGAATACTGAGAAGTTGACTGCATAATTGAGCAGCCTTTCTGTCACTCACCAGCAAACTTCTAATGTGAGCATGCAAATGCGCAATAACGATGCACAAGGCTTTACACCCTAGAGATGACACCGACAGGCTGTATGTAAAGAGGGAAGATGGTGAAAGATGACTCTTCAGATAGCCAAATGGCTAAAATAGGATGAGAAAAGTAGTGTAAGCATGCAATAAAGATATAAAGATTTATAGCAAAAGTTGTATGTGTGAAAAAGGAGATGAGGATGTAAACACCCATAACAGTGGATGTAGTAAAGGAAAGAGAGAAAGAGTACAAGATCAAACATGATAGGATAGTAACAGTTATACACTGGGAACTATGAAAACGATTAGGATTCCACCATCTAGACAAATTGTATCAGGACAAACCAAAGATTGTCCTGAAAAGAAGCTATACATTACTCTGGGACTTTGACATCCGAACGGACCAACTCTTCTCACTAATTCAGCGCTGTGGAGTCAGTACAAAAAACTTTTCTGATCATATTTAACAATTATGACTCCAATCCCCGCCTTGCTTTAAATGAATGAATCCATTACAAGACGAGAAAAATGTGATTTGAACTTGCCTTTGGTGATGCCGGTGGGAATTTAGAGAAAAAAAAATACAGCTTAATTGACAAGACCGAGAATTGTACAAAAATCTAGGGTTCAAACCTGTAGACCAGTGATAGAAGTGCAAACAGAGAGTCTGTCAAAAAGAAAAGAAAAAAAATTCTTCAGCACATTGAAATTTTTAGTGGATCATCCAACCCACACTAAATTTAAACATGGGAAAGAATTTCCCGCTGGGAAACAAACATACAGCCCTCTATATCTGAAGTTTATCAGCTTGATTCTCACTGGGAATGTATTTTTTGATTATTTCGAATCATGCTGTTAAAGTAATTTACTCATCGCCGAAAAGAGACCTGTCAATGTTTAGTTGCAAGAAAAAGCAATAAAAATTGAGGTGAAGGTAAAACATCAATGCTTTACAATACTTCGTCAAATAAAATAAATAAAATGGATTGCCGATATAGCACAGCCAGTTGATAATCAACATAGAAAATAAGACCTGCCAGATAATTGGTTTTGGAAGAGAAGTCAGGGTCGTGGAGTCGAGGTCAGAAGCGATAATTAGGTTACTTAGGTGAGAGTCGGGTTCGAAAGGTTTTGTTTACTGAATCTATAAATAATGCTTCCCAATTAAAATACAGAGTGGAACTGATAGATTATGGAAAGCAAGGTAGATGTATATGGAATTTACTAGACGATAGGAAGTGCCATTGGTAAGGTCATTAACAGTGCGGATAATGTAATAGTGGACCAGGTTCAAACTCTGGTCGGGTCAGTTTATGTTCATTTTGCACTGATTCTCTTGGTAAGGGCATGAAAAAATCCTTCCTCTCCTTCAGCTAATAGAGATCAGTGCTAAATTAAGAAAGTAAAATATTATGGCTTCCAGTGAGATTGATAATTACACGAGTCAACAAACTATGGCACACGATGTCAATTACTTATTTCAAAAGGAAACATATGTCTTAGGGCGGAATTTTAGCTATGGGTAAAATAGTCAAAAGGAAGGACAACTACGATCCCAAAGACGGAGTGGGGTCCCTTAGAGGTGGTTTGACGCCCAATTCAACATCTTTTTGGGAGCTCCTGTAACTGAGCTCATGCATGACGTATCGCTCTATTTTCCTATGGTCTATATTAGCAAAGTCTAGAGGGGGATTCTGAAGATTTGGCATCACAGGATCTCCATACACTTTGTAGAGACATAACGGAGTCCATAACCAGATAACTAAGCACTGATTTATATGACAGTAGCAATCTTACTTAACACGAACAACTCTACCAAACAGAATTTGAATATTTGGGAAGAATTAAAACCACCAAGGCAACATTACTAAAATGCTTACTCACATAATGTTACATATAGCGCATACCAAACGCATATTTACTTTTATATGAGCGAATACTGTCCAGGGTTATCACATCTTTCACACATTTGCTTTCGTGAATATATGCAAGGAAATGTATGGCTGTTGCAGATAAGATGAGAAAAGATCAGTTTCAGATCTTATAAGAGATCAGAGCAAAATCAAGAAAGTGAAATAATGTAGCTTCCAGTCCTTGTGTGTATTAACTGAGAATGATGATCATACGAGTCAACTCGGTACAGTGTATGATTTTGATTACTAAGCATAAAAGATACGTACAACGTAGGGTGGGATTTACAAGCCGCGCCGTAAGCAAATTTACGAACTCACAAAAATGTATGACTCATACACTCAATGAAGAATAAAGGCTTTATGACTAATCTATTTATACAGCAGAGTGAATGACCTGATAGGGTGCACATCAGTGTTAGATGTAGTACAATAAAAACATGATGTGATTAGGTCATGTGAATTCAATAAAACGTGCAATAGAGCGTTTTTAGAATTAATGCACAAATAAGATAATGGTCCATTCAGATATATAGACTCGGGGCTTTAAAGAAAGCAAGAAGAGGGTGACAAATAGCCATTTGGGTATTCGGTAGTCGACATTCAGTAAGAACGGAAAAACTAGGGCAGTGTTAAATTGGTGGCAGCGTCAGCAGAAATGTGTCACTCAGATTTCACTTGGGCTCTTCTGATAGCAAGATGATTGGTCTGAAGATGCAATCTCATCCCCCGTTTAACTTCTCATTCTCTCTTTCACTACAATTCTAGATAAAGAATGAACTGAATATCAAAAGCCGAAAGCTATTTGATATGTATTTTGACAGTTCTATCACTGAGCCGACGATCACCAGCCAACAAAGAAGGGTCAAGATGAAACAGTTCATGGTGTTAGTATGATAAGAAGCGAGAGGGAATAAGTTTTTTATTAAATTAATTGATGATATATCTCTATCATTGATTTTGATTGTTATTACCTTTTTTTTATTTTAGTTGCATTTATCACAATTATAATGAAAAACATTTTGTTACAATAGTTCAACCAATGAGAAAAACAATTAGATGTTTAACATAAAACTATGATGAACTATCAATGAATTTATTACGGTGTGTTTCTTAACTGCATTGTATCACCTAAAATTTGAAGCAATGGATAAGAATAGAAGAAAATTTTCAAATAGCGTACATTTCCATGTTATGTCGCCCTTTGATTTATGGTCAATCAAAAAACTCAGCAAATTAGACCACTGCATCTACTCAGGACAACGAATCTCCATGACATCCTCAAGAGGAGGAAATAAAGCGAATAATTAGTTTGGGATGGCAAGCATTCGGCAGAGCAAGCTCAACTTTCAAAAACCAGATGATTCCAATAATCCTAAAAAGAAGAATATACAACTAATGCATTCTCCCGATAGTTACCGATGGAGCTGAAACATGGAAACTAACCAAGAAATAAACCCACAAACGGAGAAGCATGCAGCACGTGCATGAGAGAATCATGCTCAACCTCACATGTAGAGAATACGAGGCAGTACAGTATATAAAGAAGAAAACGAGAGGCGGATACATCATAGAAACTATTTTTTTAAAACTAGAATGGCAATGGGCACGCCATGTGGCAAGAATGAAAGACTAAACGTCTCAAAGCATGGATCCACAGAGATCACATGAGAAACTGGGGCTGACAGAACACAAGATGGAGAGATGAACAAGACAGATTCAGGGAATACTGGCTCCGTGATGCCCATGATAGAGAATTGTGGCGAATCCTGGAGAAGGTCTACGTCCAACGATGGACGTTGAAATGATGATGATGATGATGATGATGATGATGATGATGATGATGATGATGATGATGATGATGAATTATTATTTGATTGAATGCTTTTTTGAAGCCTAAGGCTGGTCGTAGTACTTCACTAGATATTTGAATTTTAGCATTAGAAAATAATTAATCTTGTGTGGATGAGCCTGACAAATTTTGCCTAAAAATTAGGCTTTTAATACTTGAACGGTACCTCTGAGGAAGTAATAATATATAATACCGATTTTGTTGAAAGTGTCCGGCATAAAATATAGTTTCTCTTAAACCTTTGTCAACATCAGTAACAAGGCTTCTACCGCTTGATGAACATTGGAATATGATAAGCTTCATCCGTTACCACCTCTCGGAATTGGGAAAGACATTTGTTATCTATTTGTAATTGAATGAACGGAGACGAAGAATCAATGCCGAGAATTTTGACCTTTGATAAATGGAAAATCTATCAATGTTCTGAATGACAAAGCAGAGTTATAGTAAAGATGACCACGGGTGAATATCTAGTTGCTTGTGTGTATTATTTCATCGTATTTCACTTAACTTAACCATTGTTACTTCAAGATCCCCTTTCAATCAAATCTCTGGGAAAATCTATTTGAGTCAAGAACAGATTGATTCAGCACAATTAGACTTCGTCCGAAATACCTGATCTGTTCAAAAAGGATGAAAAGCATTAGTTTGATTGAAGCATTTCATAAAAATCTATCGATTCTCGACAAAAAAAATCAAAGTTTCCAATGTATATATATATATATATATATATATATATATATATATATATATATATATATATATATACTAATGAATGCCTACGACAGACCTGTTTCACGACCTTTCAATCGTCTGGTGGGTTTGTTTTTGGATATTATTAGTTATTTTTCAAGAGTTTTTCTTAAATATGGCGACGAGTAGATTTCAATTTGTACTTGAAATTATATCGTATCGATCAATGTGATATTTGTACCAGTTATATTTCATTTCAAATAACGAACACCTTCTCTATGGGGACAATTTTTTCACTTACTATATATTCAATACAAAAGTAACAATAATCTGTTTCGGAATAGAAGTGTGAGTGTCAGTTGCTAGTCTTAGTATATATATATATATACATATATACATATATATATGTGTGTGTGTGTGTGCGTGTGTGTGTGTGTTTGTGGTCTAGAAAGCACATTACTGCTTCAAGCATTAAGCATCAAGAAACTTCAATTTTTTTATGTACCACTTTGTACCACTGGCCACCTATTTCCCAATTTCTGTGAATGCAATTCATGTAATTTTCTTTCGTATTAGTTCCCTGTTTCATATACATGTATAGTTCATCTATATATATTGGTGCACAGAGAAAAAATGCGACTCTGCTAAGATCTGAAATTTTTATGTACGCCTATTTAAACATCATTTATCTCCAATATCGAGCTCTTGTCATGCACAGATAACTGAACCCCCTGAAAAAAAGGATAAACATATGTGTGCATGTGTATGTGTCCATTTATAAAAGGGTTTTGATTTGAAGGGGAAGAAAAAGGCTACTTTGATATACTCTCTCAATTCATCCTTGTTTGTTTCTCTCTGCTCGGACATGACGTGAAAATGAATGAACGATGCGCAATCAATTGTGACTAGGAAAGCTGGAAAAACAACCACATCTGTCTCAATAGATATTAAGTAACAAAAACAGGATTGGTTGGCTTTGTACTTTTAGTTCCATTCACTGAATTCGTGGTGTACCCAATCCCCTCGTATGTATCTATTTTTTTATGCAATACATTCAAAAGGTTTCAATGCTAGCATTGAACCATTATATGAGCGCCTGACACGTATGGTGAGAGTTGGACTCAGCACAAACCATCAAATCACCAATGCTTGTAAAGATCGTGGTGCTAAGTGGCACAACGGTTACAAACCCCTGGAACTGGTTCAAATTCCGGCTGATGCTGTTCACGATCACTTTGTGATGACGCTTTTTGGGAAAAACATCGATCCACGGCTACCACAACTAAAGGTAAATCGCAGGTCAATTAAATTTCCGTGCTCAAAGATTAAAAAAACAGAGACAGACAAGTATGGTTGGTCCCTTAATAGAAACTGCCACATGATCAATACCTTTTTGCAGCATGCTATGTTGGAGGTGATTATCAAAAAATTATCATTCTTTAACACTGTAAGGTAGTCCAAACGAGAGAATGTTACTCTCACAAGAACTACAGCTTAGCCCATTCGTACCAAAGTCTTATTTTTCATCTGACCCTAGTATAGTTAGAAATATAGAGTGAATGAAGATATATTCTGATGGTGATGTAAATCTATTTGAAGAAAAAATAAAAGCATAGTTCGTATCATCTTGAGCGTGTTCATATGCAATTTGATCTGTTCTTTCTCATAGATATATTCTTTTGGGATTTTATCAGGTTGGATTGTATATAAAAGTATCGGCTCACGAACTGTTCTCGATCAATACATTCCCAATGAGAAACCTCCTGAACCACTTTCAAGCAAAACGGACACAAACTTCCCTTCTAGTAAATCCTTCAGATTTTTTTCAAAAGCTGTTTATTTGGTTATTTCTCCCAAATGATAGATAAGCTCTGACAGTAAGGTATGATGCTGCTGTGATGATTGAAGTTATTGATACATTACGTACTCTCTTTTGGAAGTTGAGTAGCAATAGATGATGACTGCACGTTACCTGTTGCTTGGTTATGCCTACTGGGTCTTGTCGGTTAGACAGTTGATGTTTCATAATCAAGTGTAAATCGGACATAGAAAATTACACAAAAATTTTTTGGATACCTCATCCATACATTTTTAAAATTCTGATTATGTTTATCCGTTTGTGACATTCAACGAATTGGAACCAAAAGTACTGAATTCAGATAACCCCAGCATGCATGATTTGCTTAGTAATAATACTATTGTTGGTCAATGTTTACGCCCACACACAAAAAACAGAAGGAAGTAACTATTAGGTGCTGATCATAGAGTAGTTTCCCTCACTTTTTTGTTACCTGATCGATTAATTTATTTTTGAAGGCATGGAACAACTGGATGCAATTGAGCATCAGAATGCTCATTCTGGTCACAAGAGATTACCTTGATTTTCTCTGAAGGTGTGCGCCGATTGGTCACATGATAATCTTGTACTCACATATACGCACATGCATACACAGGCACACACACAAATATATATATATATATATATATATATATATATATATATATATATATTATGTGCACGTGTATACATGCATATATACATATATATATGAATATATATGTTTATTTATATGAGTATGCACAGATCTATCAACGTAAACACAGATATGTATTTATGATTATAAATTTATATTGAAACTCTGATTTGACTTGATCTCCTGTTATGTATCATTTGGCCCAGATAATGCAAATAGAATAAAAAATTGATGAAAATTGAGCTACAGCAGAAAATGAGGGTGCTGCATATGTTCAATAAAGGATTCTATATATGTTGTCTAGGCCCAACGATACATTCAACGTGTATTAACGGCAGATCATTTCCAATGAGAATTTCAATATAAAAAATGCAATTCATAATCAATCTGTTTGATCATATATATTCATTTCCTAATACCATGTGTATTTTGTATGTATGCATATATATTGGTACTTAGAGATTGCTTTATTTATAAAAAGAGTGGTCGGGGTAGACCATATATTAATATGTATAATGGCACACGGAAACTATAACACCATTGCAACAGGCAGTTTCGAACCCTCAGGCTATCATTGGAAAATATTCATCATTATCAGTCTTTTAACGTCCGTCAAAGGACATAGACCTTTCCCAGGTTTGCCACACCCCTCAACCGGGGGCATTGCGTTGTGTTTACTCATCCTTATATACAGATTTAGAGGTCGGTATACCCAAAAAAGCTGGTAAAAGCGTCAACAAAGAGCTAGCTTTTTGATTATTGTACCTTAAACAGAGTAAAGTCCAAAAAAACTGGATCACAGCGATCATAATAATTCTACATAAAAGAGAAAAGCCAAAAGACCGAAACTTCTGCAGACCTATCGGCCTACTCGATTGCATATACAAACTTTTCCCCAGACATTGTCACCAACCAGATCACTAAAACACTAGATGAAAACCAACCACAGGAATTGGCTGGATTTAGAAAACCATCACCATTCAATAAATCAGCTAAAAGAAAAACCAGCAGAATACAAAATGCCACTCGCTGTACCATTTATAGAATTCAAGATGGCTATCGACTCTGTAGAAATTCCCATGGTCATTAAGGCCATCATCAAAAGGAGAGGAAATCAAACGAAGAATCATTCTAGAGTGGCAAGTCCCCAGTAGAGCAAATTACATACGAACGATTCCAATAGTCCAAAAAAAAAAAAAAAAGAAAACCTATATATAATATTTTGCAAGTTAAACGATACTTGAGATGAGAATGTTCTTGGAAAAGTCCAACTTTCGGCTGTAATTGAAAAAAAAATTCATCCATTGAATCCAAAGTTAATAAAATACCTGGCTCAGTATATATATATATATATATATATATATATATATATATATATATATATATATATATATATGAAAAGGACATTTGGAAGATGAAAGACATTTACCCGAAAAGCAGATTTTTCCAAATATTTTGATCACATTAACATGTTTCGATGCATTTCAACGGGTGCCAGCCCTGTTATTCAAAAACACAGCATACTGTTTTCTGTTCACCGCTCCAAGTTACCCTGAAAACAAGCTAGTGTCTGTCGAAATGCATCGAAACATCCCCACGTGATGATGAAAAATTATGAGAAGTAACACCTGCTTTTCTCTCAAATTCTTTTTCTTCACCTGATTGTCACGTTCATCAACATTCGGTCCGACCAACCGACACCCACACAACCAACACATTTATACATATACTTATATACATAAAAGATGTCGGTTACCACGTAATTAGTTTCTGTCCTTTGTACTTAGTCCAACCAGTGTTCCCTCCATTGATATTTTTTCACATACTATCTACTCATCCAATCTTACCTAACCCCTGCCCTAGTAATCATAAAGCTCATTTGAAGAAGTAAAATCGATTCTTTTTTCAATCTTTCACTGCCGCCATTACACCCTAATCCGACTCAAATTCTCTCTTAAAACCAAAATCAATGAAGCAGATGACACGTGTTTTCCGCCATTTTTAATCTCCGTATTGATTTTTTCTTCAAATTTGAATTTTCTTTCTTTTATTTTTTAACGTTAAAGATTTATTCTATTGTATTGATAGACAATTTGTTTTATGGGTGCCTTTGATCCGAAACTGTTTTATTGTATAAAAGTGCGAACCTGTGGAAAGACAGAGACTGAGGGTCATTCTATGGGGAAATATATGAGAGGTTTTTGAGGGCATTTTCTTTATGGCCTAAAATGGCGTTAGGTGACTTTATTGCTTGTTTCAAACTGTTCATATGTATCTTAGCTCTTATCTCTCACACGTAGATATTAACATGAGCTGTGGGCACTTTCCATATTCTGTAGATATATCTGATCATGAAAAATAGAATTCAAGGCTAAATTGCACGAATGAAAATTTCACCGAACTGAAGTTGAATTCCTAACATGATTCGAAGGATCTTTTTGGATATCAAAAAACATTTAATTCAAATATTATCAATTCCATCTGTATAAATACTATTACATTAGTCGAAACAACTGAATTATTGCCTAGATCATCGAGCATTGACATCAAAAAGATAATAATAAGTCTCCAAAAATATGATTAAAAAACAAATTAGTTCTATACTTTTTTTGAAAGAGTATTGATACAAATTATATCTATGATGATCCCCTTACACACCTCCAAGATGCGAGCACGTGTATGAAAATTAGTTTAGTGAAATGGCTTGCGGACAATCATTTACAATGAGTGTTTAAAACTCAAAAGGTTTCATCACTATGCTGAATCTTTGTAATGTAAAGCCAAGTTTACTAAATCTTCGAACAGTTAGAGATTAAAGACGTCTACCAAAGATAATTCATACGCAAGGTTTTCCAGTAGAATTCTAGCTTTTGTGCATAAAATGATATTACTATAAGTCTAATAACGAACCAAGACGGACAAGATTCTCCCTGCTCAATGTTTTGATATATTCTTGGTTATAAGTATAAAAAAAAAAATTCTTTCCAAAATTTAATATTCCACAGACTCACCATTTTGATGACAAAAATGGCACGTATTTAAAAGAAACAATTCAGCAATCTGATTTATCTATGCAATAAGAATGTAAATGGAGTATTTAATTCTGTGTTTTTATTATTGCGAGGATAATCCTGAATGTCTCCCTTGATTATTCGGCTAACAGGTGTGATATTCATTTTTGGCATGGAAACTAGATTTTTACCCCCTTTTCCTGAATTGCATTTAAACTTCCCGGGGTTCCAATCATCGAGGCCTTCTTTGTTTTTGCTTCTTTTTTTTTTTTCAAGTTGAGAGAATCTTTAAAACTGTCTGATTAGTAACGTTGTTTTAAGTGTTAGGCAAGATGAGAAAATGCGAGAGGCTTAAGTCGCACAAGAAATGAGATTTGAGTTCCGAGTTCAAACTTCAGCTTTGACGGTTTGCATTCATTTTGCAATAATGCTCTTGAGAAGGGCATGAATCTATATCTTCTTCCCCGGCTATGATTAAATGGTAGGGCAACCATTATAAAAAAAACCCCGGAAAACTCTGATTCCAAACCAAGAAGTTGTACTCTACAGTCGAGTTGATGCCAAACATTATGCTTCGTTTTAACTTTGGTTTATGTCTTCGACAATTACTTTAGTACAGGTCCATTTTATACCACGAGAGAAAGAAGCTTCTTGAACATTATGATCGAGCAGACCATAGCCCCATGTCTGTTAGAACCCAACGAGGTTCTCTACTGTCCCCACTCTCTGACAGGCTGACTCGAGCTTAGAAAAAACATCTTTACATTCAGATCGCCCACAACAAGGCATTATTAGTTTTGCTGACCATGGATTGTTGGACAAATAACCACTGTAGATACACTAGTCAATGCTTATTCTACTCATTCTTAAGTAACTACCATGAAGTTATATCACAACTGGTGTGATTGTAAAAGAGTCGAATTTGAGGTTAGTAAATTCCCACTCCTTGTTTATATTATTTATTTTGGAATATCGTAATGATTCATTGTCAGTTACTGAAAATCAAGAAGAGATAGCGTTTGAACATTTGTTCTGATAAGTTTGTGTGGAACCCATTTTGAAAGCATCTGAATTTAACCTGAAGCTTGTAAACAACGTAAATAGGTAAATGTTTGTACAAGCAACAAAGAGTTTAGCAAAACCTCAAAGATGTTGTGGGATTTCCTAACATTGGGGTAAAATGGCGCTGGGAATTTCGCCTTACTCTCATTTCGGAAACAAACATCTGCCAGCGTTTAAATGCAATTTTTTTCTCCTTGCTCAACATAGAAAATCTATAATCATTTATACTTATTGATGCTTGATACGACACTATGTCTCTATAATGTTGTTATGTGTAAAAAATGACTGGCGTGGCTATCAGTCGGATGTTGGAAGTATTTGTTGAAACTGCATCAGTGAATTTTCTATTTCTTGGTTAATCAATCGTAATATCAATCGATTTTTCACAACGGATTTGGTAGTTTGTAGGGCAAAACATTTGTGGGTTTTAGCCACCTGGGAGACAGATGAACACTAGAGAGTCATTACTACTTTTGCTTTTTGCTTGCTTTTTCAAAAAGATTTATCTAGAGGCATGAACTCTCTGGTACATGATTGCTTCAAAAACGAGTTTTTAATGATGATTTCTCTCGCAAGGATTGCCAAATATTTCCCGGCATTATTTTTTTCTCTATTTCTCTCTCTCTCTCTCTCTCTCTCTCTCTCTCTCTCTCTCTCTCTCTCTCTCTCTCTCTCCAATCTTTCTGTCTCTGTTTTTGTGTCTGTCAGTCTGTCTGTCCGTTATCCTTTCTCTCTCACCTGGGCGATATATATATATATATATATATATATATATATATATATATATATATATATGACAGAAAGGTGGAGCAAGAGGAAAAGACTGCTTGTTCTTGCTACCGATGTGCAATAAGTGTCATTCAAGAAATGACAGTGTCTGATTAAATTGAAAATCAAACTGTGGATTTAGATTTTCAATGTTATGCAATCTTTTTTATAAGCATGCATTTTATAAAGTTCAAAGATGACGGTTTTGAATTTAAAAAATGACTTCTAATTCAATCAATCAAATATTTATCTTATATGGAGCTTGTCGAATTTCGGAACCATATTCTCCATATATGTATACGCATAGATAGATATAGATATAATGATAAATTATTTGATAGTTCAATGGAAAAACAGACCGATGGAAGCGAGAGGGTATACTACGTGGAAAAATGACTTTTAAGTTTAATGAAAAAATTGTCAAATTCTTTAGTTGGATGTCATGATAAAAGATCAACTCGCAATTTTTTTTTGTGCATTTAGTATTCTTGAATATCATGTGAAGTTAGACAGCATGCAGTCTAAGATTGAAAGCAACACAACAGATTTAATATTCACATGGGTGAACACCCAATAGAGGTGACACGAACAACGAGTCACGTCTATTAGTATACTTACCGATCTCTCATAGTCAAATACGTTTTTTGAGTAAACTATGTTAGTAAGCACTGTCAAAAAAAGTAGTGACGTGTAATATAAAATAACATCCATGTACAATGGATTACGATGATACCTTATATCAAATGACAAACAACATGAATGACATGAGTTATATATTAAAACCATACCTGCAAGGGGAGTGTTGTTTGATGAACAATGCTGGGGTGCCATGTTAATATTAGTGTATTGTCGTGTTTTTTTTTTTTTTGATCCCCAGAGAGGTTATATCGTAAACAACTGATGATCTCAACAATATAGAATTTACACATAGTACAATAACGTCAAAATATATGTAAAACATGTGGAAACATTTAAAAATATTACATAAGTTACATTAACAGATATTGAGAAATAACTGACTGAAGTGACAATTTTTTCCAAATATGGTTAGTGCTTAATGCTTTAAAGCTTTTTAGACTACATCTGTGTATCTATCCATCTATCTACCAATCTATCCATCTATCTATCTATCAATCTATCTATCTATCAGTCTATCAATATATATATATATATATATATATATATATATATATATATATGTATATATATATATTAATAAATACAAATTAGTCATTCAATACGCGTGATTCATAAACTGCTCCACACACACACACACACACACACACATATATATATATATAAATATATATATGATATGATAGAATAAAGGATTTGCATGTTTTTGTCTATACACACACACATGCGCGTATATACGTACACACATATGTAAGCAGGTATATATATATACTTGCACACATTTACATATATGTATGCACATATCCTTACACACAAATAAACATATGCACGTATATATATATATATATATATATATATATATATATATATATATATATATATATATATATATATATATATGCAATGCAGCCCTCTGTTAGTCATACTTGAAGAAAACTTCATACATCGTGAAATGTCAACATTTTGAGTTAATCCCCCTGCCGTGTTATTCAGCATTTGAAAACTTCCTCCCAATAAATTTATACTGAATTTGGACTTTTTCCATTCTTCATAGACCTTGTATTTGTACCTCCAGTTGGTTAGTACAGAATTGTTTTC
>OY735235.1:21191550-21231550 GCA_963457665.1 Thysanoteuthis rhombus
CAAGTTTTTTCAGGAATACCCTCTCGACAGGAGGCAACTTCACCGAATGAATACCTTCACCCGGATCACCCAGCTAGTACCGAGAGTTGAACCAGGGACTTTCTATGTGCGAGGCAGACATGCTTTGAAACTTACCTACGCATACTAGACCCATTTTGTCAGTAACACTCGCATTGATTCCTGACAACTGGACTCTTGTTTCAGAACGCATCTGGTTGCATATGGTTTTAAATGTACTATGATTCAGGCATTTTGCGACATTCAAGTTTACTTGTTTTCCTACCCAATTAACTGTGTAATCAACTTGATTGAAGAAGTGCTTTATACCGATGTGTCTGCCTCATATCTTAAGGTCCTGTTATTAATCGAGTTTTTGGCATTATTTTAATTCAAATTTATTGTCTGAAGGGAAAACAAAATGCACTATTTGACACATTTTTCTCATGTTTACGATAATTACTCCTAGTCTTTTGACATTTTTCTTTTTCTTTCTTCTTCCTCTCCTTTTATTTATCTTTAACGCTATCTTCTTATTTTCTCCTCTCTCTTTTTCTTTTTTATTCTTTTTCTTCTTCTTTTTCTTCTTTTCTCTCTTCTTTTTCTTCTTTTCTTTCTTCTTTTTCTTCTTTTCCTTCTTCTTTTTCTACATTTTCTTTTTCGTCTTCTATTTTTTCTTTTCCTAGTTCCTGTTGTTTTTATGATTCTTTATCTTCTCTTCCTCGATCTTCTTCTTCTTCTTCTTCTTCTTCTTCTTCTTCTTCTTCTTCTTCTTCTTCTTCTTCTTCTTCTTCTTCTTCTTCTCTCTTTCATTACTATGATTACCGTTATAAGAAACTGTCAACTGAACCCATTAACAACCCATTTTTTCAGATTTTAAGTGGTTCTGCCTGGCTCACTGGCTAGCCAGATATGTATATATCTTACAGCCCCATTGGAGCTAGGAAACTGAACATTTTAACACTCTTTCCTTGTGTCAAGATGATCAAGTGACAACAAGTCTCATTACTCCTCGAGGAGACCTTCAGTATTCTGGCTAGTATTTCCATGCCGTCTTGAAAGCTATTCCTTATGCCTATCCCTTGATATATCCAGTTTAAGAAGGGCTCAAATCAACATGCTATGGATACAGCTAATGTTTTTATTTGATAAAAGGAAACCCGAAAGACCTCAACAACTATAGGCCTATAAGCCTACTCAACTGTGTATATAAACTTTTCACAAAGATCATCACCAACCGAATCACAAAAACACTCGATGAAAACCAGCCACATGAACAGGCTGGCTTTAGAAGAAGCTACTCGACCATGGACCACCTGCACTCGATAAATCAACTGAAAGAAAAAGCAGCAGAGTATAGACTACCACTTGCCGTAGCATTTATCGACTTCAAAAAGGCGTTCGACTCAGTAGAAATTCCTTAGGTCATGGAGGCCATCAGTCGGCAAGGTGTAGATCCAGTATATGTTGAAGTGTTGAAACATATATACAATCACGGCAGCTCCTTTATCAGGCTACATAAAGACTCGGACCCCTTCCAGCTCCAGAAAGGAGTAAGACAAGGTGATACCAGCTCACCTAAACTCTTCACAGCCTGCCTCGAGATGATCTTCAGAAGGCTAGACTGGGAGAGTAAAGGAATTAAAATAGACGGCGAGTATCTGAGCAACCTCAGATTTGCAGACGACTTGGCACTTTTCGCAGAGAACCTACACGACTTCCAACTAATGATAGATGAACTAAATGAAGAGAGCAAAAAAGTCGGCCTACACATGAACTTCAGCAAGACGAAGATCATGTGCAACAACCACATTGGAGATAAGAACACTAAGATCGAAATCGAGGACACAGAACTCGAGAAAGTAGACCACTACATCTACCTAGGGCAACGAATCTCCATGAGACCCTCAAAAGAAGAAGAAATCAAGCGAAGAATCACACTAGGATGGCAAGCCTTTGGCAGAGCTAGCTCAACCTTCAAAAACAATAAGATCCCGTTAATCCTAAAGAGAAGGGTGTATAACCAATGCATCCTCCCAATAGTCACTTATGGAGCTGAAACATGGAACTTAACCAAGAGACAGACCCGTAAGCTGAGAACCATGCAATGTGCACATGAAAGAATAATGCTGGGCCTCACATGGAGAGACCACAAAACAGCACAACACATCCGGGAAAAGACAAGAGTTAGAGACATCATAGAATCCATTAAAAATCTCAAATGGCGGTGGGCTGGCCATGTTGCAAGAATGGCAGACAATCGATGGACATCACGACTCACAACATGGATTCCCCGAGACCATATGCGCAACCGAGGCCGGCAAAATATTAGATGGAGAGATGAACTAGACAAGTTCAGGAAGTACTGGCTCCGTGACACCCATGATAGAGAAGTGTGGCAAATCCTGGGGAAGGTCTATGTCCAACGACGGACGCTAAAAGACTGATGATGATGATGATGATGATGATGATGATACCCAAAGTAAGGTTTCAAAGTCAATTTTCATTCTATTCTTCTATGCCTCGCTTTCCTCATGATGTAATCAACATTTTAATCAAATGCTGATATAATTCTCTTCTTGATGGTCGATATTTTCTATCTGTAACATTTGCCAGAAGGAGGAACTATTAAATGTTTATTGTAGTGAAGTCTCCCTCACTTTATTTTTGTTCATTTTTTTTTTACTGAAAATGCCTAAAAATTCAGATTCATTCTTGCTGAACATAAACAAATAAATGCAAAACAACTCAAACTTGATGATACATTTCGACTACAAAGCAAATACCAAATTATTTAAATACTGTCGTCTTTTTTATGATAAACTATAGTCACCTACTGAACTGAATCATGGAACCGAACAAAAAGATTGACACTAAAAACTAAGAACTATGCAGTATGCAAATGAGAAAATCATGCTCAATATCACAGAGAATTATAATTAGAGAAAATCAGGAGTTAGAGATTTCATAGAATCCATAAGAAACTCAATTAGCTATGGGCTGGTCACGTAGCAAGAATCCCAGACAACTGATCAACATTTCGACCCTCTGGGTGGATTCCCTGATATTTGGAACAGTGGATGACAAAATATAAGATAGCGTGTCGATCGGGAAAAGTTCAGAAAGTACCATGAAAGAAGGGTCTCGCAAATCTTGGGAAACGTCTATTCCAACGACGAACGCTCAAAGGTTATTGACGAAAAAGAGGAGGAGGAGAAGGGTGAATAAACTAGTATTCAAAATTCTTCATCCCATTCTATTGTAACTTACTTTTTCCTCGTGGTGGAATTATATATATGTATATATATATATATATATATATATATATATATATATATATATATATATATATATATATATATATATATATATATATATATATATATATATATATATATATATATATATATATAATCAGTATCATCATTTTTCCTCCCTTTTATCGTCATCATCAAAGCCATCTGAAGCATTTGCAGCTGCAGCAGCAGCATCAGTACTACAGATTGAGATAGTTGTGGCTATAAAAAACTAAACCCTTCCATTAAAGTTGAAGTAGCAATGCAGATATTAGAAAAACCCAGTCAAAACTAACAACATAGGTTTTCCTTGGTTTCCAAATTGCTCTTACTGGTTTGCTTGCGAGCCAAAAAATATGTTTCCAGTAGGAGATTATTTTGCAATGTAAATTTATACTAAAATTGATCTAACATTTGTATCTGGCAGCATATACGCTTGTTTTCTGAAAATTTAGACCTCTTTTCAGTGATTACTGACCAATCAAAAGTGAAAGATATAACTTATTTACTGATAAAAGCTTTTTATAAATTTCCATCTGACCTGCTGCCAAAAGATGATGGGCATTGGATGGTTTCTAATGAGTGACTAACAAGACCTATCTTCTTTTCTTTTATTGTTACCGTGTTAACAACCCTTGATGCATTAACATTATATGCCATTCGTTAATTAAAAGAGTATTGACTTTTGGTATTTTTCTTTTGATTCTTATGATGTAAGTCCTGCCACTCATCTCACATCAGCGATCTGACTCAACCAGATGATGTCAGGCCATACCCCGGGTGCACTTCGATAACCGGCCAAAACTTCCGATGGGTTCTGAATAATGTAACGCAGAATCAATTGACCGAATTCTACCGGGAATTATCGATTGTGTAAAAAAACAAAAGAAGTTGTTCAAGGTGGTCACTTATGGATTTATCGGAAGTAGAAACGTAATTGGGTGATTAAAATAGGTTTGGTGATCTGTTTCCTTCATGGGATAGGTGGATGTGTGGTGAATTTGATAAATAAAGTTCAGTGAGACAGGCGTGATTAGAGGGAAATGGACCAGCAGACAGACTAATACAAAGTGACTTCGATAATTAAATGAAGATAACGAATGAGTATATATATATATATATATATATATATATATTTATATATATATATATATATATATATATATATATATATATATATATATATATATATATATAAATATATATGTGTGTGTGTCTGTGTCTGTGTGTGTATGTGTGTGTGTGTATATATATATATATATATATATATATGTATATATAAGATTTCATCTATCGAGGTACCTGGTTATCGAAATGTTTTGGCGAGTTCAGTCGTTTTTGCTGACGGTTATATCTGTCAATGATGGGCAATAGCTAGGAGCACTTTGCAAAACCAACTCAGTTTTGACATTTTCAAATTTTTTCTGCTATATTGTAGCTACGTACTTCAATAGCATTAAATGCTGACCAATTAATACATTAACTTTTTATTTTCATTTTTTCGATTCGATATTCCACCACCGTTACGTATTCGTAGCTCAATCGGTTAAAGTAGTTACCACGTTTAAATGAAACATCCAGAGACAAAAGGGATGCAAGATGGAATCTTCCCCAGAGCTTTTTTTTTATGTCCCATCGTTAATGGTCGTAGAATGATGGTCTGAGTGGTTGCAATTAAAATCAGCTAAACTTAGAAGGAAGAAATATTGAATCAAATGATTTTCGACAGTGTTTTTTAAAATACCGATTGGTCTCTTCAACGTGTATATTCCAACTCTACCTTATCTACAGATTCAACCATGACTTCCTGAAAACCTGATGAGTTTCTCAAGTGTTTTTTTTTTTAGTGAACACGTCTGATAGTGGTGTCAATCAACCGAAGAAGGCCTGGGAGAACAGCGATTGAAACTGAGAAAAAAACAGGAAACAGGTTTGAATAATCGATACGTAAAAAGTAATTGTTATGTTTACTCTCTTCTTTATATATCTGAATACAGATTTCTTAGTCTGAACAGGATTACAACTGGAGATTTAATTTTTCAGTGGCTCTTATAAAAGTCAAAACATATCAAGCAACTTTGTCTCTATTATTATTCCTGATATATATCTAAATACAGGTACACCAACCATTTTCTGGCAAATGTACGTCAGCTGCCTTTTTTCAAGTTGGAAAAAAGTGGAAACTAGAATTTCTTGTGGCTCTCACAAGGGTTAAAACATATGAGAAAACTTTGCTTCAATGATAAGCATTAGAAAATACCCAAGAATAATGGATTTCAAAGCTGTTGTTAACTATCTACATATCCTTTAACTTCTAGTGATCAGGATGGTACCAAATAAATCCTTCAAGTTTATGATGCGACAGTCAATTGTGAAATGGCCTGTAATCCTGACGGACCTCTTTTTCTAGGCGTTTTCTGACTAGTTGTATAGTGCAAGATAGGGTGGGCACTACTTTAAAATTCATTGTAAGTTAACTAATGCATTCAATTCATATACTTGAATCTGTATCGTTATTATTGATAAACTGTGTCATTTATATTAGTTTATTTCATATAATTCATGTTTAATATTTCTTTAATGTTAGTTCATAACCACCCTGGTGCTTTAAGTATATGAATTATGCATATTCAGTTGGCGTAGGCTGTATTATTTGATTATTAAGTGACCCCTATTGGTCCGATAAAATACATGATGCAGTACTGTTCTAATCAAAAGAATCTTAGGAAATCGGTGATGCAACTGTAATAGAATTGACAGAAACAAAAAGAATCATTTTGATGTTTTTATGATAATAAAATTGGAAGCAGAATCGCTCGCACAATGAGACTTCGTAGCAGAAGATTAGACAAAGAAAATCTATAGAGTAATCCATTTCATACCAACGTTTTTTTTTCTCAAAGACTTTGTTCAAATTGGAAATGAAAAGTTCCTTCTGAGCGAAAAAAAAAAGGTCCACAAAGAAAGTAATACCGTCTTTAATGAAATTAATTCTAAACTTTAACTAAAAAAAAAACAAAACAAAAGAATGTTTTTATTCGATTTTCATGATCTATATCATTTAATTCAGAAACGCTTTTCCAAAACTGGGTGTAATTTGAGATTGAATCTATGCTTGGTTTAAGTAAAGTAAAAAATGACTTCAAGTTTAATTTTTTAGTTTATTTGTGGCTAATTCATTTGATCAATTATCTAATTAGATTTTTTCATTTTATTGATAAAGGGGGAAGCAGATTTTTTTTATTGATTAAATTCATTGATTTTACAGCAGTACCATCAGATACAGGACTTCGGATGTTCAGTTGTGAATCCATATACGTATGTATGCATAAATGTATGCATGCATATAAATATATATATTTGTGCATGTGTGTGTGTGCATGTCCGTCCCCTATACGATAGTAGAGCATCGTATGAAACCTTTAGGTAGTCAAAATGGTATAGCAAATAAGAGTTTATCATTAATTTCTATAGAAAAGGTGAATAGTCCTTCCCTGGCCCATAAAGTTAAATCGAGATCGTGCACTGATGCTTATGGACACAGATCAAAGTCATTACAGCTTCAGCATGGAGTAAACGATTTTTTAAGTGCTCAAAACCCATGCAATATATAGGTCGAAGATTGTTGAATAATTAAAATAACTGAGTGAACTCTATGCTCTCTTTGAAGTATATTTACGCTATTCAAAAGTCTGTTTAAAAAGTGTGAAGATACGCAAAACAGGGTAAAATTCTCCCTTATATATATATATATATATATATATATATATATATATATATATACATACATACATACATACAAACATACATACAAACATATATATATATATGTATTTATTTATATATATGTATATACATAAATTCTACAAAAGAAGTCCAATTGTCCACGTTATAAACAATAATTGAAGACTTGGACACTGAAAGAACAACGGGTATAGAATGTTTATTTGAGTCTTTTCCACTCTGTTGGGCCGTTTAGCTCAATGGTTAAGAGCGACGCTTTGCTTGAATAGTCTTTATCGGTTGCAGGCTCGATTCCTGTAGCAACCCAATTTTTCTTTAATTGTTTATTCTTTTTACGCTTTCTAGGCTAAGTGAATCATAATTATTCTTTGGGATTACAAATCCATTTCTCAATAACCTAGACATAGGATAGATCATAAAGACTGTAAACTAACATTGTTACTACCGAAATTTGATGGTGTCGAAAAATATATATTTTGTGTAAAATGAATGATTTCATAAATCTGATAGAGAACAAAAGACTTTTAATTACATTATTGCATTAATTTCTGTTGGATGTGTACACTTTTATAAGGCAATGATACTTTTTGGAACCTTTATGTGAGGCATAAACAGTGCTCTGTGTTTCCAAACATCAACTCAAAAATGACAATATATATATATATATATATATATATATGTATATATATATATATATATATATACAACTGTTTACATATAGATAGATATATATATACACACACACACACACACACACTTATGTGTGTGTGAGAGCGCGTGAATAATGGTGATAATTTGGAAAAGAATGACGAGGCTTCTGGCGAATAAATGGCGTGAGAAAAACGACGGTAAGTGTACATCAAGCATAGCCGAGTTGCAATGAGGTAGTACATGACTTTATGATGTGTTAAGAAATGAGGAAGAATCAAAGAGCTGGATTTGATGGTTCACGTTGTTTGTTATTTATCCAGCATTGCAAATTCTTGTTGCTTGTATTTCAATGCATTTACTTGTTGTCAGCGACATTTTTATGAAAACGGTCTCCAGATTCGGAAAATTAACTGTTTTCGTCAAGTGCTATAATACCATAACGGATAAAAAATTTGAAATTGATTTACTAGTCAGCCTCATAGCTCTAAATTTACTAATCTCCACATCGTCTTGTAGGATTTATATCCATATTTCTAATAGACACATATACATAGATATACATACGTGTGTATGTATCATTTGATTGGATGGTTTATGCCCGTCAGATTGTTATTATACTTGCAGAGACAATTTATTTGGAAATATATTTCGTCCGGCACCAGAATTAGCCTAAGCACATTGAACAGTCCATCACGTAAATGAATAAAGGAAATGTCCGGTACACACCCATTTTATTTATTCATTGCTAATGAGTGATCAGCTAATTCTGGTATTGAATTGTTAGTCCAATTATCACACACACGCATATATATATATATATATATATATATATATATATATATATATATATATATATATAAAATCAATAATTGTGTCATCCAAATTTAGCTGTTTGTTGTATTGTAACTCTTCAGTGTGGCTATAGACAATCCAGGATTACTTCCATTACCGCTAGGTAGGGTCGAAACGTTCGCGTCAGACACAGAGGTAGATGCTCCTTCCCTGCCCTACGCAGAACTAGGACGGTCAGTAAGACTGGATTAAGCGATATATTTACTTACGCATGATTCCCCAACCACCAGATTGTTCCATTCAAGAGCAGGAAACGAATTGCTATGATAGCTTATTAGTGCCCTACCTGAGTGTGCTCAACCTTGAAGAAAGGAGCGTTAATCAAGATGATTAATAATTATATACATATGGGGACGTGTGTGTGTGTGTGTGTGTGTGTGTGTGTGTGTGTGTGTGAAAAATTAATTCATACT
The DNA here is from genome assembly GCA_963457665.1 of Thysanoteuthis rhombus. Classification (NCBI taxonomy): domain Eukaryota; kingdom Metazoa; phylum Mollusca; class Cephalopoda; order Oegopsida; family Thysanoteuthidae; genus Thysanoteuthis; species Thysanoteuthis major. Next base: position 21,200,504 of record OY735235.1, read on the forward strand.
TCTCAGATCTAAAGCTAAGCTAGGACTGATATTTGGTCGACTCGGGCAATCTGAAACAATCTGAACCAATTTTCAAGATTCCAACTACTGAACGACAATGTAAATGCTTAACTAATATTTTCCTTTCAATTAAAAGCTTGCTTACGATTAGAGGAGTAAAGCATCAACCTCTGGCTTGAACTCTGATGCAGCAAATAGATTTTCTTTTCGATTCGAATCTCATCGATTTTGGGATGGTCACACCAAAGAGAAATACACAATCGGTCGGATAATGACAATTTCCTATTTATATTTAAATACGCCACGGATTACAGAGGATAAAATAGCGTCAGGTGTTCTGGTTCTTGGGTCAAAATAGAATTTGACACAAGCATTGCCAAGTCCAATACGAACGAATATTGACTGATGAAAATATCATTGCTGTCTGAAAGCATGCGACATGGGAAGGAAAATAGTTTGATGCTGTTCAGGATTTTTTCCCCACTGTCTCTAAGTTTTTCTGTCTCTACTCTCTCATTCTCTGTCTCTTTCATTCTCTCTCTCATTTTCTCTCCCTCTCTTTCAGTCTCTCATTCTCTCTCGATATATATATATATATATATATATATATATATATATAAAATTTCTGCTCCCAATCCTAACTATGTATGTATATGTATACATATATATCGTTTGGCCATGTATATCACTATCCCTTATCTCAGGGTATGTTTCTATCTAATTATCAATTCATCTTTGATCCTGTTCATATTCATCGATCTATATACCTCTCTTTATTCATTTGGTGTAGCCTTAGTATCTTATGGTATTATTAGTTTACTCAATAAAAATAATATTCAATCACTCAATCACAATTTACCTATCTTTCTTCATATCTATCGATCATAATCTTTTTATATCTATCTATCTATCGATTCATCCATTTTAGACTTTTCAAATGGATCTTAGTCTGTTTACATCCACCTTTTGTTTCACAAACTGAATAATTACTCAAGGCGCCAGACCAACAGCAACGTCTTATAAACTAAAATTACACACTGTTGTTTGTAGAATGAGATCAATATGATTCAAATCAAACATTTTCCCTGATAATAAGCATAACTTTCGTCGCAGATGATCAATTCCAAAAATGTTGACAGTACTTATATCCATTGGATCTAAACACGCTTTCTTGATCGAGTGAATTTGGGAAGTTGACAAAATGATTCCAAAAAGAATTCTGTTTCTGTTGCCTTTAATGAATTTGGTTAAAGGTTTGTTGTTTTATTTCAACTTATATGTATTGTGTGTGTGTGTGTGTGTGTGTGGATGTGTGCGTGTGTGTGTGAATGTGCATGTTAAAATATCAGAGATATATGTGTGTATATACGTAACATGTATTCCATATGTACATACAAGCCTTCGCACCCACGATCATACACACACACACACACACACACACATATCTATATATATATATATATATATATATATATATATATATATATATATATATATATATATATATATATATATGCATGTGGGGGGTGCGTGTGCATGTTTAGATATTATATTGATACGTTGAAATCTTTGCTGCTTTGAGCACTGAACACATCAAAAAACTCATCCCAATTTTTTTGTGTCACCTCAGAAACTTATTTCCCAATGTATTTATGTGTGTATGTTGATATTTTCTTCAAATTATACATGCCAAAATGTATATGATTGATCTTTCATGATATAAATCAAGTTATATAAATATGGTACAAACATAGTGATGCACCAAATTTCCCCATCCAATCGACATATTGTCTTTACTCAAAGTAACTGGGAGTAAAGATATTTCAGATAAATATATACTTGTTGTATATATATATATATATATATATATATATATATATATATATATATATATATATATATATATATATATATATATATACGTGTAGGAAGATCGGGGTAAGACGAACGCCTGACTGGTTGAACACTTGAAATCGATTATACATGCAAGACATGGTAAGCGACCAGGGATTGACAGATCGATATTTGGTGGCCGTATTTTTGTATTTATAATCAATGGTCATCTTGACTAATGACAAACTGTCCTGGCTGGACCGGACACTAAAATGACCAGACTGGGCTTTATACAGAGGAGTGTCCAGATATAAATTTATGCATGATTGCGTGTCAATATATGCACTTAGGTAAGTAGCAATGTCTAGTATGTTGTGGGAATCGAAAATTTTACAAGTATGAGAATGATATAAAGGTTCAGTTTGTATATCATAGGTTCGATACATACAAATGTGTTGATCCTGGCAATGGACGAATGATTACCAAGCTAACCTGCTGACCACTATTCATGTGAGGAATTTGATTCTCACTCGGTTCCCAAGAGATAGAATTTAATCGTTACGCTAAGTTCATTGGAAAGGAGCAGTTCTCACAGTCAATTACTATGTCAGTGATATACAACAATGATGGAAGACCCTCAATAGGGACTGTGGACGCCAATTCTTGGTTATTAAGTTATTCAAGCTGGCTTTTACTACCGTCGTGAGTTCAATTCTAACAGTGTGTCCGCCAAAATCAAGTGAGACAGAATGAACTAATTTTGATGAAACTTTCAGATGCAAGCATTTACGGACGGATGATCAGCGAAGTACTCATGCAGACAGATACTCCAGTGTAGTGAGTTTGAAGTGCATTAGGTATTACATAACGTACATGACTTTTTGCCAAACCATGCCGTGGAGCACTGATGAGCCAGTACAACTTTCATACTATTACATTAGTCAGTTGTTCGAGTCTCATTGTGTTTCTCCAGTTGTAGTCATGTGCAAGTCTAAAGTAAGCTTAGTAAATCAATTTGGATTCTTGTCCATGTAGTAATTGCTAAAGATTTCTAATAAATACTACCGAGTTTTGGCCAGACAGGGTGTTTCACACTTAAAGCTTGAACCAAACTAGGGACACTCAGAAAGGGCTGAAACATGAGCTAGTTTGTGTAACGAATCCACAACTTACTATTTATTTCCAGCTCTACTCTAAAACAACTCAATTACACGAGAAAAATGATGTATGTATCGAGCACTCTATGAAATAAATCCAATATATTTCAGAAGTGGCTTTATATTATTGATATATAATTATATTATGTTATAATGCTAGCCTGATTTGTACCACATATACTGTGCGTATATATATATATATATATATATATATATATATATATATATATATATATATATATATATATATATATATATTAAAAAATCAGAGATGTAGTATGAAATAATAACAATATACAATACACATATGTTAGACAGCAAATCACAATCTAATTTCTGCATGGACCGAAATAGTAATTTTAATTTAGACATAATCTGAGTTCATTTATAAATTACATCAAGTAATAACTTCAAAATTATGCTTAAACCTTATCAAACAATGCATATTTACATGAACATAACTGTACCAGTTTAAAAAGTTTGCTTCATAGAAAATGAAAATTATCAAGTTGTTATATTCATAAAACCATGATTGAAAATGACTGGGGGAGTCATGGTTATAAACGTAGCCTCTTTTTCGTTACTCCTGAAACAGCACTATAGTGAAACAGCTGATGACACACAATAAAAGGATGAAATTACTTATTCAAATAGAAATATAAGTAAATTTCATGCATCAAGATATTTAGATTGATCAAATAATAGTTATAACACGTTGAAATAACACTGATCAGATCGAAGATGACATTTTGTGGTATTATTTATTTTATTTGGCAGATAGAATTTTCCTTTCAGCGATGAAAAAATGGAAGTTTACATGATTATACATATATATGTATGTGTGCGTATGTGTGTGTCCGTGTGAGTGTGTAAGTCATGCAGGGAGAAAGCTGATGGGATAAGTGGTTTCCATCGTCTTGACAGAATGATTATTATTCGTTTCTCGTTTCTTGACTGTTGAATTGTTTGCATTCTCTTGACTTATAAGATTCAATTTTTTTTCTTCTTGGAAGATCTTAACCAACTTTTCAGATTTAGGAGTCATGGCAGCTGAATTAATCTTGGAGGATGTTAATTACTACATCATTTTTATAAAGGGTCTGAAGTTAAGTTGTTTATTATTATTATTATTATTATTTTTATTACTATTATCATTATCACTATTATAATTTGCAGTCTCACACCAGTAGCCTGTTGGTAATTGGTGGAGGTTGAGTGACAACAAGTCTCCTCAAGTCTCCAGCCCTCCTCTCCTCATTGTCGTGGACTACAGTAAAACTGTGGTTTATAATTTCACAGCAGTTGTCCAGTGGTCATTGCTGAAGGCTGAGTGACAATAAGTCTCCTCAGGTCTTCGACCAATATCTCTTCTCTCCCTCGCCTGTCATGCCAGTGCTATGGTTCACACCTCCGCTTTCATTATCCTTCCTATGTTAGGCCACTGCTAACATTTAGTGCTGCAGTCCTTATATTTTTAGCACTTTCCTCAGTATCCGTGTGGTTCCCAGGTGTGCTGTGGTCTGTACAGTCTCAATCCTTTCTTTTATCCCAAGCTTCTCCAGTCTCACCCTCAGTAACTTTGGGGCAGTTCCCAGTGCGCCTACTATGACTGGCACTACCCTGACTTTCATGTTCCACATTTTCTTCATTTTTCTTGCTAGATCTTTGTATTTTTTCAGTTTTTCACTCTCTTTCCTCGCTGCTCTATGGTCTGCAGGCACAGCCACGTCAATTATTTGGAATGTTTTCCTCTTCTTGTCTACAATTACCAAGTCCGGTCTTTTCACATCCAAAGCGACATTATTATTATTATTATTATTATTATTATTATTATTATTATTATTATTATTATTATTATTATTGTTGTTATTATTATTATTATTGTTATTATTATTATTATTATTATTATTTAAACAACGAATTCTTTTAAGTTAAAGAGGTTTATGCTGTAGAGCTGTATTTGATATTTAGAGCCAAAGTTTGGTGGGAAGTATCGTATAAGGAATTTGTTTATGCGTCTGCATTTAGATATGAGCTCTGATCTTTTGTTTAGCAGTTCATGCTCCTCAGGGTAGGTAATTATGGCGATTTTTTCTTCCATGCAGAGTCTGGATTTGTTTTGAAGAGTTGTGGTAAGCTGATGGATGGTATCTTTGCTCTGTTTAGTGTATTCAGATCTCATATGTATTTTGATAGTGTTTTGCTTTACACGTATTTTTGTTGTTAAAAGATGTATTGTGTGAGTAGTGCCTTAGACTTATTCATGTATCTACGTATGCGTATACTGGTGTGTGTGTGTGTGTGTGTGTGTGTGCGTGAGTATGCGTGAGATTTGTATGACTACAATATGTTGTACGAATGTCGTCTGAGAAGCTTCTTTACATGAAATTAATGAGCTGACCAAATACATGAATGATGATATAGAACAACCGTAGCCACCAAAGGTGGTGGGGATTGTGTCATTTTTACGTATTTGTGTATATCTGTGTATTTGTTTGTCTACAGACTAAAATAAGCATCAGTACCCCACTAAATCCAATCTAAAAATGTGATTTAAGATTTTTGTCAAAAAAGCTTTTTTTGCCTTTGAGGGTTCTATTTGACGGGTTTATCGATAACTTATTGATTCTCTTGAATGTAGATCTCCCTAGATGTTTTTTTTTTTATCTTATTGCGGATGTTTTCCAGTGGAAAATGCAAGTTACGTCATCCATAGAATTCTTTCTGACTATATTTTTTACAAGACTTCAAATTTTGACGCGACGATTGTTCAATTATTGACTGCTATGGTGAGTTCAGTTTTTCCTCTTTTTTTTCAATAATGAGGGCTTCAAAAATCTCACAAACATCCACAATTCCTCGCAGAACTTGTTGATAGCCAGAAGTAATGATTCAAATTGCTTGATCACAAACTTTGGGATCATGGTTAAATTCATTGCATCAGACATGTGTTTCCTTTCACGTAAACAAGAAAAGTCTTCTAAAATATCCCATGGAAACATTTTCCTTTCACGGTCTTTAGTTAGAATTGTATTAATGAAAAATTGCTTACTTAACATGCATTATACAGACTGCTGCAGAAGCAACCACTTATCTTGGGTAAATAAGGAATATTTCAGGAAATAATTATCTCTAATAATTGAATGTGAATTTCTACCCAATATTGTATATCTACAACTGTTTCGATGGCTTCATATATTTTTTGTTAATTTTCATATCTCTTCGACTAACCCATGACATTAATGAAAGATTTGTGTAGGGGTTTAGGTCTGTGTCTCTGTGTCAATAAACCATGGAATCAATTCATCGAATGCAACGATTTATCGTAAAGTTTTATAAATCACGAAGTTATGTTCAATACATTTTTGAATAACGTTGATCGACATCACCCCAAGAAATATGATCGTCAATAAATATCATTCTATATTCATTTTGAATTCTTTTGTTGATCTTCTGGATGAGAAAAAAAAGCTATTTCTTCAGTCTCCGATTCTGGGATGTTATATAAGCTATAAAAACTAACAGAGTTAGATTTTATGGGACTTCTGGTTATTACACATTTTTCCACTAAATCTATTATCACTCGTATATTAGCAAAGAAATTCGTATTTGCCTTCAGTCGATTGGTTAGTTGGTGGGCGGCAAGATTCGATTAATTCCTCTGGGCTTTCCGATATTCGTGTTAAGTGTTTGTTTTATGGGCTCCGCAGAAACCCGTACACTTATGTCACGAATGTCAGCTAAGATGACTGTATGAGTGCTATGAGTGTGTGTGTGTGTATACATGTATGCGTGTGTGTGTGTACATTCATTTTATATGTATGACTCTGCAAAGATATATCGACAACTGATTGTTTTTCTCCTCTATCTCCTACCCTATATATAAATACATATATGTGTTTGTATGTGTGTACATGAATGTATATATATATGTATATACATATGTGTGTGTGTTCATGTATATAAATATATATATATATATATATATATATACGTGCATATGTTTATCTATGTGTATAGATATGTGTATATATATATGTAAATGTGTGCAAGTATATATATATTTACATGCATACTTATATGTGTATATAAATAAATATATATATATATATATGTATATATATGTATGTATGTATAAACATGTGTGTGTATATACATAGGTAGAGACAGAGAGACAAAGAAGCAGAGAGCTGAAGACAGAAAGAAGGAAAAGGAAAGACCGTTAATTGTGCTGTTTAGTGGGATAGTCTGGCTAGAATGCTGGCCCAGACTTAGCTCAGCTTCCAAATCATTTGCACAAACACACAGACACATGCCTGTGCTTACACAAACATAAACTCATGAACAAGCAAACTCACACATAAAAAAACAAATAAATACAGATACACACGCATACACACGATGTCCTGCGCACGGACAAACGTATATATATATATATATATATATATATATATATATATATATATATGTATGTGTGTGTGTGTGTAAGCAGGAGCCTCTCGGTGATACCTGTTTAAAGAAAGATAATACACATTGAATTCTTATTTTTCATTTTCTCCTTAGCTTTTCCTGTTAACATGCAAAATTTGATTCATTACGTATTCAAGAATTGATGGATATATTTAGCCCACTGAAGAATTTTGCTTGTATGTAGAATCGTTCGTGACATTATCATTACGCGCTAAGGCGAGGACAAGGCCATAAATATCCGGAATTTGATAAACGAATAACACTCATAGTTTTTTCCCAGGTTTTGCTGATAGCTAGTCAGATGGTTGAAATCGCTGGATCACAAATGTTAAGATTATATTTACATTCATTGAATCCAAATTTGCACATCAATAGAAAAAAAAATCAATTTGAAATAAAATAATCAATCTTTATCCATCGTTCCAGAAGGGAGAGTATACAACCGATGCAGCCTCCCGATAGTCACCTTAGGAGCTGAAATGTTGAAGGTAGTCAACGGACTGACCCTCAAAGTGAGAACCATTCAACACGCACATGAGGAAATCATACTCAACATGACCAGGAGACCAAGAATGTCACACAACCGATGGACATCAGGATTCACAACACGGATCCCAAGAGATCGAACTAAGGCTGGCAGAATATGAGAAGACGAGACGGACTGGACGGGTTCACAAAAATATTGGCCCTATAACACCAACAATAGAGAGGTTTGACAAATCCTGAGGAATATTTATGTCCATCGACAGATGATAAAAGACTGATGATGATGATGATGATGATGATGATGATGATTCGGTGAAATACTTAATTATGAAATTTTTACTATTTTTGCAATAAAAAAATAAATACAAGATTTCAATTCGATTAAAAGTTCAATCAATGAGTGTAGGGATATAGACAAATCTTTTAATACAATCGAAAGTTTACAAAAACAGAGATATATCAAGAATCAAATACGAAACCCTTCTTTCAGCTAAATATCAAAATGCTCATTTTCAACGAAGACCCCCCTCCAAATAAAAGCCTTTAAGACACGTGTTCAACTACTCATTGGCGCTGGCACTCCTTGCCAGTTACGCCTTTTTGCCCTGGGGTTTCTAGCTAAGATCTCTTTCTTTCCCTCTATCTTTTTCTCCCCCTCTTCCCTCCTCTCAAAGATAGGTATCATTTAGCCAGACCCTCGACTAATTTGGTCGTTACCATTTTTCGATATTGACCAATTTTTGTTTTAACGTTACAAATCTCAGCTTACCATTTTTTTTTGCATCCCACTTATGCACAAGTACTCACCACTATCTCTATATGCATATACACCTCTCCCATCAATGAAATGACAATACTTTTTACTACCCGATAGTCACAGGGATCTGTTGCCTAATCTTCCTAACTCCTGGAAATGTACATGGATTAAACTGCACATGTTCTCTGTTTAACATAATCTATCTGTCATGGGTTTCCCAGTGTCAGAGAATAGCCCAAACACATTGCAACAAACTCGGCAGTTCGGCATACATGCTGAACTTGGTGTCCACAACCTTTCCTTGGTACGCTCCAAGCTTTACGGATTCAAAAGCAGTTCAGACACTTCTGCTCCAACCCCAATGACAGTAACTATCATGGCGCCAATGCTCCCTGCAATCGCTTAGAAGCTATCTCCTATTTTCTTATCTCCTCTTAACACGATTATATCTATGTTTTCATCATACACATTTCCATTTCAGTCCTGTTCCGTCATCAATGTTCATGATTGTTATATTTAGGTTGCCATTTAGTTTTAAGGTACTCTTGAAACTACCCTTTGGATTGTTGGTGTTTTTCTACGTTCTTACCTTAAAACCTTATAGCTCACTACTTCAATACTGTTAATTGTATATATAAATGGTTAAGTGACTTGAAGTCATTCGAGTGGAAAAGTCCATTGATCCACACAGTGGATAGGATATCATATATCAGCACAATTGTTATCTTTGGTGGAATACTCTTTTTCATGGACAGAAAAACAGAAAAAGGTAACATTGTTCATTACATAAGTATATTCATTCCTGGGCCTTCCTAGAAAAGATGTTGCGTGATTCACATGAGCTTCGATTATATCATTTCTTCATTATATTCCTCATTTGACGGTTTATTGAGGATTTTCCCCAGATCAATATGATCTTTTTGTCACTTGTGAGCAGAGATATATTACGTATCTTCAAAAGCCAGCAAAATAGCCAGTTCTCAATTAAGTATTCAAACTGATGTAATTTCTTCCCGATAAATATGGTGTATGCATGGGTGTATGCTTTTTTAGATAAAACGATACAGTAATATATAATTTGCTTTGTGACAATCAATGTAATCCCCTTTCTGTACACTAGTTTGCCGAAAAGATGCTACTCAAAGGGATACCTGAAAGAGTCCGTACTACATTCTGTTGGTGATGCTGTTGAGATTCCAATCACTCTTAGAGAGCAGATACTCTAGATAGATGGATGGATATACAGATAGATTTTATTAAGCATAATCTATTGTGGAATAAGGCCATGGTACTTAAATATCACAATAACATCGAACACGCAATATTAACAGTAATAAATGCTTGCTAACTTGTTATTGCGAAGAGTTGTCCCTACTTGAGTCTATATAGACAGACTGATAGACATCGTATCGAAAAATAGTTCCCCATATCGACCGTTATTTTTTGCTTACACACTCATACACACAGAAACACAGAAACACACTCACACCTATATATACACACATATGTATGTTGTCAGTTCAGCAAAAGGTTAAAATAAATATGAGGCATTTATGATTGTTCTGTCGGATTGTATATCCTTTTCTTTATATATATATATATATATATATATATATATATATATATATATATATATTTATATATATATGAATTCGTTATTTTGATTTGTATTTTTATATGAACTAACAATATACATACGTGTGCGTGTGCATGTGGGTCCGGATAAGTATAGTGTGGGGTAAAGGCTGTGCATTGTCATATATTTATGAAATGTTCTCATTCTACATTTTGTTTGTAACCATTTTCTTTTCCCGATGAAAACAAAGTCGTTTCTCTTTCTCTCGACCCTCTTCCACTACATATATAAAAACAGGAAGATAAAGAGCAAGAGTGAGAGAATTTTTAATATACACAATAAATCATATATATATATATATATATATATATATATATACTCACACACACATTCGCATTTTCTTTATTCCAAGCGTGCCCAGTGTTTTATTCACAGTCAATATTATAATGTTTTATCAGAATGTAGACAAAATTCCAATAAATATTGTTATATCTATCTATCCATCTAACTCTCTATTCATATATATATATATATATATATATTTAACACATCAGGATGACTCTAAGGGATTTGATTTCAATCCTTGCTTCCAAAACAAAGCATCTGATGATAAATTTATTTTTTACGGAGAAATAGTGACCACTGAAATCTACACACACACACACACACATATACACATACACACACAAACACACACACACACACACATACACACAGAACGCGCCTGAAGATGATAAAACTTCACGAAACTCCATCAGCGCACCAATTAATTCGTTTATGGATTAACTCATTGATAAACAAAGTTTCTATACACTTTTAATTTTGTGTCTGTCTCTCTCCCTATTGTTCATATCATATATATATATATATATATATATATATATATATATATATATATATATACATATATATGTATATATATATATGTGTGTATATATATATATATATATATATATATATATATATATATATATATTTATATATATATATATATATATATATATATATATATATATATATATATATATATACTGAACTAGAGAACTTCCCATGGAGGACTATACGGCGCCATGCCTGGCTATCCGTGGCATTTGCTTTCTATTTGCGTTGGTCAATTCCACCTTTTTACGGAAGCCTTGTATCTTTTTCATGGCGACTCTCTGTTTCATTGTCCGGAGGCCAGATCACTGAAGAATGCAGTCTTTGGAATCCAATAGTCTTCGATCCCCGATATCTAGCCAGCTCAACCCATATGAGGTGTTTTTTGGCTGCATAGCCTCACGGCTGGAGGCACTGGCACTTATGAGGTCTCTAGTTACACACGCCCGTACGCACACAGACGCATATACATACTGGAACATATATGTGTGTGTGTGTGTGTGTGTGTGTGTGTGTGCGTGTGTGTGTGTGTGTGTGTGCGTGTATGTCTATATATATATATATATATATATATATATATATATATATATATATATATGTATACACACGTGTGTATGTGCGTATTGCAACGTTACTATTGAAACTTTGGTTCAGACAAGTGATTGGACAATCGCCGTATAACATTCTATCGATTATTGGTAGGGTGGTTGTTTCTGGTCTATTTATCATAAGGTTTCTATAGCAACTCTTTTCTATTTAGCCGACAGTCGGGGCTGAAACTTGTTTATAAAAAGAGATAAGGGCATCATCAGAGCAACCACATATACAACAATGCAGCCTCACTCTAAGAATATCCTCATTATATACATACATATATATATAATTTAAAAAAAATTTTTGTTTTTATTTTTTATGTCATATATATATATATACATATAAAAAAAAAAATATATATATATATATATATATATATATATATATATATATATATATATACTAGTAGGGAATCTCGATGTGGCCTGTATAAGAATTAACTGCATATTTGAAAAAATCCTTTGAGTGTATGTCTGGTACGCACTGACAGATTCTTAATTGAAACTTAGCATTGATGTCAAGAGCAACCAGACCAGGAGACGTAGCCTGTGGAGCTCTTCATAAGACTGTTATTGAGATATTTTAGAGCTGATGTTTTGGTTCCGAAGTCGAAATCGCTTTAAAAAAAAGCAAAAAGAAATTGACTTTCATGACACTTGTTAAAAATGACTGATTGTACTGAATAACGTTTGTCAATTCTAAAAATCACTCCCTCGATGTTAAAAGTATGCATACCATCACTATCACCCTTTTGATCAAGTGTACGATTTTGTGGAAAATTCAAGAAAGAAACAGTTATTGATATTCAAATTATATTGTTATTGCATTGAATATCATCTGATGTAACGGAATAGTTGATGTCTTTTTGTGCATCTGTAGTCGATTTCGACCTCAGTTAAAATTGATGCATCTGCACTCCGAGCAACTCTACCATATATATATCTTTTTACAAATAAGGAGGAAGTAATCGATAGGAAGTAATGGAAGTAACTGAATACTCCGATGGTGAACTTCTGTAGGACAAACAGAGAGTGACGGTCCATTTTAGCATTGTAGTTAATGTAATACGTTGTAAATACAGCACTTGAATAATGAATACATGGAGAGTGTTTTGTGATTTCATGAAAATCCAAAATGATGGTAGTAGTCAATGACAATAACACGATTGAAAAATGTCAGTTACATCTCAAATTGTATCATTATTTCAATCAAAACTTGATGTATTTCACTTTGCTAAAGCTCCCAGAGGAATATGCGATGCAGAATGTGTGAAGTGCCGAGGTTGCATATTCTAGCATAAATAAACAGGGGTTTGTTGATTCTCTGTCTCCTCCTTTTTGGGACATAATCAGAAAAAAAAAACACTGTTTATTTATGGTCTTATGTCCCGTCTTCAATCATCGAACTCAGGCGCAGCATTCCGTGTTCAAATACCCGGATGAATGGCGTGCTTGACATGACATAATATGCATACTATCCCTACAGTCCTCCCGATCAACCTCTCCTACCAGCCATTGAAAATGTTTTTTACACTGAAATTGCCATTGTTCTCATCTCGTTCACTTGGTTGACTACATTCTTATTAAGCTCTGCTTGATCCGGTGAAAGGCCAATTTTCAGTTCGAACATTGCGTTTCTCAGGTTTTTAAAATGGGGTCGCTCTTCTTCAATGCCTTGAAAATCTGCATTAATAATCTTTGCTACCTTTAAAGTTTAACTATGGATAATCATAGAAAATACTAAACTACGACGTTGGATAAATGTTCAAACTTCAATTGAATTAAACTCAAAAATCTTACCTTGGAAATCAGCATTCAAGTAGAGGTATTTGCCTTGGCTTAAACACTTATTGAACTTGTAGAAGATCCTTGAAATCTTTGCAACAAAGCAAGTTACTATAGAAGTTGTTTTTATGTGAGCAGTTGTTTTGGAAGCAATGACAGTCACTGACTGATTCACTGACTGACAGACTTACATACCAAAACACTCTTACCACCTTTCGTTCCTTTCGAATCCTTCTATATATGTCTAGAAGTTCAAAGGAGCAAACCCAAGCCTCATTGCATTTCAGTCTTGTTGACAGTTTAAAGCATTTCACGACACAATGCCAAGGGGGAAATGTAATGGGTTGATTGTCTTAGGCTAGTCTCCTAACTTGGAAAGCCTGTCCTACTTGAAAATCTGCATACGATGTCGTAGCTTTTAACAATGGCTTGAACACCAATCACAAGCTGCAACAGAAAATATACAATTCTCTCAACCATGAAGCTAGCTCGTAACTTAAGGTCAATCGATATTTACACTTTATCTGAGACAGAACACCTTGCATGGGTATCATTGAGTGATACGAGCCGTTCTCAAGCACTGAACCTGATCCAATCCTAATTGAATCACTGTGGGTCTTTAAATGATCCGCTCGACCCACTAGCCAATATGCCAAATTTTCTCTTTGCTTCGTTCATCTGTGTGTCTGTAGGTATGTATATCCAGTCGCTCTCGGTCATATTTTTAGGTTTACATCCTTGGACATTGCATAACTATACCACTTGGCACATTCTAAAAAAAATGCTTTTGTGGGGCTTCATTGGTTATTTTGGACAAACAATTCCCAAATATAGTGCTGGTATTCTTTTAAATAATTCCAGATAAAAGATATTTTGGGGATAATTTTATATACTTTCTTAGCTAATTAGTTCTTGTACCAACGAGAGGTTATGGTTACTAATTATTATCCGATACAGATATTGTTGGTTATATTTACCAAACTCAACCCAGTCTGGAGATAGATATAGAAGAAGAAGAAGAAGAAGAAGAAGAAGAAGAAGAAGAAGAAGAACAACAACAACAACAACAACAACAACAACGATAATAATAATAATAATAATAATAATAATAATAATAATAATAATAATAATAATAATAATAATAATCGGTGATTCTCGTTGTGCAATAGAGGACCTTCCATGGTTTTGAAGTCTAATCCTTGAAAGGTACATTCTTCAACAAACATGGCATAAGAATTGTCTGATGATGTTCGGGTTGTGTTCTTCTTGCTGTCGCTGTTTGCATGTTCCTCGCTTCACTTCTGTACCTGAAGTTTGGTCTCAGATTAATTCATTTCATAATGCCGAACCATTTCCCATGTTGACTGGTCAAATGCACAAGTGTCATAATTGGACTGTTTTCGGTCAAATTCCTGGAGTTGAGTTGATTGCCTTTTTTCCACTGATCGCTCCTTGGTTTTATTTTTCCAGTTGAAAAATAATTGAATTATACCTGCATTGTTCAAATATTTGAGATGAATATATTTTGATCCTAAAATTCCCAGAGGCATTCTTTTTGAAATGATAATGTTAACAAATGTCCCACCTCGAGCTTCCTCTTTTTATCTGATCTTTCGATCATTACAGTTAATTTATTTTGCTGCCAGCCCCCGAAGTACAAGTATACCATCGAATTAAGTGATGTTTCAGTCGCTGTCTGTCGTTAAAACAACATCAATGGTGGAAATATCAGTGGAAATATCAGTCTCTTCTCGTCCCGAGTGGACAAGATTACAAATCGATAACAACATCAGCACAAGTGAATAGTTTTTTTCCTGATCGATGTTTATTAAAAGATGGTCAAAAATAGGGGGAAAATTTCAAAAAAAGAAACGGGGAAAAAATATTGGAATGAAAATTAGATGAATGAAGAATGATGTTGAGAAAAAATAGAAAGAAACTAAATGAGGGGGAAAGAGTGGAAGTTGGTAAATATAAGAGAGGGAAAACGATTAAAAAAAAGAAAGAAATGAGCCATAAATTGGAAGTAAAAGGACAAGTCATAAGAAATATAGTAAAAGAGAGTTATACAGGAAGCAATTTGAAGAATCGTAATCATCAAACCTTAGCGTCTGTCATTGGACATTGACCTTCGTTCGGATTTTCCAGACATCTCTATCATTTACGTCACGGGGCCAATGCTCCCTGATCTTGTCTATTTCGATGCAACATATTTTACCGGATACAGTTTCGTATATGATCTCCGGGTATCCATGCTGTGAGTCGTGATATCCACCGGTTGTCTCACATTCTGGCAACGTGACCAGTTTTCTAATGGATTAAAAAAAAATGAAAAACAGGAATTGATAGTAAAGGAAAGAAAAAAAAATGGTTATGGGAAAGCGAAAAAAATCACTGCTCAATCTACACTTCGTGTTCCCCCATGTTTTACCCATTCTAGCATTTGCTTAGTTTTTATTGCCTTATTTTTTACAGCTGTTTGTTGCTATTCAGTTTATCTCTTTGAATTCCCTTTGCGTAGCCATGTCTACGTTGTCAGACCTGCAAGTTCTTTGAGATACATGTGTAGTATTTTTTTCACCCATTATTGGATTCTTGATTTTATGTATATTGGCTCTCTAGTTTCCAAGTTAGTCTTAGTGCTGTCTCGGTCTGCTGTAATTAATATTTCTCCACGTAGTCTAGCATAATCTTTTAGTCCTGGAACTGCTGATTCAATCCAATCATTGAGGCTAATAAGTCCTCCCCACACAAGTTTCTTTTCACATGCAGTGTTTCAACGTCAGGTCTTGAGTGCAAAACTTTTTGCATCGTCGTTAATTTCTTTTTTATTTTCTTGCTGCCCATGTCACTGAGATCCACTCTCAAGTTTTAAAATTGTTTCGAGAATCTCACGATTGAAACCACCCATGCATTTGCTACTTGTTAAAGCTTCTTCTGCATTGTTGGATTTCCAGTAATTTTCTAATTCTTCTAAGGAAATCTTTGTCGACTCTCCCCCTTCATTTTTGTCGAGCAACTCATTGGTTTTCTGATGGAGTAATCCGATTCCTGCTGTTGCGTCTTTGTCCCTTTGTACATTACTAACATTGCGCATGTCTCAAGATAGTTTTTGTCTACTCTTCTCTTCATTTTGTTGTCTGTGACTCTGTCTCCTTCCAGAGAGCCTGGATATTTTTATCTTTCTTTCTCGCTGAGGAACTTGATAGTTTCCTGGTGGAGTATTTCGATTCCTTAAGTTGTCTTTTTGTCCTTTTGTGCACTACTAACATTGCATATTCCTAAAGGTAATCTTCGTCCACTTCTCTCTTTATTTCGTTGTGTTTGATTGTGTCTTCTTGCAGAAAGCCTGAATATTTTTATCTTTCATTTCCGTTGTAACAACTTGATAGTTTCCTGATGGAGTAATTCGATTCATTATGTCGTCTCTTCGTCCCTTTGTGCATTACTAACACCGTGCATGTCTCAAGGTATTTCTTGTCCAATTTTCTCTTCATTTCATTATGTCTGATTGTGTCTTTTTCAAGAATGCCTGAGTATTTTTATCCTTCTTTTCGTTGAACATCTTGATAGTTTCCTAATGGAGTAATTCGATTATTTCTGTTGTGTCTTTGTAATTTTGTGAATCACTATTTTCACACATTTCTCCATGTAAAACTCCATTCCTATGAACTGACCATAGATCTTGATTGTTTGTATTCGGGTCTCTAGTCCCTTTTTATTCTTGGCTGAGATCAATAAACATGACATGATTGGATTTTTCCTTCAGATTTGTGATTATGAAACCTATGTCAAATTTCTGCTATATATAGTTCAGTGGTGACAATTCTATGATGAAGGTTCATGGGAACAATGAGTCTCCATGAAAGATATTTCTTATTTCAACCTCAGCTAGTTGGTTTTCTCCGGTGGTTAGTTCAACCTTCAAGGTTTCCATTTCTCTTTGTATTAATTGCAGAGAAATGTACACTAAGAGCAAGTGATAATGCTAGCATCAACAGACATTCTATAATCCAAGTTTGTGGGATCATGCCGTAGGTATTATTGCTAATTATCCATGCCATATCGACGTTCTTCTTCCTAACGACTTTTTTCAGTATCAACTTATCAATGTACAGCATGTCAACCAGTCCTATGGTTCTCTTTCAGCACTGTCTTTATTTCCCAGGGAAAATTCCTCAGATTTATAACGCGTAGGTTAAAACGACTAACTAAACAGTCAAGGATTTCCACGTCATAGATAGGTATGCGATCAGTCAGTAGCTATTTGAGGGTTGTTGCTATTTGGATGTTGGTCGTGGTTTTTCAGGGTTGGGATTGTTCTTTTTTCCCTCATCCATTCAGAGACATCTGTGTCTCATGTATAGCTGTGAATCTTTTAAACCAGAATCCATGGATTTAATCGTGGTCTTATACTTTCCAGTTATTGATTTTTCTTTAAGGGCTCTTTGCAAGGTCTATAGATTGATCTCGACCCTTCATGTATTACGTGTATTTTTTTTTTTTTTTATATTAGTCAGGCATTCTGCTATTCTTAGGGTCTTTTCTTTGTCCCCAAAGGTTACACCAAAAGAGTTTATTTTCTGTGACATTTGGATGTTCTGCTTCTCCTCTGCTTTTCTTATTTACCCATTTACTAATTTTGGAAATATCTCATGGTCAGACTCTATGTCTATATCTTGCAAGTCTGTTGTCCTCAGCTAAGGTTGCCTGGTTTAATTCTCCTAATTTAAATGTATGCAACTTTGGCAATGATGTTTCTCTTTTCCCTTACATCTTCACATAAAAAATTTTCTTTTTTAGTGTTTATTATTACTATTACTATCATTATTATCATCATTATTATTATTATCAGTAGTAGTAGTAGTAGTAGTAGTAGTAGTAGTAGTAGTAGTTTGACTGTTATCCGGTCAAAACTTAAATAGAACGTTTGATTCATATTAACTATCATTAATTTTTTTTTTATAATTATCTAGTCCAAAAACTTTACACCAATCCTTTTTTATCCAACAAATTTTCATTTAAAATCTTTTGTTTGCATTTACGATTCGTTTGAGGTTCTATCGATTTATCTTCCAGGCACACACATTGTACTTAGATTTTCTTTAAATCTGGAGAAATTCGATCAAAACCATTTAATCCAACTTAAAATGTTTTTGTGATTAGATCAACCTAAAGTTCACATCGTTAGTGTAGTGACATTCACAGGGTTAATCCCTATCGTGACGTTGTTTTAGATTTAGATGGGCTTATTAAAAAAAAGAAGAGAACATAACTGTAACCACTTGACATTGTGCGTTATACATCAGGAAATGTTCAATAACTTTCAGTTCAACCAAATGATACCAGCACAAAACAGAGACAAACGTATAAAAAGAATAATGAGATACTCTGGAACTTCGACGTCCAGACTGACTACACCATCTGAATGATAAGACAAGATCTGATCGTCAAAACAATGAAAAGTAAATCTGCCAGATTGCAGGCTTATCATGAAATTTTATCTCATAATGACTGTTGCATTTGGAATCATGCTCAAAATATAAAATCGAGATTAGATGAATTGAAAATTTATGATAATTTGAGACTGCTCAGACCGTAGCATTGTTGTTATCAGCAGGAACATTAAGAAAGTGTTGTAGATTCGATTAGACATGCAGTCACGCTCTTTACCTTGTCTGCATTTTGACTCTCAAAGAGATAGCACCTTGTATTCACACTGGCTGACATCAATGATATAATTCAGTAAATCTGAAAAATTCACAGATCTGACCCAAAAGTGAAAACTGGAAATAAATTATCATTTCGAAAAATTTATATATTTAAGATCATTATCCAACAGATGCTATTAGAAAAAAACTATATATATCTATACATGTATGTGTGCATGTGTGCAATTATGTTTGGTCATCGATTCAGTTCGTATGTCTTTATTTTGCTTACCGTATTTTTTAAAATTTGCCTGTCTTACTTTTTGAGCTGCTCAGAAAAAAAGTTTTAAAAAATGGCAGAGGCTTTAGAGTATCAACAATGGTAAATTTAATACTTTCCTTGTGAACTTCAATTTCTTTGTAGATATTATGTTTCGTTTAATTTACTTATTCTCAAAACATTTGCAGATGAGTTGGTTACTGTAATCTGGAAACCTAATCTCACTACACAGCTTCCTTTACATCTTTCAACGCATCTCATAGACAGGAAGTCATTCCATTCTTCACATTGTACCAAAAAACAAAAAAACAACCACCACGCTTTCAAAAGGACTGGCGCGTTGACAGTTTCTTTAGAAGATTGTAATTTAATACTTAACAGTGCATCTCAGTGAAAGTTTAAAAAAAGATAAACATTTGTTTTTCATTGAAGGCAAAAATCACAAACAAATATCGTCTGCTAAAGCAGAACATGAGAATTTGATGCAAAGATGAATGTGCCTGCGCGAAACCATGTTTATAGGGAAAGGTTTATTATCTTGAGCGCCATGTTGTGTATGAGCGTCTCAATTGAGCAGACATTTTGTCAATATGTCTACCATGAAAACTGTTTATCTTACTTGTATTTTTCCTCATCTTTTTTCGTTTGGGGAGGCCGACATTGTTTGATGCAATATCTTTAGAGTCTGTGCCTTTTATGCTCAGAATCCTATTATACAAATGAATGCGCTTTTGTCAATTGCCACCACACATGCACACACATATGTAGAGATAGATAGATTGATAGATATAAAGATATAAATATATACTGAGATGGATAAATACACACACACACACACACACACACGCACACACACACACACGCACACACACACACACACACATATATATATATATATATATATATATATATATATATATATATATATATATATAAAAAGAGAGAGATAAATATTTGAAAATTACCAAACGCAATACGGATATCTAAAAGAGTGGACTATTTGATATATATACTTTTGAAATGACCTATTATGTGTTTTCTTTTCTGCTATAATATATGACACAATTATTTAATCATCATCAATATATATATATATATATATATATATATATATATATATATATATATATATATATATATATATATATACATATATATATATATATATATATGCTTGCCTGTGGCAATGTTTGTATGAATAAATGATCCAAAAAGATAGCTTTGATAGGCCTGCATAAGGGGTTGGACGAAGAAGTTTTAAATCAGAGAGGGAGTAAAAAAAGGAAGAACAGGCCTTGTCAACGGTCATCAGCAAGAGCTTGGCAATCCATCAATGAGAAAAAGGTTAAAAAAAAAGCTGTTCGTATGAATGTTTTTTGTTTATGAACATTCAGTTTAATTTACATCACTCTCTAGCAAAATGTTTCGTTCTTAAT
This sequence comes from Thysanoteuthis rhombus, assembly GCA_963457665.1. Taxonomy (NCBI): domain Eukaryota; kingdom Metazoa; phylum Mollusca; class Cephalopoda; order Oegopsida; family Thysanoteuthidae; genus Thysanoteuthis; species Thysanoteuthis major. Next base: position 21,221,407 of record OY735235.1, read on the forward strand.
GTTCTAGTCAACATTCATTGTCAACAAAGTTTTTTTTCTTTTTTGAATGTTATCAATAAAAAGTTTCTGACTTTTGTAAGCAACATATTAGAAAATTTACGATATACGATTTTTTATTTTCATTCTGACTATTATACTAAACTAGACTTTGTAGAAAATTGTTTTATAAATTTGATCTCATAGGAATCTCAAACCTCAAGTTCCGCTTTCAAACATGAGAATGTTGACATGAAAAGCTGCATGAGCTGTACTGACCTGTTCGATGCTGCATATATATATATATATATATATATATATATATATATATATATATATATATATATATATATATATATATGTGTGTGTGTGTGTGTGTGTGTGTGTGTGTGTGTGTGAGTATGTGCATCTGTGACAATGGATATCTATATACCTATCAAAATAATATTTTTCAAATTCTGAGATGAGGTGTTTTTAATATGAATCTTGTTACTTTGTAATCATATTGTTCTTGATCAACATTCTTTCCGAATGTTACACTAAGCAATATTAGTGTATTTGAAGTTGTTCTGAATTCTAAGAAGTATACTCATTAGTAATATAGTACTAGTTTCTGACATCTTTTCGTTGGTTTTCATCACAACATTCTACGTTAACGTTACCCCACTTTTAGAATAAGCAATACAAATGTATTGACTTTGATTCTCACAAGGTACTTGTTTTTTCCTGAACCTTTCTTGTCGACCGTTGAAGTAAAGAGTATTAACAGAGAATAATTCATATTCATTACGATATTGTAATAAAACCCCAATATAAAATTAATAATATCAGTAAAAATAGGCTGTATCTTGATATCAACAATCCACAATAATTAGACATTCATCGTCTTTCTTAATATGGATCTTGAAAGAAATCAGTATTTATTGAATGAGTTAGAATGATGACACATCTTCACCTCATATAGTCACCTAACTCTGATCGATTGAAATTAAATGAGAAGAAGCCTTGCTACTGCAGACTCAAATTGCCACCTCTATTCAGACTAAAGATGGTTACCTCAACTTTTTTCCAGTGTATATAATATTTCTTCATTTTTCAGTATTTTAAAATATTTTTCAGAATAGATGTACTTTTTTTTATTAGAATGAAATAAACCCCAAGGTATTTGTTAGATGAAATCTTGCAAATGTTTAAGACTTGTATATTAGACCCAGTCAGTAGGGGATTGTTATTATATATATAAATATATATATATAAATTTCTGGGTAGGAGCGGAGGTTTCAGTCGTGCTTCGTGGTACTGAATGGGATAATGGGTTGTCTATAGCACACTGAAGAGTTGTAATACAACGAAACAGCTGTCTGTGGACGACACATATAATGTATATATATATGATTCGACGGGATTGACAATGAATGGTAACTGTACTTCCTGAAAATAGGATAGAATTGTTCTTGCTCTTGTTTTTACTGGAACATAGACACAACTCCATTTTGGTTCAACGATAATTATTGGTTTACACGAGTAAAATTGTATGTAGAGTTAATATTCATATGAACGACACCTGCTCGTTGGGTTAACGTAACTTAATTGATGAGGCAACTGCCGTGTTTAGACAGGATCCTAAAGATAGAGTTTGAATTTCCAATCTCGCCTGAAGCTTAGACTTCCTCCACAGTGCCTCTACTTTTACGGTCGTAGAAAAGCGACCCGAAAATTCCAATTATGAAGTGGGATGACTCCAAACGAGTCAAGCATTAATAATTTTAAAAAAAGCAGATATCCCCTTTTTTTCAAAAAATCCGTTGACACCACATACACCTTTACGGAAAAAAAAAACGATCAACGTATGTTTAGCTGCAAATCATTATGGAAGCAGCGTGCACCTTCTTGATCTCTCTCTCCCTTCTACCCCGCTCTGTCTCCTGAAGTCCCTATCATCCCTATCTTCGGCAACGCAGCCGAACATACCACATCATCATTTGTGGGGATCTTGGCCAACTCAAAAATGTTCCCCTGTGTAAATTGTTAGTTATTGCTTTTTCGTTTAACGCCATTTCAGCTTCCACAAACTTCCATAAAAACGCCTTTCTTTCGGATAGCTTGGAGAACTGTCTTATCTTTTCCTTTTTCTTTTATAATCCCATAATAATTTCTTAAAAATCCTTTGAGACTTCTGTACTTTCATTTCGAAATGTAAACGTATATGAAATATTGACTTTTTCTGTTTGTCTGTCTGTGCAGGTGTTTATGGTTATGTGTATATGCATGTTTATGTATACCTCTGATTGGGTGTTTATGTATGAACACATGTGTTTGTTAACATGTGTGTGTGTGTGTGTGTGTGTGTGTGAGTCTTTGTGTTTCTTTCGTTGTAGGCTGTGAATAACAATTCATAATATTATGAATTAAATGTCATCAATGTAATTGTTCAACACGAATTGAACATGCTTGGAAAAGTGTGAAAGATTACCAAATGAGCCTTTCATGACCTTTTTGCAGCAAATTGCTTGCAACATAGTAATAGTTGTAAGACACAGTCTTATTTGCACCTGTAGGCATTAGTGAACAGAGCAGGGGTTATTCTCCATCAGGTCAATGCTCGTCCTCATCCGCTTAAGTGACCAGAGACCTCATAAATGTATTCGGCTGGGAAAAATGACATATCATCCATACTCTCTTGACCTTATTCCAACTGATTAGCATTTTTTGGGAGTATGCAAAACCGTTTCCATGGACAAATGCTCACTTCAGGGTAAAATGCTAATGATTAGTAAATCTCTTAATGTAGGTTATATTCGTTGGAATTTCACAAAACTGTTCTACTATCCGAATGCTATAGTAGTGAATAGAAATATTGAATGGTAGCAACCTCCAGATTCTGGTTAGATTCTTTTTTTTTTCATTGTTAGGCCTGGATTTCCATACTTTGTCCGTTTTCAGGATCGGAAGCCACATGAGGTTAGAGTGAGTACTTACCTGGCTCTGTTGACGTCGATGTGGACTATTCCTTTGATTTTTCTCAGTTTCCAATGGCTGACCTTGTGTATAATCTGGACTTTTTCCCAGGAGTGAAAGTCCAGGCCTAACAAGTGAAGAAAAAGATATCATCCGATTCCTACGTTTTAGCTTCGTTTCAATAAGAAAAACTTCCGTCACCTTCCATCATATTCGGATAATAAACTTGAACCAAGGCCGTAAAAAGCATTGATTTAAACGTCGTGTTTGGGGCAAAAACACCAAGAATTCACTCGTACAGAAAAAAAGCTTCATGAATGGCGAAGACCATCCTCGAAAAGTATCTTCACAAAATTCATATAAAAATCAAGATTCGTCAGGCCTTTTTATCATGGTTTTAGTTTTACATACCATTTTATATTTTGTGGGCCCCAGATTTGCATGTGATCTCTGGGTATCTACGTTGTGAATTGCGATAACTGCCATTCAGCATGGCCAACCCGTCGTCATCAATTTCTACATGGATTCTGTAATATCTGGGACTCATTTTTGCTGTATATCTTGTGCTGACTTTGATTCTGTCCATATCATCTTGAACATGATCTTTTTCGTCCATGTTGCATGGTTCTCAATTTAAGGCTCAGTCTATTGGTCAGATTCCATAGTTCACCCCATCAAATTCGTTGTCACAGTTGATAATTGAACAACTAGAGCGTCAAAATTTCTGATGATGACAGGCAGAGGCCTAGCAGTAGACATACAATCAATAATAATAATAATGATAATGATAATAATAATAATAATAATAATAATAATAATAATAATAATAATAATAATAATAATAATAATCGGAAAAGTGATCAATGACCTAAGCAGTTAGCAGTTGCTTAAGAGGGAGAAGAGGAGAAAAAAAAACAGAAAAAATGCAACTCTTCATGGTGGTGGAGATACGAAGCACAGCGTTGCTGTGATAAGCGAGGGTGATAGAAGAGGAAGCTGAAGACCAGAAGAAACTTACAGTCACTCAGCCTTCAGAGATGACTACCGGGCAACTGGTGAGAAGTTATAAACTACAGCACTGCTGTTGACTATGAAGATCTGGAGAAGTGGGCTGGAGACATTGTGAGACTTGCTGTCACTCAATCCCCAGCGGTGACCGCCAGGTAATTGGTTTGAATAATAATAATAATAATAATAATAATAATAATAATAATAATAATAATAATAATAGTTGTGGTAGTAGCACACAGAACTGTTTATTCCAAAACAATGGGTTAAAATTCTATCAGGACCTGGAGGAAGAAAGGAAACAGAACATACAGCAGGATGCAATAGAAGCAAAAAAATATGGGGACACCTGGATAGTCACAATAAAGCTCTTGGATGGTCTGATAGCATGGAAAAAGAAATCCAAAACATAGACGACGCAGACCAAATGGTATTAAATGAAACCACATTGAAGCACACTCTCAAAAATAGCCAACTGGAAAGCAACAGGACCTTATGGGATCCACAAGTACTGATATAAAAAATTCACCAAATTACACGACAGGTGCATCCACCAACTCCAAAATTACCTAAATGGAGGTGAGGTCCAAGGGAAAGAACCTCATTCAAAAGGACACTGATAAAGGGAATCAGGCAAATAAATATAGACCAATCATGTGTCTCCTAATGATATTGACGATGCTTACCGGATGCATAGCGATGAGATATACGCATCCATGAAAAAAGGGGAATATTTCTATAACGGAGAATGCAGAAGAAGAACCAAGAGAGTGGAGGATTTGCTTCACATCGACCAGATGATCCTAAAAGAAATAAGTAAAAGAAAGAACATTGGAATGGGATGGATAGATTATAAAAGCATGCATGATTCTATTCAACTGGATGCTCGAATGGCTCAGAGTATTCAAGATCAGTGAACCAGTGGTGAGATTTAGAGCCAACTCTGTGGAAAATTGGAAACTGGACTTGACAGCTACAGGAGGAAACCTAGCAGAGCTGGGTATAAAAATGGGAATTTTCCAGGGAAATTCTTAGTTCCCACCACTATTTGTTAAAACTGTGATACCACTTTACAAAATCATGAAAAATTAATAAAAGATACCTATTCTCCGAAGCAAAGCGAGAAGTCGATCACCTTATGTACATGGACGATATAGGACTAAATATCGAAAAACAGGGGAGAGCTTGAAATATAGTTCAGCAGTGTGAAAAAATACAAGGAAGACATCGGGATGGAGTTTGGATTATGAAAAAAGCGCACTAATGGTTAGGCAGAAAGGAAGGCTTGCAGCAGTAGAGAGAATCGAATTACCGGACAGCATAGAGGTCTTGGTATTGACTACAAAAGACCAATACAAATATCTTGGAGTTTACGAATGTAACGCAATAAAAAGGAAAGAAACGAAGGAGAACATATGAAGAGGATATCTTGGGAGGATAAGGAAAATATTAGAAACCAAACTAAATAACAAGAATCTGATAAAATGAATGGGCGCATGGGCAATATCAGTAGTAAGATACACTGGACAGCTCTTTGAATGGACAAAAGGAAAACTCCAATCAATGGACCGGCGTATAAGAAAGCATATGACAATGCAGGAGGCCTTACATCCTTAATGACTCGGATAGGCTATTCGCAAAGAAGAGAGAGGGCGGCAGAAGATAAATCAACATAGAAGGTCGTGTCCAAAAGGCCAAAACAAGACAAGAAAAGTATGCGCAAGCAAATAGTGGAAATATTCTGAAGGGCACCCGAAGCAGCGCACCGAGCAAGAAAAAAGTAGCAAACGAAGTTGCAGCACAACAAATAAGGAAATAAAATGGGAACGGAAAAAATATACGGATCATTCAATAGACAGATACTGGATCTTGCAAACGAAAGATCGTGGACATGGCTATACAAAAGAGTGAAACAGAATCGCTCATCATGACAGCCCAAAACGAATTCATCAGGATAAACTATATAAATAAATCGACAAAACACAGACTAACAGCAAATGCCGCCTAATGAATATAGTAAGCTAACACAGAAAGGGGGTATAAATAGACACGATATGATAACAACAGTGATCAATTGGGGACGGAACAAATTAATGGGATCCAATCATGCAAGAAAGTGATACCAGCACAATCTGGAGACAGTTCTGGAGTACAGAAGTCACAAATTACTCTGGGACTTTGACATCCAAACTGATTTAACCATCCAAGGGAAAAGACCAGATATGGTAATCGTGAACAAGAAAAGGAGAACCTGTTAAATGTTAGACGTAACTATGCCAGTAGATCACTTAGTTTATAGAAAGGGGAGTAAAAAGCTGGAAAATACCAGGACCTAGCAAGGGAGCCAAAGAAAGTGTTGAAAATGAAAGTCAGGAAGTACCAGTGATAGAAGGTGCACTCAGAACCATACCAAGAACACTGAAGGCAGGATAAGAAAAACTGGGGATAAGAGGAAGGATTGACACTACACAAACCACAGCACTACTGGGGACTGCAAGAATACTGAGAAGAGAGCTAAAAATCTACGACCGCCAGCAGTTAGCAGTAGCATGACAGGGAGGAGGAAACAGTAATGGACGCGATACAAACAATGGTACTGTTGTGATAGGTGAAGGAGATAAGAAGGGTGGTGCTGAAGACCTGAGGAGACTCACTGGCACTTTCATCAATAACTATCGGGCAACTGATGTAAAGCTGTGAACTTCAGCACTACAGTGGAGTGGAGGCTGGAGACCTTAGGGGACTTGCTGTTACTCACTCTCCAACGGTGACTACCTTGCAACTGGTGTGTAATGCACATAATACAACTACTCTACTAATGATGATAATGATAACATCAATAATAATAATGATAATAATAATGATAATGATAATGATAATGATAATAATAATAATAATAATTAAACGCAGGGAGTGGTACTAAAGATCTTTGAAAAGAGAGAAAAAGATTTTTAAATCAAAGAAATCACAGGTTTTCCCTGCGAACAATAAAATACCTTTCTTGAGGTAATAATCAATTACCAATTATTTATGTGGTGAGACGTTGTAGCGTCTTGATATCAAATAATGATGAGGATGGTATATTTGGCAGAGTCGAAGGGTTAGGCGTAGAGGATAGATAGTGAGGAGTGGGTGGAGTCGCATGTTGTCATTATAAAAAAAACTTTCTGAAAACAAACGATGAAGACCTTCTCCGCTTTTCGCCTTTTGGTCGTAAGAAGGAAACAGAAACACGCTTCTTAAAAGGAAGTGATTCATTTATTGAGATGATCTCTACCATAGTATTGCTGTGATCATTAGTAATACTTAAGAGTAATAGTTTGAATGATCTCAGAAAATGCAGTGCCTAGTTATGAAAAGCTTGCGACTTTTTTCCCCTTACAAACGGGAGGCGAAAAGTGGAAAAGGTGTTCAGCTTTTGTTTTTCAGCGAGATTTTAGAAAGACAACATGCAACCAACTGGAGAGAAATGCTTGTCACTCGATCTCTGTTGATGAGCTGATGGTGAAAAGATGTGCATTCTTCCAACTGTCACCTATGGAGCAGCAACATGGGACTTAACCCCGTAATTAATCCTGAAACTTAAAAACCATGCAGCATGCACATGAAAGAATCATACCCAACACCGCGTGGACGGATCACAAGTACAGCACAGTATCATAATCAGTCTTTTAATGTTCGTTGTTTGGCATAGACCTTCGCTAGGATTCGCAACACTTCTCTATCGTGGGCGTCGCGGAACCAGTACTCTCTGAATGTGTTTAGCTCGTCTCTCTATCTGGTACTCTGTCGGCCTCGGTTGCGCATGTGATATCTGGAGATTCATGTTTTGATGTCCATCAGTTGTTTGCCATTCTTCCAACATGGCTAGCCCATTGTCATTTGAGTTTTTAATGGATTTTATCAAGTCTTTGACTCTTGTCTTCTCCCGAATGTAATGTGCTGTCTTTTGGTCCCTCCATGTGAGATTGAGCAAAATTATTTCATGTGCACGTTGCATGGTTCTCAATTTGTGGGTCTGTCTCTTGCTTGGGTTATGCGTTTCAGCTCCATGAGTGGTTATCGGAAGAATGCATTGGTTGTATACTCTTCTTTTCAGGATTATTAGGATCCCCGTTTTCAAAGTTGAGCTTGCTCTACCATAGGGCTACCATCTTAGTTGATTCTTCGCTTGATTTCCTCTTCTTTGAGGGTCTCATCGAGATTTGTTCCCCTAGGTAGATTTAGTGGTCTACTTTCTCCAGTTCTGCGTTTTGGATTTTGATCTTATTGTTCTTATACCCGACGTGATTGTTGCACATGGTCTTCGTTTTGCTAGAGTCCATGTGTTTGCCGACTTTCTTGCTCACTTCATTCAGTTCATTTATCATTCGTTGAAGGTCGTGTACGTTCTGTGCAAAAAGGGTGATGTCGTCTACGAAACTGGGTTTTTTCAGATATTCACCGTCTGATTTGATTCCTTTACTCTCCCAGTGTAGTGTTCTGAAGATCATCTCAAGTCAGGCAGTGAAGAGTTTGGGTGAGCTGGTATCACCTTGTCTTTGGGGAAAAAACAAGAGTGATGCATAATGAAGATGGGCTTGTCATATACAAGGAATATCAGACAACCTATGGTCATCACAACTCACAATATGGATCCCCAGAGATCACATGAAGAACCATAGCCGGTTGGGTATAAGATGGTGTGACGCAATAGACAAGTTCCGGAAGTATTTGCCTCGCGACACCCATGATAGAAGTGTCTGATGTATGTTTGGGAAGGTCTATCTCCTCCGACATATACTCAAAGGCAGCTGTATATGATTATGAACAGGGTTTCTTAGCTTGCTTTGAGGCATCGTTCAAAAAATATGACAGATATATATATATATACTTTCTCATTAGTTTAATTGTGGAATATTCGACTGCGTTGCATAGCTGAAGAGAAAAAATGAAATCATGTATTTACCAAGAGCACTTGTGTAAATCATCTGAAAACTTAAGCAGCTGGATATAAAATGCCGCTGGCTTAAGCATTTATCGACTCCTAGAAAGCCTTTAACTCAGCAGAAATTCTCAAAAGCCCTGATGTTATCACTTTAAATGGTTTAAACTCTGTATATGTTAGAGTAATGTACCATCTATACCGCTACAGCAGCTCCTTTATCAAGTTATATGATAACCCTAAGCTTTTTCACACCCCAAATAGGGTAAGGAAAAAATTTGATACCAGTTTACGCAAACTCTTTACAGCCAGCCTCGAGATGATCCTCTGAAATCTAGATCGGGAAAATGAAAGAATCAGAATAGGCAGCAAATACCTAAGCAACATCACATTTGAAGACGACATCGTCCTTTTTGCAGAAAACTTTGATGACTTCCGAGTAATGATAAACAAGCAGAGTGCAAAGAGCAAGAATGTTGGCCTTCATAAGAACCTAGCATAACGAGGGTCGAGTACAACTAAAATGATTGGTACAACCACAAAATGATCAAAATCGAAAACACAATGCTGGAGAAAGTAGACCACTACATCAACCTATATCAACAAATCTTAAAATTCTTGAAAGAGGAAGAAATCAAGCGAACAATCACACTTAAATGGTAAGTTTTTCGAAGAGCAAGTTCGCCTTACAAGAACATAAAAATCCTTCTAGTCCTGAAAAGGAAGGTATACAAGAAATGCATTTTCCCGATAGTCACCAATCGAGCTGGAGCATTGAACTTAATCAGGAGACTGACCCAAAAACTGAAAAGCATGCAACACGCTCATGATAGAATTATGCTCAACATTACATTGGAAGATTACTGGTCAGCACATCATAGTACAGGTTATACAGGTGTGCCAAACACTATAAAATCCATTAGCAAATTCAGATATCAATGGACTGGTCATTAAACAAGAAGGTTAGGCATTCGCTAGACACCACGACTCATAACGTGGATCCCTAGACATCATAAGCAAAACCGTGGCCGACAGAAAAAATGACATGGTGAGACAAAATAGACAGATTGGACTGAATATAAGCCCCGGGATGCCCATGATAGAGAAATTTTGACGAGTCCTAGGGACGGTGTATGTCAAACAACATATGATGATGATGATGATGATGATGATGATGATGATGATGATGATGATGAAATGTAAGCAGCCTCAGCTATAACTCAAACTTGGATTCCATTTTCCGTATGGCCAACTGCTACGCCACTCCGTACCTCTTTT
>OY735235.1:21236550-21241550 GCA_963457665.1 Thysanoteuthis rhombus
GTTATGGGCGGTGAAGTGAGTAACACTGCTTCAGGAGATTGCCACTCCGAAGTCTTTTTTCACAGGTTGCAAGACTTGCAAAAGTAGCCAAGAGAAAGAATTATGAGGAAAATTCATGATATATTATACCCGGGTTTGCATGGCTTCGATGTAGCATTTTTTCATCTTTAGGGAATCCCATCAATAGAAGTTTAAAATGAGTTTGAACTAAATAATGATTTAGATTATTTACCCCGCCACTTCATGAATATAAAAGTATTGGTGAGGCTTGAGGCAAAATGAGTGAAACATGGATTAAGAAGATATTGCAGCGCCAACATTTTATACTTTATCGTAAACAGCTGACAACTGGATATCCATTTGAGTTTTCAAATGTATTCTTTTAGTAATATTGTCTCTAACAGAGATACAAATCGTAAAATTCAACTAGGTTGAATGCTGATGTCTGTAGTAAATGAACACTCCTCTCTTTGTGAGGATTTTTCACGATTATGGGATCTTTAGACAGTGGGGTTCTTGGTACACAAAATAACTCTCCTGCCATAGCATGGAAGTGTCAAGTTGAAGTCGACGTTTGCACAGCCACTACCACCTTTCAAATCTAGGATTCGGATCTTATGATCCTCTGAGGTTGCACCAAGGTTTGACTAGGAGTTCCTTTTTCCTGCTAAGCGTCAGAGCTAGGTATAGCAGCCTCTTCTGCTCCATCAACATGCACACACACACAAACACACACACACACACACAATCATACCGCTTGGACAAGATTTTGGAGTAGCGAGGTGAGTACTTTGAAAAATACTAATACACTCTAATCTATGGCTTGATACTTTCCGGACAGACCTCGTATTATATTGTACCCTAAATTTGGGATGATAAAAACAATCGTCATTTTTAATGTTTTATATTGTTTTGCATGTAAGGCATGTCTTATTTTTATAGGACTTTTCTAATTTGCGTGCCATAGATAAAATGAGAAGTATTCCTTGCCAGTCTCCCATAAAGATTGGATACATTCAAAATTGTTTTATGATAGAGTTTAATTTGCAATCATCAAAATGTTGGAAATGTGGGACGCTTAAGACTGGGAAGTGAGCCAATAATGATGAGAATAATTTCATGTTCCTTAATTTTTTCCGAGATCTATAGCGAAATCTTGACATTTGTCCAATTTTTCAATTTGTTTTGATTTCATTCAATGGTCTTTCTATCCTCCTCTTTAAACTTATATGCTGTATTTCTTTCTGTATCTCCTCTCCCACCTTTATCTCACTTTCTTATTCTATTTTTTGGTTCTTCATTTCTTCCTCAATTTCCTCTTTTGAATCAAATATCTTCGCTTTTTTTCTTCTCATTTCCCCCTTTTTTGGTACTTCCATTTCTATTATCTCGTAAAACCTGGATATTTTCAAGTTTCCCACTTCCCATCAGTTTTACTCTGCTAATACAATTATTCTTATCCATCTTCTTTCTTCTTCTTCTTCTTCTTCTTCTTCTTCTTTTTCTTCTTCTTCTTCTTCTTCTTCTTCTTCTTCTTCTTCTTCTTCTTCTTCTTCTTCTTCTTCTTCTTTCCTTCCATCCATTTCTGATATTCTTTATTCAATCTTAGTCCAATTTCAGATTTTAGTCTATATTCTTTTTCAACCTCTCTATCTCTTGCTTCTCATTCTAACTATACGATATCGAATCCATGTCTCATTTGTTTACAGTTCTTTCCCTTTCTATTTCAACACGAGCTGATCGTCTGGCCCTTTCATTTTTTTGGAAATCTGCTTTTATTTTCACACCCTCTTATCAATCGTCTTAAATCCACTTCTTCTATGTTTTCGTCTAGCTTCGTCTTGTCACAGTCCTCTTTCTTTCTTTTCTACTATCATCTAATGTATTTTTTATACGTACCATCTTTTTTTCTTTCATCTTTTCATCCCTATCCCTCTCCTTCAATCCTTATTCCCTCTTTATCTCCGTCTTATCCTTCAACCCACACTCACCTCTTACTCAGTCCTCTTTTTCGTTCTTATACTTTCCTTCTCCTTCCTCCTTCAGACTGCTCAATAATCCGAGTGTTCCTGTCTATATCATATATCAATCTCATAACCTTCGTTTTGACGTTCTGGCATTACACCCATCGTTTCATTCGTTACCCTTTTTCTTCTTTTCCATTTTAACACAAGCTGATCGTCTGTTTCCTTCATTTATTTTCTTTTGATTATTCATTTTTTTCTATTTCTGCTCATGGCTTGGTTTTGCTTTTATGATTTTTCTCTCTTTACATTAATATTTTAAAACGCCTCTTGGTTCGAGTGTGAAAATAATAACCTTTTCCTCATTTGTACGAATTTTTTGTTTATGCTTATTTTCTCTCTGGAAAATCTGTGAAATATTTCATCCTATGTATTTATTCTATACAACTGATTGCATCTTCGCCTTTCCACGTTCATTTTTGCCACTTTTTCATGGAATTGATTTTGGTATATTCAAAGAATTTCCAACCGCTTCTCACTATGCAATTATTTAGCCATTTTCTAAGCGGATATCATTTTTTTGGATGATGGCTTTTTGAGGCCGTTTTTACACCAAGCTCTACTTTGTTCAGAAACTTTATCCAAACTTCCGTAACTTTCATAATTTTTCTCACTCTTTGTTTCTCCCCGATTGAACTAAGTTTGATTCTAGCTATGTGGATCCCAATGGAATTTAAATCTCTCTCGGTAATATTCCGTGTAAACTACCTGAAATTTATATTTCAATGTCTGGATGATTTTCAAGTTACCCAGGTAAATTTTTTGATAGTGATTGATCGAATGGTTCTGGGAATGGGCTACGTGATTGACTTTAATCTCCAGCTGAGACATTTTGCGTTCAGCAATTCCCTTGGGAGGAACATACATATATCTTTTCTTACTCTGCCATGGGTAGATAGTAGATCAGATTGAGTCTTGTAACTATAGTTGGCAAACGAATTGGAGACGGACGACTCTTATTACAATCAACCCCGGACGGATAACCTGCGTATACAAAGAAATTATCAGTTGCCCCCTCAATCTTGTATTGGGTTATAGGATTTCAAAAGAAAAATTATTTCAATTAATTTGCCATCACTGGGTGGTCCAATACAAAGACTTTGAGCCAAACGAAGCCATATAGAGCAAATAAATATGTTTCTAGGCGCTTTTGGTCACATTTAGAGGTTACAAAATTGATTATTTGTATTACTGCTCTACTAAGCACCATCTAAAATCAATTTTTGTTTCGTTACAAAACCGCTTTTTTGGTTCTATACAGGCATTTTGGGACTAATAATGCTCAAAATTTCTGCTTGTATTTTTTAGATGATTTCGCATAAAAGATTTTTTTCAGATGATTCGGTAAATTTTAGATAATTAGTACTGGTACACACACAGACTACGGAGATTCAATAATGAAATACGGATATTGTTCATTGCTTCAATACACACTGGAGGTTTTATATCTATGGCCTTGTACCAGACTAAGACAGATAAGTAAATATGCAGTTTATTTATACAAAATGTCTTTCACAAGTGCATACACAAATGAGTCTCCTATTGATCAATTTTATTGGCCATCTTCCGAGAGTTCGATTCTCACTGGATCCCTAAACAAGTGTTCAAACGCTGGCTGAGGTCCATTTCTGTAAGTCTATGCTTACATTTCAAAGAAGATGCCATCTCTTGTGGGAAACTCGATCTTATTCTTTAAACCCAAGCTAATCTATTATCGTAAATTTTTCGTTTTCCTTATCCCACCACAGTGATTTCCCCCCATTTCCCTATCCCATCACAGGTTCACTAAGACGAGACACACTATATTCTCATACTTTATCAACGAACGTAACAATCAGATGCTTTTGAGTTAAAAGTGGAATTCCTATTCTCGATGTTATATGACAAATAACGCGATTTGTTCATATTTGACACGATGATTGCTTGCTCTCTGACTACGAGATATTGTCAAGTGAGTGCGTGGTGATTTCACTAACGTTTTTATAGTAAATCGTAAAATCATCGATGAATGTAACTTTATTATCTAAATGGATTAAAATAATGGCGTCTGTTGTTTAATGTGTCTGATTATGTGTATATATACACACAGGATGTCTGGAAATCATCCTTCCAAACTTGAATATCTCGCTGGCGCTGCGTAAGTGTTGATATAACATGAGAAAGAATCAGAGGGAACAGACTGCGTATGCGTGGACAGACACGCTCTCATGCATTACTCAGTCAGCAGGGAGACACCATTGAGTCGGCTAGGTTATTGAGTGTCTGTTGGATTAACAATGGCCGAACTTGCATATTGTTTACGCCTTGCTCAAGGCAGCAATTTCTCAACTTATATACCGGTAAGAACAAGGTAAAGCGTTACTTTTCTCGAGGGCAACTCAAAATGGTGTATGACGGTCGGTGAAGACCTGATTTCTGTTACGTGTGTCGGTTCAGTGATCCTTGCAAGTCCTAAGTCTGGTCGAGATCAGGACTTCATTCTTTACAAGTTTTATGATCATCCCCTTGGCTGGATGCAAGTCCTCCAGGTTCACCCAGTTGGCAGTGAGACGCCATTGAGTGTGCTTCGGTCCTGAACGATTGCTGCATTAACAATGACTGAGCTTGCACATTTTCCACGTTTCGTCCTAACTGGCCAGTTTTTAACTCATCTGTTGGTGAGATAGGGCGCCCCATATTCTGTCACCTTGTATCCAAAGCTCCTACGCTTCAACAACCTGACTTTTAAGCTCCTCGATGTGTCAAACCTTGATTGGTTCAACTTTTGCCAATTCATCATCAGAGTGAATAATCGGATCACGACACTCATCCCTTACCTCAAAGACGAGTCCGGCATTTTACTTATGGAGGAGTGGCTGTCTCACTAAAGCATGCATATAGATACGCGTTAGGAAAAGGCGTCTGTTCATATCTTGGTATATATTTAAACATGTTCACCTTCATCTACACTACTCAATGTATAAGTAATTAAAATAG
>OY735235.1:21244050-21299050 GCA_963457665.1 Thysanoteuthis rhombus
ACTATGACTTATCAACTACAATATCTAAAGCCCAACTCAAGTCGAAATGCAATGCTACATTTTGCAAATCCCATTTACAGGAATACTAATATAGAATTTGATATCAGACACGTTGTTTTGAAATAATATAACATGGATGGATTATTTGTTTTAGATTTTAATGCAGAAAGTAAGTTTGACCCTAGCGTAGCCAAAAAGTTAGCGAGAGTTACCAAGATTAATTTTTATGGATGATTTTAGATAATTGATTCTGGTATGCGTGCGGGCTACTCCGATTCATTCATGTGAAGTACGGGTATCACAGCCAATGTAAAAAAATGAAAACTAAAATTCCTCTATTTGATCTACAAAACTTAATACACTATTTGGTTCATGGAATACGTATTGAAACTTTCAAAAGCTGAGAACATTTCTTTCAACAATTCTGTTTCTCTGTGATTTTCAATTTTTCCCAGACTTTATGACTGCCGTTCACTGAAAGTTTGGTGCAATTGGAAAATCAAATTTCCATCTTCAATAACGAACTGCTAAATCTGTTCCATGGAATCGAGCTGTCGTATTTCACATCCGATTATCAAAGGATTAAACCGGTGTAGATTAACAGGGAGCGGTTTAATCTTCATGACGACTAATGCTTTTGTTGATCTGGGATATGCTGTTATCAGAGGTTAACTGTAGTGAGATATAGCATTGCATAACTGAATGGCCATGATAGGATACATGGACTGACGGGAAGTAAAGGAAGCTGAAGCAAATACCAATAAATCATTATCAACCCCACCAGCATTTTGCTCCCTACCTCATGATTCACCAGACCTCTCTATCATAGGCATCGCGAAGCCAATACTTTCTCAATTCTAGTTCATCAAGCTATCTTAGATTTTGCCGGCTATTGTTTTGCATGTAATTATTAGGATCTATATCATAACCCATGATGTCCATTGGTTGTCACATATGTTTGCAAAGTGACCAGTCAATTGACATTTGTGTTTTCTAATGGATTCTGTGATGTCCTTCTTTTTTCTCTAATGCACTCCGCTGTGATTGTTCCAAGTGATTAGATCATGATTCTCTCGTGTACGTTGCATGGTTCTCAGTTAGAGGGTCCTTTGGTTAGGTTCCATATTCCAGCTCCTTGGGTGAATATCGGGAAAATGCATCGGTTATGGACCTTTCTTTTTAAAATTGATTGGATTTTCTTGTTCTTAAGGGTTAAAAGCCTTGTTCTACTGAGGGTTTATCTGCTATAACCAATGGAAAAACCTGACTGCAACTTTATTTCTCAAAATAATTTCCACATACCTCTACATAAGAGCTTTTTGAGTTAAGTTCCCAAAGCCTTCGATATGTGGAGCAGAGGGAAAAAAACAAGTTGCGAAGCGAAATATAACTCGGTACCATTGACAATAGCGTTAAACAATGAGTGATTAAGATCTTTTCCTAAACTTAATTGCTCACCACAAACCTCTTTGCTTCCTTTTGCTTCTCGTATTTCACTACCGCGTTCTATTTCTCGTAAACGTGCACGTGACGTTTTGAGTAAATGTTACACGAGAAGTATGCCACTGTTTTTTAGATCAACATTTTTTTTTTACAATATGTTTGGCTGATTTCAAATTCAGACTAATGAACCCATTGGGGGGGGGAGAGGTGTTGAACTAGCAATCTCCACATTCATTTCTAGTTCCCGGCTGCCATCCGCTCAGCCATCCACAGAACAGCACTAATTGAATGCTGAATTATTTAAAGGTAATAACGGTGAAAAAAAAGAATATTTTGCTGGAATGAGGGAACGGTTATAAAACGCTTCTGGTTAGTCACTCAGTAGAAAATATCACGTGACTAACGTCTTTTTGGCAAAGTGCTGTGTTGGAGGTGTTAAGTTTAAAAATGGGTGAACAATGAATAAGTTTTCCCCTGGCATTTTGTTGGGCAGTGATCACTAAACAAGTCAGATTCATATGAGAAAAAAAAATTTGAATATTGTCAGACACAAACTAATCAATCTATAATAAACTTACATTGTAAATTGCCCCCTCCCCCAAAAAGTATATCTAGGGATAGAATTTTCTCTTTGTAGATATCAAAACATAAGGGGTAAATTTTTAAGTTTTCCACCCTTCACATTTTTTGATGCACTCTGTACGCATGATACATATATAGGTAGCCAACTTGAATAATTGGAGAAAGCTATGCTGACAGTTTGGGCAACTGTTTTAGTGAATGGTTTCTAATATGTCAATCCCACCAAAAGATTGACCCTCAAACTGAGAACCATACAACGTGTGTATGACCTAATCATGTTCAACATCACACTAAGGGATCACAGAACAGCACAGAATATTCGAAGAAAAATGAGTTTGAGTTATCATAGAAGCTGTTTGGAAACTCAAATGGCAATGGGCTGGTCATTTTGCAAGAATAGCAAACAACCAATGGACTTCACGACTCACACCTTGGATATCCACTGCTCAAAGGCAGAACCGGTAGTATATGAGATGACTGGACGAACTTGATACGCTGAAGAAATTATTTGCACTAACGAATACGATGAAGAGGTGTGGTTATTCCTTAGGAAGGTCATTGACTAACGACGGACGATAAAAGATTGATGATGATGATGAATTTGGGGAAAATAAAGAAGTGACGATTTTAGTTGATGGTTTCCAATATCATCATCATCATCATTAGTCTTTTAACATCTGTCGTTGGACATAGACCATCCTCAGGATTTGCCACATTTCTCTGTCATGGGCGTCGCAGAACCAGTATTTTCTGAATTTATCTAGTTCATCTCTCTATCTTGTTTTTTGTCAGCCTGTTTATCTATGTGGTCTCTGGGGATCTATGTTGTAAGTCATGATGTCCATTTGTTGTCTTTCATTCTGGCAACATGAGCTGCCCATTGCCATTTTAATTTTTTTAATGGATTCTGTTATGTCGCTGACCCCTGTTTTCTTTCTGACACACTGTGCTGTTTTGTGATCTTTCCATGTGAGGTTGAGCATGATTCTCTCATGCACACGTTGCATTCTTCTCAGTTTGCAGATTTGTCTCTTGGCCAGGTTCCATGCTTCAGCTCCATAAGTGACTCGCAGGAGGATGCATTGGTTGTATACTCTCCTTTTTAGGATTACTAAGATTGTATTGGTTTTGAAGGTTTGCCAAAAGCTTGCTATCCTAGAATGATTCTTTGCTTGATTTCTAATATGTCAGCGCTTAATTTCAGGAATATGACGAAGTTCAATCCTGTAAGCAAGAATGTGGGAAACTCGTCTCTGATAAATAATTAAGGAGGTGAAAAGCAGAATAACGGATAATGTGATAGAAATCATTTCTGCTAATTACATATTTATATGCATACATATATTCATATGTTTCAGCACTCTGGGTGATTAAGTGTCAAGGGTGATCAGAAGTGTGAAAGTTATGGCATCACTGCCTTGGTATCAGGGGCATAACCAATGTATATGCTTATAAGGAAACAAGAATATAAAAACGTGACACAATATATACCAAATAATATAAAATTCATCATACATTTGGTTGGTTGGTTGGTTAGTTGGTTGGTCAAACTTTTGCTCCGACTGAAGTTGATTATTGCAACTTTTGTATCATGTATACAATACATACATAATTATAAAGATATTTTTCAGTATAAACTTTTCTATTCATTATAATGAAATAAATGTATGAGACAAATTTTGTCCATATGAAAGACTCGTCACTTCAGCTCAGTTGTTAATATACAAGCCATCCAATCTGTTGAACGTGATCTCATATCATTGCAAGGAAATGTTAATTTTTACTCATCTAAGTTTAACGAGGATTATTCCTGTTGTCCTTGTTATTGTTACAGTAGAAGAATAGAATAGACTCAAGGTTCGGAATAGAGTTTGAAAAAATAATAAACTCATGTTTTAGTTGACAAATAAGGTAGTGATGGGACAGCAGTTTGGTCAGGAGCTCACTGGTAAAGAGCTCATTCGTCCATTCTGTTTCTATTGGTCATTATGGTATATAGAATGAGAAATTTTGTCAATATATCAGGTGATAAGATAGGGTGCAAGGAGAAGCATAATCGTAATTTTCCTGAAAATATCAGCGCAGATTAAACATTACAAGCCTTGGCTGAGAGTCGAATGTTCTTTTCCCAATTTCGTATACTCATATTTACACCGGCTCTTTTTCCAATGTATACATATGTATATGTGTGGATGAGAGTAACAATTGGAAGGTGAGAAGGAAAACTGAAGAGAAAGTAAATGTTACTACTCGATGATTTTTTTTATTATGGGCTAGTTTCGATGCATTCCGACGGGTGTCAGACATTTTTGTCAAAGAAAAAACATTTTCAGCAGTTCGCAAAAATGTTGCTGTTCATATGTTCAACACCGAGGAAAAATGAGGATATTTCCATGTTGTTTGGTTGGGAAGGTGAGGGAAAAGACTCTTTGACCTTGCCTGTCACAGACTCTTCTCATTTTAATTCAAATATTACTCTCACCTTCACAGATACAAACACTCCCTCCTGCTCCCATTAACAGATAGATAGATAGATGGATAGATGATTAGAATTAGAGAGAGAGAGAGACAGAGAGAGAAAGGCAACAAGTTATAGCTTTATACACACACATAGAGGAAGAAGAGAGAGAAGATACAACGAAAGAGAGAATAAAAAAGTGACAAAGTAGAAAACAATGTGAACTGAATGTTAAACGGATTTTGCTGTTCCCCTGTATTAGTGGCATTTTTTGTAAATCAGTGTATACAGGCCTAAAGGTAAGTAGGTGGAGTTAGGATCCAGCTAATTTTCTAAGACTAACACTTGCTTTACTACTTCTTTTCTTCCCCGGTTCTCTTCCTTCCTTTCGCTCTTTCTTTCTATCCTTCCTTCTTTCTTTTTCTCACTCCCTTATTCCCTCTTTGTTAACTTTCATTATTTCTTTTTTCCCAACCTTTTTTCTTTCTTTGTTCATCATCTATTCTTCCCCTGACTCCCTCCTTCCTTCTATTATTTCATTCCATCATTTTCCCCTTTTTCTTCCTTTCTCCCCCATACCTTCTCCCTATACTTTTTTGCTCCTTTTCTTCCCCACTCTCTTCTGAAATCATCGATCATATTTTTGAACGATCCACTTGTTAAAAAAATCCATGTAATTTTTTTTTTTTATAACTCTTCCTTACTTACCTGTTTTTCTTTATTCTTACCTCTCCGATCATTTCCTTCTTTCTTTGCTTCCTATAAGCTTATCTCGTATCTCACCACCCTTTTTCATTCACCGTTCCCCATCTCTTCAACTCATTTTTTTTTTTTGTAATTCCTTCTCTTCATCCAAATTTCCCCATTATATTTCCTCTCAAAGACTTTCATCTTGCTCTGATAATATTTTTAAAAAGCAGAAAGTAAGTGAACAGGTGTTCTACAAAGTCTGCCAAAAAAATAAAACAAGGAAAAGTCGTTATATCGTGCTATTCGCAAAAAATGATGAACTATGGCGCCAAGTAGTGATCCATAGAAGAAACATTTAAAGATAAAAGGCAGCTTATTTATGCGAAAAAAAAAATGATCGAGGGAGGAACCTTACTGGCTTTTTTTTTTTTTTTTTGTCAGGTTTTAACGATACAACGCTCATAGCACACGAGAAATGTTCCACACAGAACAGAAGATATTATAAGTCTTCAAGTACAGGTCTGTCTGAATAACTTCACACTTTGAAAGAATTTCTGGATTTATTTTTCAATAAAACAATTTTGTTTAGTTGCTCAATAGAACAGTCATGCGACCAATATATTTTTGTAGTATACTGTGTTGATCAATTAAAAAATTATGCAGGGGAGTGATCAATTAATTTGTTATTTCTTTTGGCTTTCTGGGGCAGTGGTAGCTAATTTTTTTTTTTAAATTGGTGCACTCAAGCATAGATGAATACATAGGTATGGACTTAAGAAAAAAAGTTGGAGATTAAAGGTTTTCATCAAGATAAGCATGGCATTTCTGACGATTATAAAATAAGTCAAAATATCGTCGAAATGGATTTTGAGTTTCGACTACAGCATACTTTCTCTTCTGGAAAAAATAGATATAGATCAGTCCTAATTTCATTATAAGTAATGGAAATGAACTCTCATAAATCCATTTATAAATAATGTTATCTCTGATCAGAAGTGCAAGATAAAAATCGATACGAATCAAAAAAGCAAAAAGAATTCAAATGAAGAAGGGTTACTAGGAAGGGAAATGAAATGAAAATCAAAAGAGGCTCACATGTTAAATCTGACACCATTTAGAGCAACAGACAAAATGGCCGCGTTAACCCGGATGTAAGAGCGCAATCAATATCCACACTTCCGCTTCTTGGGCTAGACTGTATTATTCTCAAAATAGTCCTTTCATTCAAGCTCCCGTCTCTTTATTTATTTTGGACGCTTCTTTTTTTACTCTCCAACTTCGAGCATCAAATTGCCCAAAGGCTGGCATTGACCTGACTATGATTTTACAGACACTAAGAGATAAGCATATCAGTTCGAGGAAATAAGTATTGATTATTCTATTATAGACATTTATCTTTAGAATTAATGTATTTATGTTTATAATAGACATAGTAAATACAGACTTTGTTTTATAATAGATTTTCTTTTATAATAGACATTTTTTCAATAGTAGATATTATCATTATTTACCAGTTATTATTATTATTATTATTTTACGATGCATATTATTGATTTTGTTTTTTATTGCATAATTTTTTCGATAATTTTCATTTTAAAATGGACGTTTTTTTAATTTTGTTATACATGCTTGGATTCTTACTTTAGATGTACCTTCAAGTAAGTTTTCATGACAGTTGAATAACGCCATGAAACCATATGCAGTCCACCAAACAATCTTGCCAAGCAAGGCAGACAGAGTGGGACAATGCAAATACGAAAATTTATGATGAAACTTTGAGTTTCCGATATCCTTCATTGAGTTGTTTTTAAAAGCATTGATCTATTTATTTTTCTTTTTTATAATATGCAATATTTTTCCCCGTAGACATTCTTCCTTTCGATCAGCTTTAGTTATTGTTATCCTATGAAAGACATTATTGGTATTTTTTGTAGTCGAAATTATTTAATTTTACCGTATAATATAAAGAGTTTCTTTCATATTCTATCATTGTAAAATTTCCATCTTATGACAGACATTCTTTATATTATATATATATATATATATATATATATATATATATATATATATATATATATATATATATATATATATATAATCTTATATTTATTCATATCATATCGTACATATTACCAAAATGCATTATTTTCATTGATATTTTATTGTATACTATATACAATCTTAGAACAGATATATGTTATGTTTCATGATTTAGTATATATAATTCATAAACTACTTTTTGAAAACTATAGCATATTTTTTCAATCAAGAGCAGATATTACTTATGTTTTCATTTCATAATAGATACTATTTATATTCTACTCCCAAATAAACATTACGTCCGTTCAGTAATACGGCTGAATATTGATTTATCCTCTGTAAATGTAGGTAAATATTTATAGTGTTCTGATAAATGATGTGTGAATATTTTCTGTGAGCAACAGAACAGGGATAGAATACCTATCTACACAGTTCCTGAAAGGACTCTTAGTTCCGTTGGGAATAATAAAACCACTAGGGACGTTTTACTTGCAGAAGCAACCTCAAAATCTATGGATCCCTTCCCCCGGAACTGGAAGGTTCAAATATCAACAATATGCATGATAATATCGTTTACATTACGTATCAATTTAGTTTATAAATATATCATTGATAATAATATTGATCTGTCTTAAGCATCATCATTGATAGTTTTTGACTATTTCTTTTTGTTCCACTAGGTCTCACACTGTATAAGCCTCACTAGTAACAATATCATCGTCATCGTCATTATCATCAGCCCATTAGCGTCCGTCGTTGGCCATAAACCTTCCCCAATATTTGTCAGACTTCTCTATCATGGGCGTCTCAGAGTCTGTACTTTTTATAAACTTGTCAAGCTATCTTATATTTTGTCAGCCACAGTTTGATATCCACGTTATGAGACGTGTTGTCTAGCGGTTGTCTGCCATTCTCTCAACATGACTACCTCATTACCATTTGAGACTTTTTTGAATACATTCTTTGGTATCCCAGACTCCTTTTTTTCCAGTAATATATGACGTTGGTTTCTGATCTCTCCATGCGATGTTTAGCACCTATTTTTTTGCACTCGCAAGGTGAGCAAAATGCGACACAAGGCCAAGTTTAACGTGGAGAAGGAGCTCCCCGTGAAAGATAGCTTTAGCCAACGCAACCAACGCAATTCCCTATAAGTGCAATGGGATAGCGCTGCCCTGCGGTGAACAGCTTCCTTGCAGCTGGGCCGAGTAATAGAAAGAAATCCCAAGGACGAATTCAAAGGTTCTCAATGCGCTTAGCAACGCACAACCTCAGTATCCCCTCATTGGCTAAGGCTTTGCACCTGCGCACTCTGCGTGCTTCTTTGTTATTGCCTCATTGAAGATGAAGTTAGGATTCGTAAATATTTTTACACATACCTAACACACCAGGGAACTGTACTTTCTACAAGGTGATGTTTAACAAAGTAATCTTTTGGTGCATTTGCCAGTACAGAGAGTTTGATCTTCATTAAAAGGTTCCAGTAAAGATACCTTATGTCAAACTAATTTTGGCAAGTACATAACGAGACTAGGCTCATTTAATTTGAATCACACAAAACATTTAATGTACATTGACCTATCGGCAAATATAAACATCCATTGAAAGTTTCAATGTGCTCTCATCTTTAGTTTGCAGTCTTTTCGAAATTTTAAATACGCTCGAATCAAAATTGAATAACAAATCAATTTTTGATAGAACTGAACAAAGCACCAAATTGAGCATTTTCATATGCTGGCCAGCGTTTACGAAGGAGATGCATACCACGTACATGTGTGTTGGAATGGCACAAAAGATTTTTAAGGACATGAGGATGCCTGAAATGAAGAATGTCACAGATGCCCATGTATGTCAAAAACTGGCAAGGATACTCGAATAATCGAACAAGTCGTTTTGAATAATCTACGACTCAACAGAAAAACAATTTTCCATTTTTTTATGGGAACATTGTCACCAGTTCGTGACGTGTGTGCACAATGTAGTTCCATTACAATAAGTACTTTCTCGTTATTGAATAACCACAGTTCGAATCAAGCCAGGATCATATAATTCGCCTATTACAATCGTTTTCAAATTTTCCACTTATAATCAAGGTATAATTTCGTCCGTCAAAATCCACTCTACTTCAATTCACTCTAACGAGCTATCATAATCAACTTCCGGCGTACAAGGCCTGTCTTAGTTGGTGTCTTTTTCCCCAAATAAGAAACATTGGTTGGGAGTCAAGACCAGTACATGCCTTACCCGATGGCATCAGTGTAAAGTAAAAACTTGGCCAACCGACCCCTTCCTCTAAGCAGTCACCGCTTGGCCACTCACACCAACAACTACATAGGCTTTGTGCTTGTTGATATTTTTTGTCAGACTGTTTATCAATGTCAGTTAACCGTTGCTAATTGGCAACTTAAATAGTTTACTGAGGTGTAATACCTAAATTAGTGACCGATCGATTATATCAATCATTTATCAATTCTCATGAATGACCAAGTGAATATATATTGGCGCATTCATACCTTACGTTGAAAAAAAATGAGGTATGAATGGGTTGTATTATTGATATTATTATGAATGGACTGTATTTGTATTTCTGTTTGTTGTTGTAGTTGTCATTGTGGTTGTATTATTATTATTATTATTATTATTATTATTATTATTATTATTATTATTATTATTATTATTATTATTATTATTATTATTATTATTATTATTACTTGGAATCTCACACCAGTTGCCCGGTGGTAACCGCTGGAGTTTGAGTGACAGCAAGTCTCCTCAAGTCTCCAGCCCTCCTCTCCTAGTACTCATAGGTCGCAGTAATTCTACGATTTACAGTTTCACACCGGTTGCCCAGTGGTTATCGCTGAAGGCTGAGTGACAATAAGTCTCCTCAGGTCCTCAGCTAACGTCTCCTCCCTCTTTCGCATATCATGACAGAGCTACTATTCGTTGCAGTACTTATATCTCTAGCACCATCCTCAGTATCCGTGCAGTTCCAAGTAGTGCTGTGGTCTGTACGGTCTCTATCCCCCCCCCCCTGATCCCGATCTCCTCCAGTCTCTCCCTCAGCGTTTTGGGGACAGTTCCTAGTGTGCCCACTATGACCGGTACTACCCTGGTTTTCATGTTCCACATTTTCTTTAACTTCCTTGCTAGGTCCTGGTATTTTTCCCTTTTTTCACCCTCCTTCTTTTTATTATTATTAATATGTCTTGAATTAGGGTTTTCAAAGTGTTTTTTTTTTACCTATGAGAAAGTTTCATCATCTAAATATTTCTTTATAAAACAATTAAGGTCCCTGAATATTAATTAAACTTGAACATTATATCTTTCCAGTCATAGTTTGAGAAAAAAAAGTCAGCGACCAAGAACTTCAAATCAATGTAAGGCACTGCATTCTATTTTGTTATTTAAGTATTATCTGTTTGTTTTTAATCAAGTCCTCGTATTCACATGTATTTATCAGTTAGGTATGGTGTTTCGTATCTTTGCTCTGCTTTTGGCTGTATATGTACAAAAATGCCAAAATATTTTAGTATCCATGAAAAAAAGTAACAAACAGTAAAATATTTCTCCATGCAATGTGGGAGAAGTGGCCCTTATGGTAAATTGTAGAGTTTCACACACTTCGATCTTACCAACAGTGAAGAAATAAGAAACAAAAG
Organism: Thysanoteuthis rhombus; assembly: GCA_963457665.1. NCBI lineage: Eukaryota > Metazoa > Mollusca > Cephalopoda > Oegopsida > Thysanoteuthidae > Thysanoteuthis > Thysanoteuthis major. The sequence continues at coordinate 21,254,926 of OY735235.1, forward strand.
AATTCATGAAAGAAAAACTAAATTTGGATTGGACTCTACAACCCGCTGATGAGAGTACTCAAACGTAAATATATTAATCCCATTATTTCTCTATTTTCTACTGCTATGGGCGCCCATTGGCACTCTCCCAAAAGGGTGCAAAAGGAAATATTTGGTGGAGGTTTACTCCCTATTTCCAATTGCAATTGTTTGGGTGATCGGGCAAAAATTTCCTATGAGCTGTAGGATCCTAATTAAAGCATTTTCTGATAGATCACGAACTGGTGGCCAAAAAACTTCTAATCTTTTCCTAATTAGTCTTGAGTTTCGAAATTGGGAAGTAATTTTAAAATTTTGATTTTCTTGTTTGTATTTGAAGAAAGGGTGTAAAATGGTGGAAGAAGTAACTACAGATAAGTTAATGCATGTCAATGAAGTGCATACGCTATAGAAATAGCTATTATGTAAATCTGAAATGTAGAAATTGGCTTCTTTTTTCATTTACAAATTGCCAACCTGCTTGAAAATACGAAAACTGAGTGACCTTTTGACTCTTATTAGAGTCATTTTCGGAATCACTACTGATCAAATCCACGGAGTAAACATAATTTCAGTCATGTGAATGAGTTATGGTACTTTTCTTGGGAGTTTTGGACCACTTTACCTACATTGTCCTGAAAGGGCTTTAACTGTCAATTGCCAATTAGATTGATACATGTTTACGATTTGTGTATCCGTAGCAGAGGGTGCAATCAAGATATAGAGCACTATAGGGACAACTATATATATATATATATTCATATATATATATATACATATATATATATATATATATATATACATATATATATATATATATATATATATATATATAGTAGAATGTGGATTCGCTGCACAATCTAACTCATGTTTCTGCCCTTTCTGGGCCTCATCAGGCAAATCTCTCTCTCTCTCTCTCTCTATATATATATATATATATATATATATATATATATATATACAAAGTATAAATAAAGGAATGAAATATAATATGATATAATGCAATTTCCGCTGTTTGATGGGTTTATTCCATGAAGAGCTCGACGCATTAAACATCAAATTAAGCTGGAGTCGGGTTCAAAATATGATGAAATATGGGCTTCTCTAGTTGGACATGAATTCGCCTGAAGAAGCCAAAGCAGGGCAGAAACATCATGTGTAGGGAATCCATTATTTCATTATGCTTATAAATACATGTATATATATGGGGAGAGAGAGGGACTGAAATTCAGACGAATGGATAGGGTAGCAGCTATTATAAGTCTACTGCTGGGCTAAAGCCTCTCTAATCCCCTTTCTGACAACTGCAATACTGCAGAACTCTGACATGTTTTACCGGCAAACTTTCGTATCTCACCCCCACCTAGTGCTTCGCCATTTCCTATGACATTTCATCTTTCCTTGGTCACTCGTGGTTTTCCTTTTTGTTCTATTAGTTATTTACTTTTCTTTTTCTTCAAGTTTCTAGGTTATATCCATGTTTATTTTTAATATATATATATATATATATATATATATATATATATATATATATATATATATATGTGTATATATATATATATATATATATATATGTGTGTGTATATATATATATATATATATATATAGTAGAATGTGGATTCACTACACACTAGCTCATGTTTCTGTCCTCTTTGGGCCTCATCAGGCGAATCTGATGAGGCTCGAAGGAGGCAGAGATATGAACTAGTTTACGTAGCGAATCCACATTCTACTATTTATTTCCAGCTCTACTCTAAACAACTCAACTTATGAGTAAAAAGTTGTACGTATTGAGCACTCTATGAAACAAAGCGATTACATTTCAGAGGTTGCTTTATATTATTGATATATATTTATATTATGTTATACTGCTAGCCTGATTAGTACCACATACACAATATATATATACATATATATATATATATATATATATATATATATATATATATATATATATATATATATATATCACTAGAGCTGCAGTTTTTCTTTCGTACAGGTTCTATTAAACATTATCAACATTTCTCTAAAATCCAACTTTCTAGTAAGCTTCTTCAATTTTTGAATGTGCTCCTTCATAACCAGTCTGGGAGTGTGCATTTATGTCCCAAAAGAAAAGTAATATTTCATGCATCGTTTTCAAATAACCTATTAATTTTGACCATAGCTGATATTTCTCTAAGTTCTTTCAAAAATTGCAGATCTGTGTTCCCTGTAGTTTTCAAAATATTACTGTATTCATCATCCAGTGTTAGCTACGTCACTTCCGAACGCATCACTAACATGCTCCGTATGTAGACTATCCAATCATAACACCGTCAAGAAGATTAACATGACACCTATCAGACACTAGTTCCATTTACTTACATTTTCAAGAAAACACTTACCACTCCTCACAAATACAGATGAAAAACACTGCTATCTACCAAAGCTCTCACAGCGTGAAATGACAGAAATAATTTTAATCAAATCTAAACAATCCCAAATAAATAGAATCTCATGCAATATTGGCACCATTTCAAAATGTCTACAAAAAATATAGCAATAGATATATCACTCATTCCTCAGAAAATACAACTTCAATTGATAAATTAAATGCCACATTTCATAGCAAAACGAAAGATATATATATATATATATATATATATATACATATACATATATATATATATATATATATATATATATATATATATATATATATACATATATATATATATATATATATATATATATATATATATATATATATATATACAATGCATGCACACGGGTATGTGTGAGTATGAGTTTATTAATAAGCACAAAGCCTGGCATGTAAATAGCTGAATTTTGAAGTGATCGGTATTCATCGCTGGATTATGTGCATCGACAAAAAAAGATTAGATCTAAACAAATACGTTATATTCATTATTGGGCTTGGCAATATCCACGGTATCTGCACACACACACACATATATATATATATATATATATATAGAGAGAGAGAGAGAGAGACAGACGGACAGATAGACGGGCAGAGATCTTATGCGTGTGATACATGGACTGTGTAATGGCAGGAATTGTTTCAAATAAGTTTGTGTATAACATAAGGTATTTTGAGCAATATATATATATATATATATATATATATATATATATATATATATATATATATATATATATATATATATATATACGGTAGCATCAGCCATTTCCAGTTCACAGCTAACGCATCTCCCATAACGACTGCAATTACGCTACTCGCTGCCATGTCTCACTGGTAAAGCTTTATATTTCATCGCCTATCTTCTGTCTAGCCTTTGACCCCTACTCAGTCATTTGTCTCCCTCTGGTTTTCTCTCTCTCAATCTTTTCCCCATTCTCACTCTGATCCAATTAACAAAACGAACTGAGAATCAACCAGCACAGAGAGCCAGTGAGAAAGCAATTTTAGAGATAATTCTAAGGAAAAAGATCAACTTACAAGTATACATAGAAAGCAAGAGTAAAGAGATAAAATGTTTGAGAGTCTTTTTGTTCCATTCACTTACTTTTAAAATCCAATTTTATATATATATATATATATATATATATATATATATATGAAGAAATTTAAATACAATCTCACAGATATAATTGTTAATGCGGTATATTACTTTACTATATTTAAAATGATCTTGCATTATTATTCGGAGCATGTATCGTTTTGCCAAGACAGCGTAAAAAGAACAATATTTGAAAGTAAAGGGGGCTGTTGCAGGAAACGAATCTGAGACCGATAAAGTAGTCGCTTTAACGTAGCGTTGCTGTCACCATTGAGCTCAACAGACTCCGGTAATTGTTCACGTTTAGGAAGAGATAGAGCAAATATAGACAAACAAAGAAAATGAAAAAATAGGAATGACGCGACGTTGAAACTCATACCTTATCAGTCACAGGTTCAATTCTTGCAGCAGCTCCTTTTTTTTGATTGTTTATAAGTCAAATGACATATGTACCATATAATAATTGGATATAATTTCAAACAGCATTTCAAAGTATTAAAACGCATTTATATATATATATATATATATATATATATATATATATATATATATATATATATATATATATATATATATATATATATATATATATATATTGTGGAGAACACGTATAGAATGATTGCATTACCTGACCATGCAGTAGCAACGATTTGAAATCATCCTCCAAATTACGAGCGGAAAGTGTCGGCTAAATCAGAGTTCATAGCAGACGTTTCATTACCAATGACTGCCGTCAACCTGTTCATCCCTAAAAGACGGAGATGATTGTCTATGTCACACAGATCCAAGATACTAAGAAAATTGGATCTTAAGGTTCTAATAAATTGACTCTCATTTTTTGTATTACATCAGTCAGAAAAATGCATCTTTGAGCTTTGAAAATGACCTTCGTCCTTTTGATAATTACCACAAAATTCGTATGGATACGTGCAGTATATTTACGAATAAAAATTTGTAAGCGTTATTTGGTTCGAACTAAAACAGTAGGACTTCAAGTATCGAAATAATTACATTAGCAATTCCATCTGCTGACCAGTTTTGCTTATCATTGTGCTGTTAGATAAGGTAGAATGCCACAGTAACTAGCCCCCCAAAGAGGATTGATATCACTGATAAGTAAAATGTGTGTCTAAGTTACTAACCATTGCTTTATTCCAAGCGTCTCTTAGGTATGTATTTAAGTAGATCATCAATGCAATATTTCATTTTATGTGTATATTCGAGACCTGTCCGAAAATATCCTACCCAGTTTAATATATCGAGAATTGAAAGTGCAGCCTAGGTAACCAATCAGGGAGGACCTCATGGCGCATCCACGAACAGACAATTCCCCGTGAGGCTATCTAATCAACTGATAGACACTATTGATTGAACTCGTATACTGTGTTACTATAGCAGCGACAATTACAGAGTCCGACCCGATTTCAAAATTCATGCAGTTTTTCTTTTGGAAAATATTGCATCACTCTGGGACATTTTGAACCGTCCGGTTTTGCTCTCAGCAACTTTTGGCTCTCCCAATGGTGATTTTGGACTGTGGAGATTAAGAGTAATACAACCAGCCAGCTGATGGCGATCCTACCAACAGAGGATTCAGGAGAGCGTTTTTCTTTAAGACCAAGGAGTGCTAGAATAGGTGTGTGAGCTTCCAAGATATGTAATTTGAAGGTGACTAAGAAGCCATCGTCGTAAGCAGGCGTTTTTCTGTTACTAACAAACGGCTCGATACTTTTTTAAACATATTTTTGTATACACTTATATTAAAACATATGTATGTATATATATATATATATATATATATATATATATATATATATATATATATATATATATATATATATATATATATAATGCACCATATATACACACACAACTACAATATTTACATAGAGCTAAGAGCAAGTACGTCAAAGTTCATCTCAAAAAACCAGACAAGTAAACGAAGAGAAAGGTGTGATCGAGTGAAAGACACCGATGAAATCTTCGGCGTCGCGTTACAAGGAGAAAAATCTGTGCAAGGGAAAATAAATTAATATTTGTAACTTTTTATCCTTTTTTTTTTCTTCGTTTTTTTTTTTTTTGTCAAGATGCAAAAATAAAATAAAAATAAATTTGACGTCTAAACAAAAAGTTGTTACTTTGGAAGTAGTTCCTTCTGAGTATATTTTATGTATATATATATATATATATATATATATATATATATATATATATATATATATATATATGTATGTATGTGTGTGTGTGTGTTTATATATATATGTTTGTATGTAGATATACACATATGTGTGTGTTTATATATATATGTATGTATGTATATATACACATATGTGTGTGTGTTTATATATATATGTATCTATGTATATATACACATATATGTGTGTGTGTGTGTGCGTGTTTGTGTGTGTATAGGTATGAATGCGTTAGTGTGTGAGAGGGTATGTTCTTTTAATGACATTTGCAGGAATTATCTTAAACTAATACCCGTATTGATTCGAGGTTGTGAGAAGAAAACGGCTGCTTCATTGAATTTGCTTTGAAAGAGTAAATATTAGCAGGAAAATGGAAAGTGAGGAAAGAAAACATTGAGAAAAAAGAATGGATAAAGTATGAATAGAAAGAAAAAGATTGCTTCCATGAATGATTGTAGGAAAGAAAAGATACACATGAAGGGAAGGAAAAAAAGTCGAAGAATAAATAACAATATCAATGAAGAAGATGCAGCAAAGAGAGTAGGGTTGAGGAACGGAGGGAGGGGGTGGGGTGAAGTAATACACTGGAAAAACAGATTCTAAAGAAATATAAAAAAAACAGTAAAAGACCGAGTGGAGTAAGAACGAGGGAAGCAGCAAGATTAAAGATGAAAAAGAGAAATAGAAGTACAAAGACAAGGATAAAGAAAGGAAAGGAAAAAAGAAGAAAGATATAGAGAGAGGAATGATACGAAGAAAGGGAGAAATAAATGAAAAAGAAAGAAAGAAAGATTGAAAGAAAAAGTTTTCAAAAAGAATAAAGGGGAAAAAAGACAGCTATGAAAACAAAAAGAAAAAAAGAAGGGAAGAAAAAAAAAGAAGAAAATAAGAGGAAAGAGGAGAGAAATAGAGAATGAGAAGTTAAATAAGAAAAAGAGGTAAAGAAATAAACACATTTCTTTTCATTTTTTTTTTTTCGAAAAAGAAAGCGAGGTTAAAAGAAATTGAGAAAATAGGAAATAAAACATAGACAATTGAAGAGAAGTGTCCATAGAAGAGAGGAAATTGTCTTAATAAATGATTGTAGGGTGATAAGAAGGGGATAAAGAAGGGAATAAAAGTAAGGAATGGACTGATTATTGATTATGAAAATAAAAGTGTAGAGACAGATAGTTTACTTCAGAAAAAGTCAGATTTACCGAAGAGCGAAGGAGGGAGAGAATAGTGAGGAAAAAACACAAACAAGAAAAAACAAATCGTATACAAGATAAAAAAAAAACATTGATTAGTCACTCGTTGGAAACTGTCACATAACCAACATCTTTTGGCGACATGCTGTGTTGGGGGTGATCAATCGAAATTTCAAAAGACAGATGTGATTACTGAAGAAGAAAGAGAGAAATAAAGAAAGATAGGTACATACAAATTGAAAAATCTTGTTCAGAAGAATAGAGGAAAAAATAACGGAAGAGGAAGAGGAAAAGAGGGAGTGAAGAAGGAAGAGAGATAGATGCAGTGAAAATCAAAATGAAGAATTAGAAGAAGAAAATATGGTAATTTAAGCAAATTCGAAATAAAAATATCTAAGAAAGAGAAGAGAGTTCAGGAAGGAGAGAAAAATGAGGAAAAGATAAAAACATGAGAAAGGGGAATGAAAAACAAGTATTGAACATTGACACAATGTGACAAACTAGAAGAATGAATTGTTGGGAATAAATGGCGAGAGGAGATACCTTTAGAGTGTGTACAAAAAGAAGAAGAAAACGTTCGTTATTAAAGATAAGAGAGATAGATTATGGAGAAAAGTGTTGAATAAGGAAAAAGTCAGGCTTGAGAAGGGAAAAAAGAATACAAAAAAAGTAAAGAAGGGTGATAAGAATAAAATGAATGGAAAAGCGATCATCGCACCGGGAAGGAAAATCAAATGACTGGAGGAAACTTATAATAATTCATTGAAAAAAGAAAGAAAGAAAGAAAGAAAGAAAGAAAGAAAGAAAGAAAGAAAGAAAGAAAGAAAGAAAGAAAGAGGAAGAAAGAAAGAACGAAAGAAAGACGTACCCTCTCGTAGGAAGAAACAAGGAAAAAGCACTTGTTTGAAAGGATAGAGGACTAAGGGAAGAAAGAAAGAAGTGTCCAGTCGTAGAAAGAAACAAGAAAGAGGCAGCTGTTTGAAGAAAGAAATTCATTAGGAAACGTGGTATATAAAGATAAATGGTTTGGTCAAAAGAAAGATGGAGTGAAATGGAAATAATAAGTAATAAAGAGAAAGAGAGAGAAAAGGGGAAAAAGAGAAAGAAAAAAAAGGAAGGAACAAATGAAGAAATAGAGAAAGAAGGGAAAAACAGGACTTGGGGTAATGTAATGGACAAATCAAGACTATTTAAGTGATAATACGAAATCAATAAAAAAAAGGTGAAGAAGTGATACAAAGAGTGAAGGAAAGGAAGGGGTTCAGGAATAAAGGAGAGAAAGCTTGGCTTAGAAAATTGAAGAAATGCAGGGAAATAGAAGTTCAAGAAAGAATCGGCTCTGTTGGAACACTAAATGAAGAAAGAAAGAAAGAATGAATGAAAGAAAGAAAGAATGAATGAAAGAAAGAAAGAAAAAAATGAAAACTGGACGGAAAATAAAGTAAAGAAAGAACTAAGCGTTTATTTGGAGAGAGAAAGAAGAGAGAAAGGAACGAACAGACGAAGACAGGAAAAAAAGGACGTAAGACCGAAAGAAAGAGAAAAAGAAAGAAAAAAAGAAAGAATTGATTAAAGAAAGATGATAAAAAAAAGAAATAAATTGTAGACAGAGATATGATAAAAATGAAGGGAAAAAGATGTCTAATGCCCAAAGAGAATATAAAATAATGAAAGGGAGAAAGATAAAAAAAAAGGGAAAACAAGAGTCAGGATGAATCGGAAGGAACACAGAAAAATCCTTTAAAAAGACGAATAATGCAGTCTATCAGAACGAAATAAATTAATAATGTATTTCGAATAGTCCATCAAAAAACAATAAACATTAGAACAACGGAAAGTCTTGGGGGAAGAACGCTGGAACCGGAGGGAGAACAGACAGCAAAGAAGATGTACAAAAACAGATATGGATACAGAAAAATATTGCTGACGTTCCCTGTGACGAAAACCTCCAGGGCATTTCCTGATGGTCCCAAAGAACTGACCCATCGATCTGTCTTTTGCATTGTTCCGTGATAAATTTCTCAGAGATTGGGAGATGTGCTGTTTCAGGCGCCGATCAAAAGTTGAATTTAAAAGTGAAAAATGATAATTACAGATTAAAGTGGATAGCAATCTGAAAGCACCTAACTCAGCAAACCCGATTGTCAACAGAGACTGAAAGTTAGTTCACAAACTTACGATGCAAAGTTACGATGCGAGGGAGATAATCGAGAAAATCGTAAGATGCCCCCCAAAATTCAACCAGCTTTCCTCGATCCCAGGGTCTACGCTTCGACACAATTTCATTGGGGATATTCGCTTGTAAAGCCAGGCTGGATATTTTTCGTCCATCCCATAACTCAAGCTCTTTTCGAAGCCCCCCTTTTTCATTCTTCTCCGCAATTCCACTGAGGCCTTCAGAGGAATGTTGTGGACAAACAAACGGGACCTTTAGTAATATGTTGTTGACAAACTGACAAAACCTTTAGAGATATGTTGTGAACAAACAGACAGGTAGACTGACAATGATTACATATACTACTCTGAGCTTTGTTGGCAGAGGTAACAATCTTTTCTTTTTTTTTACTTAAAAAGAGTGAAATTATCTACTATTATTAATTTTTGACGAATATACATGTTCATCCTAATTTTAGTTGCTTTTCATCGCAACTGCTACACCTGTCTACCTATACGGCTAACGTAAATAGCGTGGATTGGAAATGAAAGGGTAGGTTTAAATGTTATATTTGATCGTCTTTCAACTTCTTGTAGCCCAATCGATAATGGCAGCAGGTAAGGATGATTAGTCTCCCCTGAGGCAGAAAGGATATGAATTCGAATCTCAACGAGAGCTTATCCTTTATTTCTGACCTGCGCTAAATGAAGCTAGAAATAAGTCTCCAGCCTGAGGTGAGATAGGAAAAGAGACAGACAGGCACATAGACAGAATAACCGATAAATTTTGTGATGCTCATGAACGCATGCGCATGAAAAAACTGCCCACTTATCCCATCTCCCTAGGAAATTTCCTGTGTAGTCTGCAGTTCAAACGTTGTTTTTTTTTAATCGAAAATTCCTCGGAGAGTTTGTCAAATCGAGACCAGAATTATTGATTCATGATATGATGTAAATATTCGCTTAAAGGTGACGGTAGATTTCAGGAAGCCAAAGAAAACGTATTGGTGAGAGGGAAATGATTTTATAGATTATACATAGATAAAGGATTTTATATCGACCTGATATATATATATATATATATATATATATATATATATATATATATGTATATATATATATATGATGTTTACCGTAAAAAGAGAGACGGACTCGGGAGTGAAGTGTTTAGTGGTTAGGTTTATTAATCTTTAGATGTAAATTGTCCAGGCATGTTTCGGGATTCTTCCCATCTTCAGTGGTGTGTGCTGTGTGAGTATGTCTTAAAAGTTCCCATGTGGAATCTGAGTCCACTATCAAGAGCTATGCATTGTGAATGAATTGTGTTGTAAGGGCAGCTGGAGGCCTCCTATATATATCTACATATATTTATATATATACACACACATATATATATATATATATATATATATATATATATATATATATATATATATATGTGTGTGTGTGTGTGTGTGTGTGTGTGTGTGTGTGTGTGTATGTATAGATAGATAGATAGATCAATATTTACAAATAGTAACTACAAATACAAATACAACAAAAACTGTCAATATCCATCTATTCTTCCTTCTCTCTGTCTCTGTCCTTCTCTGTATATATATATTTATATGCAAGTGCATGTGGATGTGTGTGTGTGTATGTGTGTATGCATGCATGTTTCTGCTGCCATTTATCTGATCAACTGTGCACTGTTCTAGACTTCTTGCAAACCATGACTGAACACAAACTGTTCCTGCTGGAATTTCAATTTAGTTCAACGATTCAATTATCCATGCTGCTAACTGTTAGGCCAGATGCACAACTGACTTGGTAAAGAGAAACAAATCTTAAGTTGTTCAAAAGGAAAGAGTCGTTTCGGGACATTTGTCGTCGTGATTGAGGTTTCCACTGATTCTGAAGCAAAAATTGCACATATATAGATTTAACTCATTATATGACGATTGATTTCTCATAAATCATCAAACTATAATCCATCATATGGATTTTGATAAGATTGATGACAATTCTCTAAGATCCTGTACTCAAAGGGAATTAGAGTATTGTTTTTGTATGGGTTCAAACTCAGGAAGGATGCTGTTCAAGCTATCAATAACATTTGCACTTGAAAGCTCGATCGTACAGCCAATAAACTGATTAAATGCAATCAAAATTAACCAGAAACATCCAGCATTGTTCAACAGACATGGATTCATTTTGTTACACGATGATGCTAGGATTAGCAATAAAAACTGGACCAAATTTCTCTAACTTGATGATGTAATCTTATATGATTATCCATATACACAAGACTTATCTCCAAATTTTTAACCGTCTCATCTCTTTGGGCTAATTTATTGCAATAAAAAGTACGCTAACAAAGATGCAGTAATGACAGCATTTTAACAATCCTAATTTAAGAAGATACCAAGTTCTTTTTTTCAAAAAGTTAATGTCCACACTTGAAACCTAATGGAAAGAAGCTGTTTGAAACAAATAGAGTCTAATTCTGTTGATAAATCAGGTTGACTTATGTTTGAACCCGTAACAATAATAAGAGATCCGATGCCCTGGTAACATTTTCTGGCACAGGACCTTGAAAACTTCCATGTGTAGTCTATTAATCACCTTCTTGAAACAGCTCGTTCATTTGTCCGAGATTTGTGTTTTCTCATGTTTCTAAGATTTTCACTTTTTATTTTTCAATAGTAATCCACCGTAAATTGAACTCTTATTCCACTGCTGCCGAGACAGAGCTTTTTTATTTTAAACTAATAAGATAGATGTGAAGACAAATATAAGGGAGAGGGAAAGAGGGAGAGAGACAGCATGTGGGAGAATATAGAAAAGTATGGGGTTATATGATTGAATCTTTTTTTTTAATGTACTGATAGTAGTGTTACACCAATCCCAAGGGAACTGACGTGTACCACTCAGTCAATGCCTATGATCTTGCCAAGTCATATTGCGCTATGTTGGGGCATATGGGTTCGTCTGAGGAGACAAAGTGATGAGAACGTATAGAGAGGCCTTATTACAAGGTAAATGTAACAGTGATTGATTTAAGGCTGAGATGGCAATCATCATCATCATCATCATCATCATAGTTGGACATAGACCTTCCCCAGGATTCGCAACACTTCTCTATCGTAGGCTTCATGGGGCCAGCACCCGCTAGATTCGTCCAGCCCTTCTCCCCATCTAGTACTCTGCTGGCTTCGGTTGCGCATGTGATCTCTGGGGATCCATGTCGTGAATCGTGATGTCCATTGGTCGTCTGCCATTATTGCGACTAGGCCAGCCCATTGCCATTCGAGTTTTTTGAATGATTCTATGATGTCTCTGACTTCTGTCTTCTCCCTGATGTAATGTGCTATCTTGTGATCTCTCCATGTGAGGTTGGGCATAATTCTTTCACGTGCACGTTGCATGGTTCTCAATTTGCAGATCTGTCTCTTGGTTAAGTTCCATGTTCAATTTCCATCAGTTATTATTGTATACCCCTCTTTTAAAGAATAATTGGATCTTCTTGTTTTTGAAGGTTGAGTTTGCTCTGCCAAAGCCTTGCCAATTTTTCGTTTAATCTTTTCTCGTTTTGAGGATCTCATGGAGATTCGTTGTCCAAGCTAGATGTAGTGGTCTACTTTCTCCTGTTCTGTGTCTTTGATTTTGATCTCTGTGTTCTTATCCGATGTAATTGTTGCACATGATCTTCGTCTTGCTCAAGTCCCTGTGTAGGCTAACTTTCTTGTTCTGTTCATTTTGTTCATCTAGACTTCGTAGTTGTTTGTATCTTTCCTTCCACAAACGGCCATTTATGTGGGACAAACTAATATCTACTTATCGTTGGCAAGTTTTTATTCATTTTTTACTATTAATCGTCTTGGAATGTTTTCAAATATCTTCCAATCAGGCAAACATCTGCACAAAGCCAACCTTCACATCAGGTCCGTTCAACAGTCAAAAACAAAAAACAAAAAATATCAGGAGTGTTTTAGAATAATAACTTATCATCAAGATGTACAAGTTCGTAAATTGTTGGCAGATTTAGTGGATGTTCTTTGATCTGGAGTGATGAAAAGATTGAAAAAATTAATCAATAAATTGAAGTATGAATATCTTTTCTCTCCATACAGATTATTTGGTTGGAGTCTGAGTCTGATGCAGATAAGGAAAAAGAAAAACTGAATTTAAATTTGTGAGTAAAGAAAAAAAATGTAATCAAACACAAAAGATTAAATTATCTCTTAGCTCGTAAACTTTAAATTTTAGATTCAAATATTTATCAGATATGTATTGAATATGTATATATATATATATGTATATATATATACATATATATATATATATATATATATATATATATATATATATATATATATATATATATATTGGCTTAGTTTGGCTTTGCAAACGGAGATTTAGTGAGGTTTTCGATGACTGTTGCAGAATCTCAGTTTATGTATACTGTATATATCCATTTATTTCCAACGAAAAAAAAAACTACCGAGGAAAATAGTACCTTAGTTCCTTTAAAGTAATCTCTTTTGCAACCTCAAACTCTAATCATTGCCTCATTTATATTCAAAACTGTCTTCAATGTTTGTTTTTTTTTGGTTTTGCCTTTTCTTGGACCACTATCCTGAATAGTGCTTTTGTTGTGCTTGTGCAACAAGACACTTCATGATTGGTAGCCGAATATGTTCTGCGTGTAATTGTTCTTTTATTGACTCAATATAAAATGTATTTTAGCTGCTAATGTCGATATATGTATTTGATAGATTATGCACACACACACACACACACACACACACACACACACACACACACATATACATTTATTATGCAATGCTCTTCCATACCAATTGAGCACTCTGGTGGATGAGGAATTTCTGTGTGTAAATGATATATTGCTCAAATTCAGCCTCACTGATTGTCTAGTCCCGTAGTCCAGAGGTAGGATATTGGCCTCTGGGTCTGAAGTGGAGGTTTCAATTCTGCCTCGTGGTACTTGATGGGATAATGGAAAGTCTATAGCCACACTGAAGAGATGTAATATATCGAAACAGCGGTCTGTGGATCACACAATAATTATATATATATATATATATATATGTAAATTACAATTTTAGCCACACCTATAATTGCATTTCCGTTGCCTGAAGCACCCCTTTAATCGGCACGTATGTAAAAATGATCCCTCTTTCATTATACGCACATATTCACACAAACACCATATATATATGTGTGTGCGTGTATGCGTGCACATTTTAACCATCCTTATAATCCTATTTTCTTTACCTTCATTTCCCTTGTACCCAATATCAATTGCAGATCCCTGTATGGCCATATTATTAACTTCATTATTTGGACATCTGTCAATCCAAGTACATTTAAACGTTTTCATAAAAACATATCAGGACAATGAAAGTCTAATTGTAACATGGCTGCCGTCAAAATGTACTTCTTGTAAAAAAAAAAGTATTTTGCTTTTTCCTTTTCTTCTTTTGCTTTTGTCCATGTAAACATTCTTGGTAATGGAAATTATGACTTATCCTCGGTGGTCCATCTTGTATACTGGGCTGGCAACCTGTCCCGGAAAAATTTACTATCACTTCGAACAACAATTAATGGTTCTCTTTGGATTGTCACTGGAAAATGTGACTCTGGACGCCACTTTCCTTTTTGTTCTACCATAGATAAATCTAATGACAAGAATATATGTTGACATTTTCACATGGAGAGATAATGAGACTACACTGTATATAAGAGAAAAGACAGGAGTCAGAGATATCATAGAAACAATTAGAAAATTCAAATGGCAATGGGCTGGTATTGTTGCAAGACTGTTTGACAACCACTGCACATCACTGATCAAAACTTCGATCTCCTGAGATCGAATGCGAAATCGTGACTGAGAGTAAAATGAGGGTGTGTGATGAGCTAGATAAAAACTTGTCGAAGGTGTATGTCCGATAATTAATTTCGGATGGCAAAAGGATGATGATGATGATGATGATGATGATGATGATGATGGTTGATCAAGCTCCAGTTCAAGTTGGAGGCTGGAATTGACTTGGACTTTCCACCGTAATAAGAACAAGGACAAGAAGAATCCTCACCTAATTTGGAGCAGTAAATTTTCGCTGTCTGTCCAGTTGGCACCAATGGAAAGTGGTTGGATTTAGATGTACGAATAGTATTGTCCTCCAGTCTCCAAACTTGAGAAGAATGGCCACCCAGGGAAATCAATGTTTGGATATGTGGCTCTCTTCGCCCTTGACACTTTGAACAGATAGATAGATGGATAGATATTGACATAAGTACGGCATATTGCCTGGATTCACATGTATCAAGATCCTATTGTTGATATGTGTGTATGTGTATGGTTTATGAAAGAGTGATAGGTCGGGAGAGGACAGAGAGAGGGGGGTGAGAGCCAAGGCGGGAGGGAGAAGGATGAGTAGAAAGATATACTTCAATATAGTATACTTGTAAATTGAGATAAGAGAAAGAGAGAGAAAGAGAGAATGAAAAAAAATAGATAGATAGATAGATAGATAGATAGATAGATAGATGGATAGATAGATGGATGTTTGAGCTGGATGACTTTCAACATCCAATCACAAGTCACAGGAAACATGTGACAAATCACGCAACCAATCCGATCTTCTGAAATGTTCCTTTCCTTCCTCGCACATTGACGCCTACACGCTAACGATGAGAAGCTTCCTTCAAGAACTGTTTGCACAGTTGTCATTTCAAGAATGAAATCAATCGATACTTGACGAGGATGTGATGAAATCGATAGCTATGGCTTCCAGATCAAATATTTCTGAGGGTCATCCTCAAATAAAGATGCATCTCAACAGTCTAAATACCGACACGGGAACCATGCAAAATGTGTAGTATATCTACTTTTACACACCATTTCGAGAGGCAAGGTGATAAAGAAAAAGTTGAGCCTAAATAGGCTAACCACTCACTTATACATACATACATACATACATACATACATACGTACGTACGTATATATATATATATATATATATATATATATATATATATATATGTGTGTGTGTGTGTGTGTGTGTGTGTGCACTATAGGGAAATAGAAATATGATCCAACAGAATGAATATAATTGCATTATATTATATTGGATATCTTCTTCAAATTATCCCCCCGTTATCACTCAGTGGATGTATCATTTGGCCAAAACAATGTTCTACAAATGTATATTCTATCAACGTTATCTGGGTCAAATGATACATTTACTCCGTTATTTAAGAAAACACAGTTTCTATATAGTATACTGCGATATATATATATATATATATATATATATATATATATATATATATATATATATATATATATATATATATATATATATATATATATATTCTTGAAATATGCCAACCGGCACGAATGGATTTTTCATATATTCATGTATAATTCACAAATTTTCAATCAGACACATATACATAATTTACACACATATTTCTAGAAAAATAATTCATGTATGTTTATAAACGAATGTAGATAGCACTCCATGATGGAAAAAAACATAAAATTTGGAGTTTCAGCATGTGGTCTCATCCTCAATGTTTGGACTTTTGAGGAATTTAGTCACCTCCTTTTGACTTTGATACATTCCTTTTCTTTGTCAATGAATATTATCTAATAGTGAATAATAAGTACAAAGATAAACATTATGCAGTGAAAATTTGGAATCATAATTGACTAAAACCTATGTGCCAGGCTCCAACCCAACCTAATATGTTTCTGTTGAAAGAAAAATTCTTGTACATGTGCTTCTTTTACTCATACAATGATCCATCCTCGTCTGCTCAAAGGTAAGTATTCTGTTGTTAAAGTACCCCTTCACAATCAATCCAAATTATATACTCTTCCAGGTAAAGGGATTCAAACTTTTTAAGACTCAAAATATCATTTAACTTAAATCTGAATTTATCCTTTTAATTTCTTTTCGGTGATTACCCGTGTGTATGTTCGTATATATGAGTGAGTGTGCTATTTCTTGAGCATGTAAGTCTTTCAGTGTCATTATTCTTTGTGTAAACCTATGATTATATGCTCAACTTGTCCACTGAGCCATATCTGTCTTTGGAAGTAGACTCACATCGAATTAGTCGGCTTATCTTGTATTTAGAATTGAACAGCTGTGCTTAGTCAGGAAGAAGGACATAACGTATTATGTATGACAAAAAAATAAATCTGCTTTGGAAAGAAAGTTTTTTTTTTTTTAAATCATTAAATTTTAATTTTTTTTCCAATATGAACAGAATTACCTCCATCATTTGATATAAAAGAAGTCGTTCTCTCTGTTTAAAAGAAAAGTGGTTCCAGTTGATGGAGAATAAAACCCATTGGTCCAGAAAATATGCCAATTTCATCACTGAAAATGTAGAAGAGAACGTAATGATTGCAACAAACGCTTAAGATAATATTTACTGAAAAAAGCAAACTAGTCACTCTCCGTGGAAACAATCACAGATATATTTGAATTTTTATATGAGATTGTTTTCTTAATAATGAAACTTCAAATCTTATGCAGACAAGTCAATTGATTCGAATAATATAGAATACATAGGCTGAATATTTTCTGTTTTTTTTTTTTTATATTATTATCAAAATAGCAAAAGTGGAATATTCTAATGTAATTGACAGGAAAAGAAGTTAGACAATTAGATTCAATATCACTTGAAGATTTTAAACAAAGCTTGGAAACATCCCTCGGGGGAACTGACTGGGAGTGAATGGGAGCTCAAATTGACAAAGAATATTAACAAAACTTGAGATTGGTTGATGATGTTTCTATGAGGATATAAGCTTCTAATTGCAAAACATGTTAAATGATCTAAAAATGGAAAGTAAAAAAAGTTACGTTAACGATGGAAACAACGAAGACAAAGGTAATACTGACTGATGAAGTCTCAAAGGAGACCATAAGAGTCTGAGTCTTTACAAGAGGTTGATAAATGCGCTAAACAATACTCGTATACCATTCAATATCATTTGTGAAAAAAAGACAGGCTTAGAATTCTTGTTACCCTCACCACAAAATCAAAGAACCCTTAAGTGAACAGAATATTCCCTGAATTAGGGTTTTAGCCGTACTTGATTAATATATATGCATTCAAAACAGCGAAGAATTTCTCTTCTTTGTCGCTCCATATGTGATGTCATCATAACAGACAGTAAATGCAGTTTGGCAATGTTCAAAATTTGTAAAAGAAAAAAAAACGTAGCCATCTTTTTTCTCCCATCAAGATAATGGCTAGAATCATGTCTAATTGGACTATATTGAACTGAATTTGCTTGGCCCAACCATGCAATCTCTCCTACGTAAACATCCCTTGTATAATCCCCTGCATATCTTCTTCCATCGGACGTGTAATAATATATTATCACTATCAGCAGCAGCAGTAGCTGTTACAAGTCCGCTGATGAACAAAAGCCTTTTCTATTTCCTTCTATGACAAGCGTGATTGCATTAAACTCAACCATGTTTATCAGCAAACATTTTTCTATCATCTCTTCATTTGGAGTCAGGTCTTTTCCTTCAGCATTTACTCCTCCGTAGGCACCAATGTATCATGTATTGGATGTATACTTTACGTTTTAAGCATACTGGCAATTTGCTGTCTGGTGTGTACCTATTTGAACAAAATGCTTCAAGCAAAATTGCTCAATACCAGATATAGAAAGTTTTTGGATACGTGTTCATAGGGAAATCAGTGCACCATACTGACATGAGTGCAGACCATCTGACGATTTCATTGGCATTAATCTTGCAGTCATCGCAGAGCACTGATATATATATATATATATATATATATATATATATATATATATATATATATATATGCTTAGCAGTGACTTCAAGTTCCATATGCAATATATATATATATATATATATATATATATATATATATATATATATATATATATATATATAACTCCCATGATTCATCATCAATCTTTTAACATCTGTCATTGGACATAAACCTCGCCCAGGGTTCACCCTATCATGTGTGTTGCAGAGCTGGTATGTCTAGAATTTGTCTATTTCATATCTCCATCTTGTGTTCTGTCGGCCTCGGTTTCTCATGTGATCTCTGGGGATCCTTGCTGTGGGATGTGATGTCCATCGGTTGTCTTTATTCTTGCAGCATGGCTGGCCCATTGCCATTTGAGTTTTTTAATAGTTTCTATGATGTCATGGACTTCCATTTTCTTCTTTATATACTGTACTGTCTTCTGATTTCTCCATGTAAGGTTGAACATGATTCTCTCATGCGCATATTTCTCGGTTTGTAGGTCTGTCTTTTGCTATTACTCGAGCGTTTTTATTCGTCCATTTGATTTCTAGGAGGAAGGAGAAAGAAAAAATGTAAAGCAGACTGTTCTAAATCAAATTGTCATATAAATACAAATGTTAGCTCTAAAAGCATTTTAACTCAACCAAATACCGACTTATTCGAGAATTCATGAGACGGTGTTGACAACTATTACTGAGACCAGAGAAAATGGAAATATACCCAATATTTTCAGAGATAACGTTGCAAATATAAACGCTGACAAGTCTATCTATTTTGATGACAACCGACAACCTCAAGATCGCACAGTAGCTAAGACCCCATTATGACAGCCGTTCGGGAGTCTGTCTTAAGCTCTCAACTGAATTTAGAATGTCCTGATCGGTCAAAATAAAATGTGCACGAAAAGAAGGGATACGGAGAAGAAGAAGAAAGAAGAAGAATAGAAAGGGTGAAGGAAGATGAACAGGTTGGTTGATTTAAAATCGAAAGAAGAAAAACAAGAACCAAGGAACGAAGTAAGAGAATGTGAAATGATGTAGAAAGGGATCAAAAAAGAAAAAAGAATATAGTATGATGATGTTAACAGATTGTAAGAAACGAAGTTCAAATCCGAACACAGAGAGAGAAAATAGACGTAGAAAAAAAGGGAGGAAGTTCAAAACTTGAAAAAAAAAGAAAGGTTATGTATAGAAAAAAGAGAGGAGATTCCAAACAAAAGAGAGAAAAGTTAGATATAAACAAAAGGAAGGGGAAAACCAAAACAAAAAATGAAAGGTTGGATATAAAGAAAAAAAGAGGGAATTCGAATCAGGGGAAAATAAAAAAAGTTCGATACAGAGGGAAAAAAAACAGGATTTTTTTAAAAGATAGTTGAAAGATGGGAAATGTGTATGCATAGGGGGATGCAAGTTTGTGTTCGAGTTAGGAAGAAAGGAAGAGCAACGTTAAAACCGTACAAATTTACTTTATGAATAAGAAAGAGGAATGAAAGAATCGACGGAAACGAGAACAAAAGAAAGAAAAGAAAGAGAGATAGGGAAAAAAGAAAAAATGTCCTAAAATAAAAAAAGCAGAGAAAGAAAAAGAAACTATCTAAAAGAAAGCAGCATGGAAAAAGAAAATAATGTATAAGAAAGAAAGGGAGAGCAGAAGGAGAAAAAAAGAAAATAATGTTGACGGACAAAAAAAAGTGTTAAGGAAAGAGAAAGTCAGATGGGAGAAACGTGTTCAAGGAATGGAGAGAGAGAGAGAGATAAACAAATGGATGAATTATCAAGGAATAGAAAAAGAGAAAAGTGAAAAAAAAACTGTATGAATGAAAAAACGAATGAAAACATGCATATTACCATACAAAGTAAAATTAAGTCGGTCAATTTCCCTTCTGCTTAAAACGGCGCCCATAGTTGACTATTAAATAAACACTCTGTCGATCATCATCATCATCATCAACATCATCATCATCATCATCATTATCATTATCATTATCATTATCATCATCGGTCTTTTAACGTCCGTTGTTGGACAAAGACCTTCCCCAGGATTTGCAACACTTCTTTATCATGGGCGTCGCAGAGCCAGTACTTCCTGAAATTGTCTAGCTCGTCTCGCCATTTAACACTCTGCCGACCTGGGTTGCACATGTAACCTCGGGGGATTCATGTCGTGAGTCGTGATGTCCATCAGTTGTCTGCCATTCTTGCAACATGGCCAGCCCACCGCCATTTGAGATTTTTTATGTATTTTATGATGACCCTGACTCTTTTGTCTTTTCTCGGATGTACTGTGCTGTTTTGTGGTCTCTCCATGTGAGGCCCAGCATTATCCTTTCATTGTAAACATCAGATTTCCAATTCTATTCTTATACATGTATCTATATTCGAAAGATTCTTTCCAAGTTCATGGTTTGGTTTGTTATATATATATATATATATATATATATATATATATATATATATATATATATATATGTGTGTGTGTGTGTGTGTGTGTATGTGTGTGTGTGTGCTACTATTACAATTACTAAATGGATGAGTGAAAAATTAAAAAGATGGTATAACACAGTTGGGAGGGCTTGCTAGCCCACTTAAAACCTCAGCTTTCATCTGGCCTTAAACACTGACTCCCAATAGCTGTGAGAACAAGCAACAGAACGTAAATATAGTATGTGACAAAGCAGTGATAAATTGTTTGGATGATCGCATTGCGCCAATATTCAAAGTAAAAGAGCCTGCCTGCTCTGAAATTCTACATTTGAAATCATGGCTATCATCTAAGTATGAAGACAGTTTTCAGGCTATCCTAAAAAGTTAAGATTTCATTTGTACAACACTTTATTCACTAGGAAAGTAGAAATAAAGCTTCGCAAATGTATAGATCGTTCAGTTCTCTGAAATTTAGCGTCTTAAAAAAATAATTATAAAAACGTTCGATGGATTCAATGAGATTTGACATTGTTTATATCTATTCTGTAATCGAATGTAAAACTGGTTTCCAGCGTTCATCAAAATTTTGCTTTACGCACACCCGGTTCATATTTTCTCTCTCAAACCCCTATCTCCTGTACTTCCCACTATTCCGACCACCGATGACTCAGCCAGATATACCATCATCACCATTTCCCATTTAAATCAATAGCAGCTCTTCAATACGCCATTCCAATTCATGGGAGGTTTTTATTGGAATATCTTACGTTAGGACAAAACCTGTAATGTATCATTTCTCATATTTCTAAGATATATTATGCTAATTGATTTTAACGAAATAAATTGGGTGATGTATGCCTCTCTAATTGATTTTGAAAGAATAAAGTTAATAATATATGCATCACCAATATCTTCACTGAAATAGAATAAATGTATGCGGAACTAATTGGCAAATCTAACATATTTTATTGTTTATGCTTCATTATTACCATTAATCTAATTTCTGTGATGATGTACGCATACTTAATTGTCATTAATGAATAAAGTTCACAATATAAATTCACTTTTGTCAGATATATATATATATATATATATATATATATATATATATATATATATATATATATATATATATACATATATTTATATATATATATCAGCGAATTTAACAGAAAAAATGATGTTCATCTCCGAGTAAATCAGAAGGAATAAAATGTGTGCACCACTAATTGATTCTGAATAAATGCAATCGGTGATGTGAGCGTAATTAGAATGGGTTTTATGATGTTGGGATGATTTCTGACGTTAACAATGGGTTTGGGGTGAACAGTATTATAGTGCAAACTGTTCAGCGTTGACTCAATAGGATGAGGTCCCGAGATATGTTTACCAAAAGTAAACCTCGACGGAGACCCAATCCATTTATAATGATCAAGGATTATCGACATCAGCAGCCAATTACTCGCAGAACATTTTGGACTCTCCACAATAGTAGTTCTCAACCTCTTTCAACCAATCCTCCCTGATCAAAATATCCAACTTCTCCCCTTGGTACCGAGGATTCATTATACCGACACAGGAATAACAGGGATATCTAAATTTTTTGGTTACTTCTCTCTCATTCCTTGCTCAGCAAGTTAGCAATGTGTTCCATTCATAAAATCCATTAGAAAACTCCATTGGCAATCGGATAGTCATTTTGCAAGAATATCCGAGAACTGATTGGCATCGTGACTCGCAACATGGATCTCTAGAGATCATATGCAAATGACCTGCGAAATATAAGATGGTTAGACAAACTTGAAAGTATTAGCTCTGTAACGCCAATGTTAGAGAGGTCTCGCAAATTCTTGGGAAGCTTATGTCCAATGACAGATCCTAAAAAGCAGATGATGATGAGGAGGAGAATGATGAAAGAACCTAAAAAAAAGAGAGAGGAATGAGTTGACACCATTGAAGGTTCGTTTAAAAATACTACAGCTTCATAAACCAATTATTTCAATAAGATATTTGCTGGGTTTCTTGTTTGTAACGTCCTTCATCTTGATATTTAAAAAATAATGACATTTTATTTGCAGCAATCTGATATTGAGTTTGTTGTAGGCTTACAAGTATGCTGATTTCGTTTGCTTTTAAACCCATCTCTATATGCTATAATTTATGCATTATTCAATTCATGAATATGTCAGACTGTCATCCATCGTCCTCTAAATCTCCAACATATTTGCCCATGTCTTTATCGTTGTTTTTGAAAGGGAATTTATATTCCGGGAACATGTGAGTGCATTTGCATCTATGCGAAAAGTCTTTAGCATGGAATCAGTTCGGGTGCATTCAATTATCAAAAAGAATTGCCTGGTCATGAGTTGCATTCGTTAGTTAGGGCCGAAAAAGTATTACTATTATTATGATTATTATTTCTTCGAGTATATTCCATTGGGGCTGATAAATTGAAGCCCAACCTGGATCTAGACACAATGTTATCCTTTTCGTTTCTTGTAATATACAGTTTTCTTTCAAAGCGGCGTGGTTGAGCTGACATACTCGAGAAAGATATATGTGGTGAAAGTTTTAATGCAACTCATGATATAAGGTTAAATATTATGTGATAAGTATGAAAAGAAATAAACAGAACGATCATAATAGAAAGTGGAGAGCCGGAGGAAGTAGATCACTATATTTACCCAGGACAACGAATCTCCATCAAACCATGAAAAGAAGACGTATAGCATTGAAGCGTTATGTTGGTAAGCTTTTGGTAAAGCCACCCCAGGCTTTGATGACAAGAAAATCTCATTATTCCTGAAAAGAAAAGTCTACAACCCATGCACCTTCCTGATAGTCAGCTATGGAACTGAAACGTGGAACCTGATTAAAAGACTGACCCTCAAGCTGAGAGTCATGCAATGTGCACAAGAGAAAATAAAACTCAACCTCACACGGAGATTTCACGAAACAACACCGTATATTAGAGAAAAAAGGGTCAGATATATCATAGAATTCATTGGGAATTAGTGTAGATCCCCAGAGATCACATGCAAAAAAGGGATCGGCAGAACATGAGATAGTGTGACGAACTAGATAAGTTCAGTAGGTTCCGGTTCCGCCAAGCTTATGATAGACTCGTCGAGCGAATCTTGAGAAAGTTTTACGTCCAACAACAGACGCTAAAAAGGGAAATGTTTTTGCCGACGATTTTTATTCCACATCTTAATGTGGAATTAATTTTCTTGGTGTCTGAATTGTTCATAATGTTTATAAACGCCAACTAAAATTGATCATTCCAGAACCGACGGACTGAGGCGGTGCCATTGGTATTTTGTCCCATATACCCGGTACTGCTCTGTGTAGTCAGGTCCAAAGGGCCCAGGATTCGTCCTGAGACCAAAAGACGAACACTTTCATATCCTTGTGACAATCGTCGCAAGGACTGAAGGGGATTCGTTCGTAAAGTCCTACCCATAGATTCACGTGTGTTTAATCCCCACATCAAACTGAATTTTTTCACACCCTTTTTCTGTGGAGACTTTGGTAAATAGGTACCACAGTCGACAAATTGTACGGAGAGTAGAGAGCAAAGTAATCTTATATTCACTATGATTGTGATGCAGGTATCTCCAATTCTGAGAGTACAGCGTTCCTATGAAATATTTTCTAAGCCAGAAGCGTAAAACGAGGAAATGATCACCAATAATTTGAATGGGATAATTTGTCTGTGTACTCAACCTTGGGAAAAAAACATTTTTTTTTTTGTATGCCAGTTTAACACTTAACACAACTCCCTTAACTTTTCTCCTACCTTATGAGACCAAATGAATTGGGATAAAGCACCAACGCTCTAAGACATAGTTCAAAGCTATGATGACTGGAAATCATTAATGAAAGCCAAGTGGCGTAAAGCGAACTTTCGTAAAGCAGAGGACAGCCAAGTCATTTTTTTCTGTCTCACATGTTATTTTCTAAAAAAAAAAAATTGATAACGTTCAGTGAAAATGTTCTTCCCTTTGATTTTCAGGCTTGAAAAATCCAGTTAAAGGAAACCATCTTGAAACACCTAGACCACTCGCTTCTGTAGAGTTAATGTCTTTTGGTTTCGTAGTTAACATCAAAAGAAACGAAACAGGGTCGGTAAACGGAGAAAGAAAGGAAGACGCACACGGAAACAATATGGCGGAATTTGAAACGAGAAGAAAGAAGATGAAGAAGAAAAACGAAAAGAATTTTCAAAAAAATAGATAAACATGCAAATTACAGTGAAAATAGGTAATTACAAGGATTTAATAAACCTGAAGATGAATTGGAAAAAAGGAACTTGACAAGGGAGTGAGGGAAATAAATAAAATGGAAAAAACACTCGCGGGAAATCGTAAAAAAGAGAAAGATAGAAGGGAGGGAGGGATTTTGAAGTATCTAAAAAAGAAAAGACAGACATACAGACTGAAGGGAAAAAATGAAAGTAAGAAAAAAAGGGAGAAATAAACAAAGGGACTTTGGAAAGAAATTGAGATAATGGAATATCTTACAAAAAAGAAAAAGAAAGGACTACAAAAATGTCGATGAAGGCAGGGAGTAAAACGAGTTGAAAATGTCGACTAAAAAGTTTAAATGATGAACAGAAAAGAAAGAAAGAATCATGAAAAAGTCTGCAAAGGAAGCAAAAAAGAGTGTGATAGAATCAACGAAGAAAAAAAGACGGAAAGAGAAAAGCAAGTGTGAAATATCGAAGGGAAAACGTGTGAACATTCCAGGTAGAAAAAAAGTAAGGAAAATATTACCTGCAAGAATGCAATGATTAGGTGAAAAAAAATTGAAAAAAGCCCTTTAAATAAGTTGATCTGACTTGGGAAAAAAATGATTGAAAATAGAACAATAAAAAAAAAATTAACTCTAAATCAATCACAAAGAACATTGTATCTCTGAACGACGATGCAGAATAGAAAGTCCATGCAGCGTGCGTTTTTCTAAGATTAAAACTGTTGTGTCCGATATTCCACAGGCGTTCACCTTTCAGGTGAATCATGCTCTAGTTCAACTATCTCGGTACAAATGGCACCAAGGATTAGAACGTAGCAGCATTGTGTTAGATTAATAAATATTCTTGAACTTACTCAAAAAAGAAAACAGGAAGTAGAAATCTCGGTAAAATAAAGCAATTGCTAAGTCCAATGAGGATTCTGATATGCCTTTCAACCCTGCATCACACACACATACACACGTGCACACACGACTATGGATACAGAATGTTCAAGAATGTAATAGGCAAACTACCAACTTATGTTTAAAAGATTTTTTCAACAGAGATGAGAGAGGGGGTTCCCTTTTATTATTCTATTCTTAAATTATCTCGTTAGTGGACAAGTTGTTTCAAAACAAGATCGAAAAGATGGAAAAATCTCCCAGATTTCTGAAAATTCTGGCAATTCTTGAAAATTACGACGATTGTAAAAAGAGCCAGAATTCACAATTTTAAGAACTTTTGAGTCATATCCATATTCTTTATATTGTTTTGAAACAGCAGACCTGTTAGCAAGAAAATTGATACCAAATCTAATGCACAAACTGTGCCTATTTGTCTTCATGATATACGTTTAAAAGAGAGATTTTTGCTCATGAACGCTCTATTTAAAACTATTTACGTATACACATGCGAACATACCAAAACACAGAAATGATTACTCAGATTTTACAGAAACAGAATCGTTCATGTATAGAAAAATTAATGCACGACACTTGTAATGTTTGGTAAGCAACATTGATAAGAATTGTCCTACGGTAAAACCTTTAACAATAGCAGTAAGCTTAATTTTGTCTGGTAGAAAGTGATAGAGGAATACGACCTCTGATTTCGAATACACTATACTAATTGGTTTGAAGGGCCAGATGGCAATGTAACTTCTAAGGGTGAAAACCCCAAATAGGTATTAATGATGTCATTAGCTTAGTGATAAATACTACACTACTGCCAGGTGTACTATGTAAGAGGTCTGTTGAGAAAGTATCAATTATTAATAATAACAAAATTACGTTTCTTATATAGGACAATGGTGCCATATACCCTTTCAAAGTTTACCTATTGGGACCTAATACACTTATCCTAGAGTCTGATCCCCTTTTTAAAACAGTCAGATAGGTCCACTCTCCAAACTGTCCTCAATTGCCTCAGTTCGTCTCCATCAATATAGTCTACGGTCTGAAATCTCCTATCTTTCAAAGGCTTAAAAACATAAGTCAGAAGGATCAAAATAAAGACTTTCTGGGCTGCAATGGAAGCGAGGGATGGCCAATCTTGTTCATGGCGAATGACAGGATCACTCAATACATAAGCTCTCTCAAAGAATCTCTCTGCTGACTAAATACTCCAACGGAATAGTGTTTATTCACGTATTCCTGATTATGTCCTGTTCATGTTTTTGTCAAGTTATATCAAAAGTACGCATCCGATTCTCGATATATTCAAAATGATGATATATTCTCTTGCGGGACCTTACTCCCTAAAAGTTTCGGTCTACTAGTGACCTCAGTTTGCAGTTTCACTCTGTTTTAAGTAAACATGATTTTCTGATATGTTGTGAATATTAGCAGTTGGAAAACTTGAGCAACGTATCAACAGGGGACTATGGTGAGATAGTACAAAGTGGCTACCAAATCTTTTTATATGCTGACTGGAGTTAATATGAGAGAATGCATGTCACATGCAAGTGTGTTTGAGTCGCGCAAGAGATTTGGTGATGATTGAGAGGATGTCAAAAATGATGGACGATATGGATGTTCAGACTTTAGTGCAATATTTGTCTAAGAGTCTCTCTGTGGATGGTTGCAAATTCTTTCAGTCATCCTGATACTGAACGTTCTGAATTGTCTGTTCGATGTTTGAACATTCTTGCTTGTTCTTTCTTTTCCCAATCTTTTCTCTCTAGTTTGCTTGGTTTCCGGTTCATGTCCATAATTTGTCCCTTTCTTTCTCTTCATTTTCCTTACTTCATTTTCTCTTTTTCTCTTTCACTCCTATTATTTCTTATCTATCTATCTATCTATCTATCTATCTATCTATCTATTTAGTTCTGGTATTTAGCTGCATACTTTAAATCTGTATTTTCTTTCCCCCTTCTCCTTTCTCCCTCTCTGTTTTATTCTAACACATGCATTCTCTCTCCCCCCTCTCTCTCTCTCTCACACTCACTCTCTCTCACTCACTCTCTCTCACTCTCTCTCTCACTCTCTCTCTCTCTCTCACGGATCCTACCATTTCGTTGCATCTCATTATGAACGTTTATTCTCGTTAGCACAGGTTGTGACAAGAGGTTTAAACATTTAATTTTTACGCATACATATGTGTTCCCTCTTTCCACCTGCTCCCTCTCTCTCTCTCTCTCTCTCTCTCTCTCTCTCTCTCTCTCTATTTTTATTTATTCTTTTTTCAAAATCTTCTCATCTTCCTCTCACTTTTCTTTCTCCACTTTCTATATCTCCTTTCATTCTTTATATTTCATTCCTTTCAATTCCTCTTTTTACATGGTCACATCATCAGATTTCTTACTATATTTCCTTCTATTTGTATACGTCTGTCTCCCCCCCAATATCTCTTATTCTTTTTCCCCCTTTAATCTTTTACGTTTCTTCCTTTGCTTGATTCAAAACTTCCTTTCCCCATTTTTCCTCTTTCTAATCATCCTCTTTCTTTGCTTCACTTTTCTCTATTCGTACACGTTTCTTTTTCTCCTTTCTTTCTAATGTCGTCTGCTTCCAACATGTCTCCTTTTAGTTTTCCATTCATTCCGCCATATTGCAGCCAATATGTAACATCCTCTCGAAAAAATATTTTCGCTTGAAGATATTAGCTTCTCCCATTGTTTTTCGCCCATTTAATCTGCTTTACGCAATCAGCACGTTCCTGCGTCACTACGTCAGACTGCGCTGGACAGTGTTTAACATTCCCTTTTATCCAATAATGGCTGCCATTATTTTTTTCTTTTGAACTGAATTCATTCATCTGTTACAATCTTTCCCCGACAATCTCTTAACCAGCTGGTAAGAGAAATCTGCCAATATAGCCATCAGTTGATCTATTTGTCTGTTAAGATGGTATTGAGCTATATTTCTCAATGCATTCATACCCAATAACTTCTTTTCTTTCATATCATAGTTTGCTCAAATCTATCGTGATTTATATCGCTTTATCCGTCGATATGCGAGTCTGATGTTGTCTTCTCCTTTCAGTCAGATCAATGATGCACAAACACTAAATACGTATATTGGACATACAACTTCCACCATATCCTGCAGGTTAATTTGTCATTAGTCAGGTCAAAGTCCAATTCGTACTCATATTATTAAACATAGACTGTTAAAAACTGATATATCTACTAGTATACGCTGAATACTTGTATACACGTTATATGTATACCGTGCAACACTAAGTGAGAGAAAAAAGGAAAGCTTCCTATTCTAAAGCTCTTATCGTAAAATCAAGAAACGAGAAAGTAAATTAAATCTTCAGTGTCGGAACTGTTATTTAAAATGTTTTACAAACCGATTGATACACCATGCCTAGGGGAGAACTATGCTTGTTTGTTTTTTCGTAAAATGGAAAGTACTCACAATCTCTCTTGATTTTGATGATGACAAAAGAAAGGACAAAACGATTTTACTGGATTCTATTAACCGGTATTTATGTATCGAATATCCACTCAAAAAGTCCCCACTACGTTTTTTCGGAAAAGAAACATCTTTTCCATCTTTCATGATATGAAATCTCTGCATCTGTTTCACTGATAATTAAGAATACTAATAATTAAAAGACCGTCATGATTTTTACCAAATTGAAACATAATTTTGTGGAAGATAAATTCTATTTGATTTTTTCTTTTAATTGGTCCCTATAAAAAAATTGAAGTAAGATAAAGAAATTGTCTTCTTGGAAACTTTTCATCTTGTCTGTAGGGTTATATCCACTATCGCAATTTCTGGTGAGAAATCAGAAAATTATCAGCACCAAAGTCTATATCATAGAGATTTAATGGATTATTCAAGATAATTTGAAAATCTTCGAAATTTGTTGATTTTTCATTCTTTTGATTCGACTGAAATTTGGACTTTTCCCTCTCTGGCAAAATTCATGAAAGAAAGCATTGCAACAACAATTTCAAAATTTTAAATACGTTTTCTCCCACGATTTTTCAAAATTTGCATAAAAAGTGCGCAGAACATTCATGATTATCAGTGGAAAAGAAAGCAGCACTTTCCATTGCAGTAAAAGAGTTGAATCAAGGATAAAACATTCGCTTACAGCAATACAGATGGGACTACAAAAATGTCACACGATTCAAAATATTATTTATTTCTTCTCTAAAATGAATACAAATATACAAAACAGCAGACACTGTTCTTTTGGTGTAGCTCCTTTGTTTTTATCAATATCACAAATACAAAGAAGACAATCATATGACATTTAAAAATTAAAGAAAAAAGGTTTCTTAAATTTTTCAAATGTTGCGTAAAAATTGCAATGATACTTCCTACTTACAAGTAAAATGACTTGTTTTTGACGTCCTATCTCTTAAACAGTATCTTTTCATCGCATCCCCGTACAACGTTAGTTTCAACATGTAGACCAAGAGTGATTCAAAATAATTCTTCAATGTTATTTCTGTTTTAATTCTATCTGGTAAACTGGTTTCCGGTCATATGATCCTCTCTCATTTTATTGTGAGTGACGTCATTAGGTCTCAAACTCAATGAACTGTTCAAAATTGGGGAAACACTATAAAAAAAACTGAAGTTTGATACATCATAAATAAAAATGATGAAATATGATTATATTCCACTCCTTTGGAGAAATTACCTTTTTCTTCAGAATTTTACTTTCGCTCAGAGTCGCATTGCTTTGTTTAAATAATACATTCATTGTTTGTGTGTGTTTGTAAATTAATATGAGATCATTTATTGAATAGGTATTGCTCAAACCAACAAAGACCAACAAATCATATCAGACACCGGAGACTAATTGTCCTATCGAATAATACATCTGACGTTAAATTGACCAACGATGATTTTCCCGGTGAAAAATTGTCCGGGCACCGTTTCAATTGTAAATATTGATAAAAACAATAAGACAGCACCAAAAAAAGAGTGTTCGTCATCTTTTCACTCTAATTGTACAATACACACTCACACACATACACACACTTTAATCAATGAAAGAAAACAACTGCCAAGTTAATCGTTCAAGAACAAAATATCGCCTTATGGAAATTGCCGATACGCTTCGCCAATTGAACCAATCAGTCTTTTTTTATTATGCGTACACGCAATTATTTAAAGTGTTGCAGAACAAATTCAATTATATTGCACTCAGCTTCCATTTCTCTTTAACAAGGATTGCAATGAAAAATAATAGAAAAAATATGCGACAAATTCATTTTTCCCTCTCTCTCTCTATCTCTGCCCCTCTCTTTCTCTCTTCCTCTCTCTCTCTTCTCTCTCTCTCTCTCTCTATATATATATGTATATATATATATATATATATATATATATATGTATATATATATATATGTATATATATATATATATGTATATATATATATATATATATATATCTGATTCGTCTTTAAGAAAGTTCTTTGAAAGGATCATTTAAGAATCGGTCTGTATTTGCGAAATGCTTCATTTACGAATATTTTACGCTAACTACAATTTATGATCAATTTAGAATATTATTTGTTTGGTTTTCTATATCCTGATGTACAATAGATTGGAAATTCTGTTCTATGAATTCTTCTGATTTGTCTTCAGGTAAGTTCTTCAAAAGGATCATTTTAAAATCTGACCGTATTTACAGGAATCTTCATTTATGAAGCTCTTACTGAAACTTGAGGCAAGGAACAATGATAAATATCATCTGCTTTCCTTTTTATATTTCTGATATACAATTAATTGGAAATTATTTTCTGAAAATTTTTTTTCGAATGTAGATCTGAGTTTTATATTTCGTGGATTGTTTTTACTGTAAACAATGAAATGATTTTGGTTCCATAGATTTTCAGACAATTTTCTCCATCTTTCTCATCTTATAACACAATGGTTCATTGTCTTCTTCTTAAAATAATAAAATATTGAGTATTTTTCTTTTTCCACATTTTCCTCATCACCTTTGCTGTATTTACAACTACGTTACAGCCGACATATTCTGGTGACCCCATGAGTTGTATGTGGCCACTTATGGGTTCTATAAATTTCCTCTTCTACTACCCAACAGTCAACAGTCATTTTGACAATGATGATATAAAAATTATTGTAATTTGATTTAACAGACCCTGGTATAACGGATTTCTCATTCAACTGACTTTTTACATGACTATTTTGTTTTATTCCTAAGTAATAGTCATTAAAAGAAACTGTAAATTATTTGAGAGTTAACAGAAATAAAAACTGTAATGAAGTTCGTGTCATCACCCAGTGTTCCTAAAGATTGGTAACTGACCCAATCTAAAAAGCGGATCACAAACATCACATATAAAGGAAAAATTTGAGAAATAAGTGGTCTATTTCATCATTCAATATGAACAACCAAGGTCTTTTGGCAGGGTGCCGTGTAAGGGTGATCAGTTGAAAAAATTTGCAAACGTGTTAATGGATGAACAAGATACTCCTCTTGCCTTTTGTTGGTCACTAAATATTGGTTTTGAAACACAAGAACAAACTTCTTTTTTCTAGATATAATAGGAGTTATGATCAAATTTTCAGCCTTCTACCTTCATTGGTACAGTCTGGTTATGATTAACATCCAACAATTTGAGAGTAAAATGACAATATCTATTGTCATTGCAGTACAAATGATTTTTTTTTATTCATTCCAACGTTCTGCCAAAATTGAAGCCAGCTATCGTGGAACGTCTAAAGGAAAAAAAGAAATCATTTCTAAAATATGGCCTCCTTGTTTTGTCATTCACACTGATACATATATACATAACCATACAGTCAGCTAGCGCAACTTAAAAACTGAAGAAACGTTCACTATTATCGACAGTTATGGTGACACAGTTCCCTACAGACTGACGAAATTCTGCACACACCGTCTTGACATCCCAACGAGACCTTTAGAATAAGTGGCAGAACAATTCATCTTTATGATAAACTCACTAAAGCCACTTCCACCAAACAGTGTACACATTCGACGGGTTGCTTCAACTGTTTTTGTTCCAAGTTTGAATCTGTACAGTATGCATAAGGAGGCCATATTGATATTTCTCTCTGAACTACTGCAGGTGTTGTTTTCTGAAATGATGCTTTAAATACTTACAGACTGTTGCTTTTCGATGATCTTTATCTTTTTAAGACTGATCAAAAGTGAACATGGAAAACTGCACCTGTGTTTGGAAAGCATCAGTGTCAATCGGGAAATCACAATTTAAAACCATCAAAACTTTAAAAAGAGAAGACTGAGCTAAGAATTTATTTTTGTCCAAAAATTTTCCAAAAGGAAAAATGAAGCTAATTTTTTGGTTTCTCTCTGGAAAAAAATGATGAATAAAAATTTTTGAATTATATACATATACATAAACATATATTGAGACTCACAAAACACAGGTATCTACTTACTCACACTGACAAACGCACACATAAGGAAACTGGAGGAATACATGATCGAAAAGGGCTGAAAGAAATAAAGAAGTCAAGAAAAAGTGAAGGAAGAAAGAAGGGAAAAAAGAGAAGGTGAAAGGAAGAAAGAAGGGGGATGAGATTAATGGAGAAAAAAAGAAAAAATAAGTTCAATAAAAAGAATGAGAGAAAGGAAAAAAGAAGGGAAATGACAGAAATTAGGAAGAAAGAAAAAAAAACTGTGTCTCGTGATAAAAAAAGTGAGAAAGAAAGAAAGGAAGGGAGGAAAAAAATAGAGGTCGTGGAAAAATGATGATAAAATAAGATAATAAAAGAGAATGAGGATCATGAAAAAATTGAAAGAAGGAGAGAACGAAGGTGAGAGAAATGAAGAAAAAAGAAGGGAAATTAGTTTCATTAGAGAAAATGAAAGAAAGAAAGGTGGGGAGAGAAAGGAAGAAAAAAGTAGGAAGGAAGAAAATGAGTCTCATGAAAAGAATTAAAGAGAAGAAGATGGATGTGAAAGAATTGAAGAAAAAAAAAGCAAAGGAAAAAAGGAAGAGATGAGTCTTATTAGACGAATGAACGAATAAAAGCAATAATGCTCACAGAATTCGTTCAAATTCAAGCTAGAATCCACTTTTTGAATAAAAAGAAAATTGACAGCAAATCCTTTACATGGAAACAGATATGAAATCATTTTTAAATTGTTCGATCAAGGATAAACAGATCAATAATCCATAGACAATACTCAATGCTATTTTTAATTATGTACACTATATGTAATATGAGTCTATACATAAGGAAGACTGCCGGCAAATCTAGTAGGCTGTCACTTCTGTGCTGTGAGTTCAATCCACACTAAGGGTCCGGTTTTTGCGAACTCTGTCGGATTTTTTGAGGATTTTTCTCGATTCAACATCAATACGCAGATATTTTTCAGTGACAAATCAGCTCACAACTCGGATTTTGTAGAAAAGAAGCATCTGGAAAAAGAATGCAAACAAAGAGTTAAAAAAGCAATAAGAAAGGATGGAAAAAAACATGATTCCAAAGGTGGAAGATAGAAAGAAGAGAAAATAGAAAGAAAGATGATTCTACGTCGTCACTCAGTAGAAACGTCTGAAGACATATGCTTTTGGTGACATACTTCGTTTGGGGTGATCAATGTGTATGTGTGTGAGTGTGTGTCTGTGCATATGTGTGTGTGTGTGTGAGTGGGTGTGTGTGTGTGTGCAGTAAGATTCCTGATGAATGAGTCACCAGTGGACAGGTGCATCCACCTTTTGAATGGAAGAGTATTAATGTAAATATTTTAGTTGAAATAAAGACTCTCTTTGACTGACTTGAATTAGGTAACATCGTTTTCACTGCAAATCGACATCGTCTCTATTCATTAAATAAGGTGTAGTTCATTGTGGTGGCTCCTTTGTTTTTGGCAGGATAGCTGGTAAATGAATATCCTGGCCATCTGCCGGATTCAATTTTCCGGGAAACAAAAAAAAAACAAGTTTTACAAACCAATATGCAGCTCTGAGGGTGGCATATGCGATCCATTTCTTGAAAAATGAGTCAGTCACCGAGCTTGCCGGCAAGGGGCAAATATTCATCTTATTGCCTAGTTTGTGTGATGTGCACAATCCGTGTTGAAAACGTGAGAGAAATCCTAGAAAACCTCGTGGACCTAAGTCAAAACCGTTAGGTTCAATCAAGAGTAATATTCACGCTTCTTTTGGAGCAACACATCCAGAGACTCCCTATAAATTCCCTTCTTATTTCCCCTTCTGTATCCATGGTAATTAATATCAATGATGAGAAGCGTCCAAGTGAATTGTTAATTATTTTCTGATTCGTCCAATATAAATGCAATTAATAATTAATCGAAATGATTTTCCTGGGAAAGTTCATAAATATTTTAGTCGTTGGTTTTGAAATGGTGTCCGTTTTTTCGATCTTGGACGGATTTTTTAATCATTATTTTTTTCAATTTAACATTAATTCGCGGATATTTCCCAGTGCCAAATTGGGTTACAGCTTGGATTCTCTGGAAAAAACTAACTGAAAAGAGAGAGAAAAAAAAAAAGCAAAAAAAGCAATGAAGGAAGACGGAGAAAAACATGAATAAAATGATGAAAGGAAGAAATGGGGAAAAGAAGGGAAGAGAGGTTAGTCACCCAATAGATACTGTCAGAAGACCAATGTTTTTCGCAAACTGTTTTGTTTGGGTTGATCAATTCAAAAATTGGAAAAAAGGGTTGTTGAATCAAAATTTACAATTTTTCCCTAATTTGGGGGTAGGGATTACTGAAATGCTTAGATTTCAAAAATAAGGGGTTGACACCAACTAAGTGCGAATTTAGCATAAAATTACATCACAAACTGACATCCACTCTTGAAAGCTGCAATGGTGAGTATTTTCAAAAAACAGAAATATGCAAACATAATTTTTTCTTTCGAAAGTCCCGCCATTTAACTTCATTGGTACGGCCAGTAAGCGTAATAGATATATCATAACATACACAAATAGCCAGGCAGCCGGGCCTGCTGGGAAATTGAAGAAAACTGTTTTCACAGTTCTAGTTCACAGTTTCTGAAAGAGCAGGACTGGAAAAAAAATCAATAGAA
This sequence comes from Thysanoteuthis rhombus, assembly GCA_963457665.1. Lineage (NCBI taxonomy): Eukaryota > Metazoa > Mollusca > Cephalopoda > Oegopsida > Thysanoteuthidae > Thysanoteuthis > Thysanoteuthis major. The sequence continues at coordinate 21,291,474 of OY735235.1, forward strand.
AGAACGAGGGAGAGGAAGAATAACAAGAGAACGACGATTAAAAGAAAGAAAGAATGAAAGAACTTTCGTCTGTTTTTTCATTCTTTCTCCACATTTTAGATTTGATTTTGTTTGCTTAGCCTTTTCTCTTTTTTCCACTCTTTCTTTCATTCACTTTTTTACTTACTACTTCTTTTTTCATTCATCTTTCTTTCGATCTTTTTCACTTTCCTTTAATCGTGCTTCCTCCCTTACACCTTTTATGTTTTCTCACCTCCACATCTTCTCTTTTTTTTCCTTTCTTTTCTATCAGAAACTGTCAACCAGAACCTGTGCCAGAACTGTCGACATTGGTTTATCTCAGTTTTCAAGTCAATCCTTCTAGCTTGCTTCGTATGTATCACTCGTTCGAGCTGCATATATATATATATATATATATATATATATATATATATATATATATATATATATATATATATATATATACACATATATATATATATACACAAATATGTACACACAAATATATACACACAAATATATACACAAATATATATATATATATATATATATATATATATATATATATATATATAGTAGAATGCTGATTAGCTACACAAACTTGCTTATGTTTCTGCCCTCTCTGGGCCTCATCCGTCGAATGATTATCGATTTTTTTGGATTCTAGTTTTGGGGAATTAGGTGAGAATGTTGTGAGTGTAGTAGTGAGTGTTAGGGGTTATTCATTTTGTCAAATAGTGTGAATTGGATGTAAAGGTCATTTCTGAAAGGATGTTTAGTAGTTTTCTGTCGAATGTATCAAGCACTCTATGAAATAAATCCATCACATATCAGAGGTTGCTTTATATTATTGATATATTATTATATGCTATACTGCTAACCCGATCTGTACCATATGTATTTTATATATATATATATATATATATATATATATATATATATATATATATATATATATATATATATGTATATATATGTGTGTGTGTGTGTGTGTGTGAAGTAAGCATCAAAGCTACAGAACTTGATCATTGATGAACCTTTCTTCCAATCTTGCAACTGAACTGCCCCAATTTGGCATGCTGCCAAAATATGCCGTTCGCGATATGGTTTCCGTTGAGTGACTAGCTAGACCTTTTTAGATCTAATCAAAACCTAACTCTCAAGTCTCCTCTCATTTCTTGGTTCATTCTGGAACTTCTTATTTATATATTGAATCGTCTTTTTTTATTTTCAGCGAGATGTGCAGATGGGAAAAGAATTTTTTTCAAATTGACCCACAGGCTTTCAATAATGTTCATATTTACCCCAGACCCTACAGAAACAGGATATGACACAAGACCGGCTCAATATTGGGATACCACACGTGAAGGATATCATTAAAAATTATCTCATCCGAGCAATTATCGCATTGGCAGGAGAGCTTTGGTCTGAAGTTATTTGACTATAAAGGACATTATTATGCCTCACAAGATAGAATCACATTGACAATAAGATCACCATGCATTCGTCTCTTCGAATATTGCATCAGTAATGATTGAGCCTCCGAGATTGCTTTTCACCAATTAAGTTATATAGTGCACGTATATTGATTGCATATTTATATTCTCTATCAAATCTCAATGAAAGTTGAGAAACAGGGTCCTCAAAATCTCTTGCAATTTCTAACCACTGTTTTGAGTACGTTCAACTCCTTCTCCTTTCCTATCAGATTTCTGATGTCATCCCTTTTGTAATTGTCACTTTACGTTATGGTTCTTTCAGTTGACTTTTTTCCTTCTTCCATTTTTCTATTCTTTCTTCATTCAGGTCCATTCTCTTATTAAACTTTTTCTTTGTTTCCTAGTTCATATAGTTCTAAACTTTGACTTATTCTCTCTTCTCAGCCTTAGTTTTCTCTCCAAAACTCCCATTTTTTCTTTACTTACATCCTTCTTCTTTCACGTTTTCTTCTACATCTTACAACCATTTTTTGTTGTTTTTCTCGTTTTTCTTAGGTTTTTCTTTCTTTTTGCTTTCCCCCCTTTTTCTAATTGTCTTCCCTACAAACTTTTGCATATTCAATCCATTTATTCATTCCCGTTGCTCATCCGACTTTCTTTGTTTCAATTTTTCTTTTATTCATGTTATTCCCTTTTCTTTCTTTTTTTGATTTTTACCTCTTCTCCATTCTTTCCTCTAGGGATCGTCTTCTTTTCTCTCCAACTTCCATCGTTTCTCCTTACCAATTTTCTCTTTTCCCTCCTTTCTCAACTCTCCTCAATTGTTTTCCTACTTTTGTCTTTCTCTCGACTTTTTTGCCGCTCATGTAAGAGCTTCTTATTTCTACTTTCACTTTCATTTTTGTCATTTTCTGCATCCAACTCCTCCTTGTGCTTACTTACCTCATCCAATGTCAACTTTCGCTTTCCTTCTTTACCTGACTGTCAATCCGATCAAGCAACGATTGCAGAAAGCAGAAATAGATTTCAGATAGAATCATATAGCAGGTATAGAAGAATATTCTATTGCTCCTCTCCGGCATATGTCAAGTGTAAGGGTGGGTCTTCTATTGATAATGATCTTGTAGATTGTTGGATAGAAGAAAAAATAGATTAACTTTTCTGTCTGTGCCTTAATCAGCCTACAGTCTGCGTTAATATTACCCAATTTTCTTTTCTGTCATCAATTCCCATGTACACACACACACACACACACACATATATATATATATATATGTGTGTGTGTGTGTGTATGTATGTATGTATGTATGTGTTGAAACTCTATTTGAAGTATCTTCCCTTTATTACGCAGTGAATGTAATATTTGGCCTCGACGACATGAATGGAATAAACAATAAAAGAAAAATGATGATGCTGCAGGGGAGAGAGGTTCGATATAAAGTAACTTGATTTTTCTCATTTTGTCGGGTAATATATCCATTTCCTAATAATAATCATGCACACACGCACACACGCACACACATATAGCCACACTGAAGAGTTGTACTACCACGAAACAGCTTCAATGTGGCTATAGACTATCAATAATTCCACCCAGTACCATGAAGTCGGATGGAAATCTTCTCTTCAGACCCAGAGGCTGGCATCTCACCTATGCAGACTTTGACAGTCAGTAAGGTTGAATTTAAGCAATGTATTCATTCATAGGTAATTCCCCATCCACCAAATTGCTCTATTCCCAAGTTGGAAGATTTATATATATATATATATATATATATATATATATATATATATATATATATATATATATACATACATATATGTTGTTTGATGTAACCTTCTTCCAATAAAAAAAAGGAACATTTTCTCCCATGTTTATCAGTGTATGAGCTCTGTGACCTTGTGTTGGGGAAATTTCAGATTATACCAATACAAATTTGCTTATATAATTGTATTTCTGCTAGTACACGTTACACCTGCAATCCAATAAAAATATTCCTTTAAAACAAAAATTGTGAGCTGAAATTTCACAAAGAGACGGATTAATTACAATTAGAATAGAGGAAAAAACTGTCCATCGTTCCCAGGCCCAAATGTGGAAACGATTTTATGTTAGACTGAGTCGTTCAAGGTCAGAGTGTTGGTCGATACAGTAGACATAGGAGAGAAAATACAAGGTGCCACTTGCCTCTTCAATGACTTGAAGCAAAATAAACCCCAAAGGCTCTTCTTGTCTTTTGCCTTTTTCAATAAAAACAGAAAAGTGGTACAAATTGAACTTTCAGAAATCAAGATATATATATATATAGTACATAATTGGGTGTATTTGTATTTATCCGATTTATTATTCGGACGCATTGTTTGCCACGATCTGATCATTTATTTTCACGGGATATAATACAATACACTTCGGGATATGACACAAAAGATAAAAAGTGACTTCACTTTCATCCTAGTGAAACCTAATTTTGGGGGAACCAAACGCATTTGATACAATTGGGATATCACATTGGACATGAAACAATCGTCTTTCAAATGTTTTTATCAAAACAATAATTCGAAGTCCTGGCTTTTTATTTATTTAAATTGAAGTGATAGACAAATTTCAATCCAAAAGTTCAGGTAATTTGACTATGAAAAAATTACACTCACACCTAGATCTGAACAATCTGTTCTTTTGGGTAATTGTGAAGTGATATCAAAAAGAGTATTGCTCCCAAAGACTACGTGCAGAATTTTGTACTACTCGAAACAATACTGTTCGCTAAAATTCCTTGAACTTTACCAAAGCATCTTGTATAGACATCAAAAGGAAAAGCCATATCATGATATGAAGTAATTATCATTACTTTTAGATCAGTGTTGTCTTACAGCTTACTTTGTAAATTTTTTGGATTGTAACTTCAACGACGCCATCATAAACTTTCCAAATATTAGGACGTCACCATAAACATTCTGGCAGAAGGAACTTCGGTGATTAAGAATGACACTAATCTGTTGTAATTCTGTCAACTTCCCTTTAAATAGTTACACTCTCATTGATGAGTAACTTACTAATCGAATAAGTATGGTGTATTTTTTAAGGATCAAACTCACTATACAAAAGTATGATCCAACTATATTAAATCGTCGAAAATTAACCAATGACAATATTTTTATTCATGAAGCATTATAGGCCATCATTATTACTTTTTGACCAGCAGAATTTGTAGATTTTTCAATAGCAAGGCAATAAGTCCCTTTATATATATATATATATATATATATATATATATATATATATATATATATATATATATATATATATATATATATCAGTCGGTTATCAATGTATCTGAGACGCCACCATGAACACCTCGGCAGCAGGACACTACACGAATATGCAGTAATTCTGCCAATTTCCCTGCTTGAGTTATCGACGCCATCTTTGTTTTAAATAGTTATGCGATCAATGATAAGTGTATCTCACCTTTTGATCAAGTATCGAGTTGCTAACGAAGGCTATAATCATTACACAGGAGTAACATCCTACTACATTAACACATCCAATATTACTCAATGAAAAGGTGTCTAAATAGTTTCACTATTACTATTAGAAACTATCATACAATACTGTCACTGGAAGTGTCAACATAGATTTCTTGAATTTTCAAGTAAGTCAAAGGTGGCTGACTCGCTAGAAATGTAGATGTAAAGTATATGAAGCTAGAACGCTGAAACTTTCAGTATTTACTCTTTATCGTCGACAAAAATCTATTGTTTTTGTTTTTGAACTTTCCCATTAGAAGGTTCCCTAGTAAGGGGTTAATTATCATGTAATTTTATGTTAAATTGATCTGTTAGTTGTGTCTGACAGTAATCCTATTAGTTTGGGATCATTTTTCAATTCAGATATTTTTAGGGATCAATATACAACAAAGGGTTAGAAAAGTAAACTCATCCATTGATTAACTCTTTTTTCCTAATTTCGTAATTGACTGTCCCAAGCATCATATCAAAGCATGCAACAGGTACACTTTGGCAACTGAACATACCTGCATATATAATCATTTTGGCAGTAATTCTCAAATAAGAGACTCCTTTGAGAAGATTTTTTGGGATTGATATTAATAATAGGGTAGAAATCTTTGTTATGTGGAATATATAATGGTGAAACATTATTAAAAAACGATTAAAAATGGCAAAAAGGTTAAGAGAATCTTGGATCGGTTGGAAAATGGACTCTAGGAAACATGCATTATTTTTTATGGAGGCTTCGACGTATAGGTTGGATAAATCCTACCCCTGATATCATGGATCAAATGATCAACTGATAATGTTCTCCAATAGAATCCAAAAAACAAGTATTATGTCCGTATCTCCTAGTCTGTAAAAAAAGTATTAGCTCTTTTTCACATTCTCAAGAATATCAATCAGGTTCTTTTTCTGCCTCTTTCACGAACCTCAAATGTTACAATCGTTGTATCACGCTATTTGATACTCTCTTTTGTATCATTTGTGTGATGCGTGCTACGGATGCACAAAAATGTAAAAGAATTACTGTCTATAAAAAGAAATGGACAGTTGAAACCAAGTAGGGAGGGTGCTTCTTATGGTAAAAATTAAGAGAATTAATGGAAAACAGAATTTGTATTAGACACTATTATTAGCACTTGATAGTGTCTAATCCAATTTGTTTTTCTATCAATTCTCTTTTTCTTTATTTGTTCGCTGTTTGTAACAACGAATGAGCAAGTGTGTGAAATTTTACAATTCACAATCAGAACAACTGTCCATACATAGTATGGTAATTGTTTAATGTTTGGAAGATGCAATATCTTACAAACATTAAACAGTTTTAGCGTTTTTGTGCATCGGTAAACACAGCATAAGCAAGATGCAACGTACCCTACACTATACTACAACTCACTAATATTCGTGGATGGTACTAACTGCTTCCACCACGGTTCAATGATGCATGGTATACCCCAGGGCCAGGATGTCCATCGCAATGAGTTCATCTTGTATGACTATTCAATAGATCGTTATCCATAAAAGGATCAACTAAATGGGATGGTCGAAAACTATAGTAATTACCTGTTTTTGTCGTCGCAAAAATCATTTTAGTAATTACGCTTTCGGTAGAGCTAGCTCAACTTTCAAGAACAAAAAGAATCCCACGAAGTTTTTTTTAAGGGCTCTACAATCAATGCATCTTCTCACTAGTCACCTATGGAGCTGAAACATGGAGCTTAACCAAAAGATTGGCCCTCAAACTGAGTACCATGCAACGTACACAGGGGAGAATTATGCTCAACATCACATAGAAGGATCACAAGACAGCACAGTATATCAGATAAAAACAGGAGTTTGGGACATCATAGAATCAATTTAAAAACTCGAATAGCGATAGGCAGGTGACCTTGCAAGAATGTTCGACAACCACTGAACAACACGACTCACAGCATGTATCTCCCGAGATCATATGCAAAACTTTGACTGGCAAAATATAAGATAGTTTGACAAAAAAGACGAGTTCAGAAAATATTGGCACAGTGTTACCCACGAAAGAGAGGTCTCTCGAATTCTGGCAAAGGCCCATGCACAACGATGCTAAAAAGATTTTGAGGATGATAATGAAGATGGAAGTACGCGTTAAAGCACGAGGCTATGTACTTGGCCCTTCTTAACTTAACATTTGTACCGTAATCCTCTTTTATATGAAGTTTGGCTTTCACTTTTTACACTTTACGTTGAACAACCACAGAAAGAAACAATTTTACTTATAAAAGGCCCGAAAATGCAAAAGTAGTGATGCTGACAATTTGGACACACCAAAGAGAAGTCTTGAAATAAAATATGAAAGTTCCTAAATTTATAAGAAAACGAAATAATCGTTTGCTAAACTTGTTAATATCCGTAGTAAGCAATTATTCTATTTCATCATTACTCGTTGTTAATATAACATGTTGTCTAATTTATAAACCGGTTCTGTATGTATGTATGTATGTATGTATGCATGTATGTATGTATGTACGCAGATATCATGATGTATATGGTCAGAATGAATTCTATTTATGACATCACTGGGGTCCTCCAACTTGATAAAAGAGGGTAAAAATTTTTTTTAATTACATGTAGATTCTGGAGAATATGAGT
>OY735235.1:21301550-21321550 GCA_963457665.1 Thysanoteuthis rhombus
TTACACATACACTTACACTCATGTACATGCATATACGCGCATATATATATATATATATATATATATATATATATATATATATGTTTCTGTTTGTCTGTCTGTCTGTCTGTCTATATACTTGTAAGTGTATGAATGTGTTCCAAAATACACATTAATCTTTATATATTTAAACGTACTGGCTGAACCTGTTTAGCTGTATTGGATTGCAAGAAGGAAACAGTATAAAAGGGATAAACTTATAAACCCACAATGATATACATAGTCATACACTCATGTACGTGAACATTCATAAATGTATATAAAATACATATATATATATATATATATATATATATATATATATATATATATATATATATATATAGATAGATAGATAGATACATACATACGCGTGCACACACACACACACACACACACACACATACTCACTTATACGTAATTACTGAATACATTTGTGTGTACTTGTTGAACCTGCTGAACTGAACCAGAAAGAAAAAAACGATGTGGGACAAAGTAAATTTCTAAATACACAATGATATACACACATACATTCATATATATGAATATACATATATATGTGTGTATATACACGTATGTATATATATATTTATATATGTGTGTGCGTGTGTATGTGAGTGTGCGTGCATGCATGCATGTGTGCGTGTATGTGTTTCTACGTGTGTGTCTATGTGTGTATGTACTTGTAGCTGTGTGGTTGTGATCAGGTGCACATAAAAATTCCTATATATTCATACGCACAAGCTGAACCCATGGTGATACTACTTTGTCTTTATATATATGTATATAAATATATATATATATATATATATATGTATATATATATGTATATATATATATATATATATATATATATATATATATATATATATATATATTGTCTCTATATATATATTGTCTTTATATATATATATACATATATATATATATATATATATATATCTTTAGTACTGTATATGTCATAGCACCGTCCATGAGAATTCGAACAAGCACCGACACATTTTGCTTATGATTGCATGTTTCCCTTCTATTCATCAATCAAATCCAAGGCTACTTAACAATGTTATTTGGCAACTCTGGCAAATAACAATACTCAAACTTATCCATCTCTCAGCTGATTGATTCTGAACACAATTGTATCAGAATAGAGAAAGACATAATTGAGATAATTAATCTAACGACTTAATTCAATTCTTTTTTCCCTAATATTCAGCACGTTGAGCCACAAACTTGCATTCTTCGTTGGGTTGATTGCAATTAAATTTCCATGAAGTTCCTGTCTTTATCAATTAGAACAAGGCCATAAGACATTAAATAACTCAAAAAATATTTACACAAATTTGAAATAACTCGATTAATGTAAATAAGAAAACAAAATAGGAAGAAATTGAATCAAGGAAAATAAATTCAAAAATACTGCAAATATTACAAGGATAGCAATGCAAGAAAATGACCTGAGCACAAGTTGAAAATTTGTATAATTCCAAAATTCCACCTGAAGATCGAAAGACATGAAACATACATATATATATATGTGTGTGTGTGTGTGTGTGTGTGTGTGTGTGTCTGATTTCCTGTGTGTGGTTGTGTTCGTGTGGTGTGTGTGTGCATGTGCTAATAGGAAATGGATATAAGATCCAACAGAATGATTATAAATTGCGCAGTATTACATTGAAACTGCAACAGTCCCATTTTCTTTCACTGTTAATTTTATTTAAGTTATCCTGGATAAATGATCCGTTCACCGTGTAATAGCGGAAGATCATATCAAATAGAGTTTCAATATGATGAAACACAATTTATAATGATATTTATATATATATATATATATATATATATATATATATATATATATATATACACACACACACACACACACATATATATATAAATATATATATATGTATATATATATATATATATATATATATATATATATATATATATATATATATATATATATCAAAGAATTGTAATGTAAAAAGAATGTGTTATTCGTGATAGAAAAAGAGACCAGAAAAGAAACAGGCCTAAGAATTGCTCCTAGAAACTCCAGGAAATGAAAATCAAAAGCGTTTGTTAGTTATCCATTTCGATCTGATTTGCTAATAACATGGAGATTTGATATCATGTACCGACAGAAATAGAGAAATAGAGAAAAAGAAACTTCGTTGTACTCTCTTCCTCTCTTCTTTTCCTTTCCCCTTTTGCCCTGTGCTTTTCTTCCCAAACCTAATGGATCTTAGAACAAACTATAAAATTGTTAATGTTATCTTAAAGACTTATGTAAAGCCACGTTTCACATCACTACCATTCAGTCAGGATTCTAAAATTAATTTCTTCAACCGTTACTTTTTTTATTCCTTAGATTATGCAACCATGAGTAATATAGACGTAGCATATTAAACGCTAATAACGACGAGATTATTTCTGTATGTACCGGTAATTCTTCAAAGGATCAGGATATCTAAGCGCTCTCTTTAGCTTCAAAGTGTCACTCTATACTTTTCTGCCTAGGATCAAAGTATATCGTCCATTTAAAATTGTTACAGAGAAAAATTGTACATACGTTAATTGATTCCCCCTGGAAAAATGACAGTTATATATGGATTTCCGTGAGAGTCGTTCCAGTGGAAGAGCTCATTGTTTTAAATAGTGAATAGAGCTTTTGTTTTGTTTTTTTCTCAAAAGTTATACTATTTATTCTATAAATATCGTTCATGCCCGAGAAAAAATACACGGATATATTGAAATTCTATGAGATGATTTTTTAAGAGATGAAAAATACTGGATTCGCTCCAGTGAAAGAGTCCATGGTTCCAAATGATGGACAGGATGAGTTATCGACAGCGAATGTATTCTTGTTGAATGGAAGAGTCCATTCGTTGGAAAATATTTTTTTAAAAAACAAATCATAACACTGCCTGTTAAAAGAAGATCATCCTGACATAAGTTGGTATCTCACCATCGATATCTCGGGACCCAATAACAATCGCCAACAATATTACTTTGCTGATCATTGCTGTACGATATGCATACTGATCCATTATTCTATATGATTTATTAGTATTGTAGTTTTGTATCAGGTCATCAATAGCCGAAGATCGAAGAAGGATTGAGGTCACTAAAATTGACAAAAGAAATCAGTTTTGCCTAAAGACTTGCGTCTTGGTACGTTTTTCAGAATATTTTTCTACATTCTGAGATATTTTGAAAATATTGTTTTCGTTTCACTTGAAAAGTGCATAATTTCGAATAGAGGGCTAACAATATTTCAAACAGCAAAATTCTTACCTCAATGTGGGAGTGTTCTTTGATACAGACAGAGAACTAAGAATATCACTTTGATTATCATAAATAATATTCTTACACATTTTTCAATGGCTTTTTGTAGTACTTGCCTGAGTTTTCCATAAGTGAAATTGAGCAAAAACTCCAATAAGTGAAATTGGATTTTCCAAGCTATGTGAAGTGCAGCATTCCAGCAAAACATTTTTTTCTTTCAAAAGTTGCATATTAGTTTCTATTCTTTTTCACATATATATATATATACATATATATATATATATATATATATATATATATATATATATATATATATATATGTGTGTGTGTGTGTGTATATATATATATATATATATATATATATGATAAAATCAAATCAGGATATTGCTTGACCATAATCAACATTATGCGAGGTGGAAGTAAATGATATATTCAGAGTAACGAAATAACTAGTTGAAAATCACGTGCATGAGTTTTGTTATGTTACGAGCTTTGATGTGCAATCTCTGCATAATCTGATGAGAAATGGATACTTTTCAAGAGTGCATCTGAGACGGGAATAGAATTCTGAACAATACGGGTTCTTCCAGAATTCCATAAGTATATCATTATATTAATGAGAAATAACATACAAAACTGCATTTACAATATAGAAGATCACGTATAGATTTTTATGACAACTCTCTTGATAATTGCAAATCGCAAAAGCAAACTCGTTGTGAAGAGCACACACACACACACACACACACACAAATATATATATATATATATATATATATATATATATATATATATATTTATGTATATATATATATGTGTGTGTGCGTGTGTGTGTATGTGTGTGTGTGTGAAGGTATATAGATTAGTGTTTTGTCCACCAAATCTTGTCAAGAAAATAATCTCGATGTTTACCTATTTGGTTAGTGCTGAAAATGCAAGTTCGTATTCCAGACTGGTTATTATCCGTATTGGATTAGTCTGATAAACATATCATCCTTTCGCACTCTCTTGGGGGTCTCAAGAAAATCAGGAAGGAAATGTGGACATACATAATCGTGGAGCAAAAAAACTGATGAGGATATGTATTTTTTAATGCTCGACATTTTAAGCCGAGGCATTATCAATTATCATCAGATCTTTGGACACAATTTCTTTGATCGCAATCTTTTATGCATTTCATCGCAATTTCCCGATTATCGCTCTACGATTGTCAAACTTTTATTATCGCCAACCAGTGCAGATTTGTAATGAAGCTAAATCTTTCGTTGAGAGTCTATCTCGGATCCCATCCTTTATAGATTAATCGGTGGGATAGCTGCCATAGAAAGACAGGGGTCCAAGGTTGAGGATGCTAATTCAAGATTTATTGGAAGCTAAATCGCTGTATGAGGTTTGTTTGTATAAATTTACGCGTTTTTCCTGTTGAATTTTTTTTTCTCTCAAAACGTTTAGGATGTGTACCCACTTGCCTTCTCGAGCAGTCTTCTGTCTCCCTTCATGTTTTCGAATTTTATTCTGGAGTATCATGCTAATCCTGAGTTACAAACAGGTCTGTTGTTTTCATCTCAATATTTTTGGGATCATTGTAGCCTGAACTCTATGTGGACCTCGTGACTGCACCTCTGAGTGATGATTTGACAACATTCCTGCAGGAACCCAAATAAAGTTGGAGGGTACAGAGCCGAAACGTTATGAAAGAAAAAAAACAAGGAAATTAGTCTGTACAAACCACATACAGTTATCAAAACTAACATAATTCAGTCAAAAATTGCTGGAGGCTTATTATTTTCGATATGGGGTGCTCGATAATGCTAACAAAAATATAAATATTAACTTTTCATTTACTCTGTCCTGAATTTCAGACATGAAATATCGTCATAATTATACACGGATTTTTTTTTGTCGGAGTGTTTTCGTTTTCTTGACTATTGCCAAATATTCTGGCCACTGTACTCTCCTGTTTTCCTCAGGTGTCACTTGTAGTTGGTAAATTTTGCAAACTTTAAACTAAGCCTTCAATTCAACTCAAGAGGGATTTCTCATCCCGTTGTCCATGATAGAAGATATCTTTTATCAATTATTCTTCATGTTGCCGTTGCGCTCACACCGCCTACGTCTCCTACTGAACCGTCGTGTATGATTTTTGGCACTACGGAACCCAGGGTTTGAAATCGTCAGGTTACCGAGTATGATGCAGGTTGAAAGCCAGAGGTACAGCAACCGAATTGTTGCAGCCAAAGAAACAAATATGAGGACACTAGTGTAAATAAATCAGTGAATAATAATTTTCAACTATTTTGTTAAATATTCATAAACTTATAGAGGCGGAATGGTGTTCAAATAAAAATTCAATTCCTCTCTTCGCTGTTTGCCGATATTCGTTTTCTGTTTTATTCGTAATTATTAATCCAGATTTGTTGTTGTCTTCCTTTGTTGCTCCTAATTTTTATCAAGTCGAATCCCCGATTAAATCGGTTTTCGACGATAGGACAGAGATTGAACGGATGGAAGGGGATCGATCAGTGAAAAGACGATCCACAAAACATCTGCCAAATATGATCGATACTAAATCAGACTCGAATAACGAAAGATATTGATTGATGGAGATTTCAATTTTTCCTGCCAAATCGAACAAGAGATAGAAGATAATCAAAAGGATACAGTTTTTGAATAGCGCATGCATATATAATCACGAAGATGCAAAAGTTCTTTCTCCGTCCGTGGAGTTCCCAGTTGCGCACTGTTCAACGACTTGTATAATGGAATTAGCGAGTAGAGTTCAACTTCCGGTCAAAGTTGCATACGTTCACTTGATACCCATTTCTTTGCAAAAGGCATGAATCCATTTCTTTTTACCCCAGCTATTGCTCTGCCTATTGCATTGGCCTTGTTCTTATAGCGACAAAGTATCAAGCGCGGATAACAAGGTCTAGTGGCTATACAGGAATATTATTATTTCTACACATTTCTTAGATAGATTTAGAGTCCTTGTTTTTATGATTATAAATATGCACGTATCCATTTGGTGTGTGGTCATCTTGATCTCTCTGACCGGCGTCTCTTCTCTAATGTTCTTTCTGTAGCAACTGGAATTCATTGAATTTTCTTGCCTGTTCTCGCACTGTGAATATTTGCACTGGAACCACTTAGTAAGAGCGCAGTTCAGCTTTGACCCCGACCTTCTCAGTGATCAAAACTGGATATCAATTATCGCAGCTACCACGTTCGAGCCATACAGAATTTCTTATTATTTGCTACCCGAACTCAGGGCAATATGCACTTTTGACGTGAGGGAATACATATTTAGGTAGAACACGTATGCATACATTGATAGATAGATAACGACAGGCTTAAGTAGATTTTCACACAGATCTAGATTTTTCTTTTACTATTTCGTGAGGCAGGGTATCATTTTTTCTCGAAAGTTCTCTGGACTTCTACGCTTCTTACCGTACCAAGATCGACAATTTCATTGAATTCCTTGGCAGTAAGTGAAAGTTGAAATCTTTCAACTTGTTCTATTGTGATTTCTCCATCCTTATCTCCAACTTCTTCATTACCTATCAAGTTTTTTTAAATCATCATCCTCACTATCATGCTTTTCACGTATGTCGATGGCCATAAACTTATTATTAACTATTCCCTGTAATGGATTATTTGCTGTTAACTAAGTATGGTTCTCATTCGTTCAAAATCCATTTAGTTATTCATTTTTTCAATACATCAAGTAATTCCCTGCCTGTCTGCTATACGTACCACGTAACCCTACACCACCTTTCGCAGGTCATTTGGCTGGTTACTAAATCAGCTCCGCGATCAGATTTCTATTTGGTGAGTCAGGTATGTGGACATTCTTTACGATGGAAAAAAGACTTGCCAAAGGGTGAATAAGCTCACAGAGTCCACAACCATTCACTCAAGGAGGGGCAGGCAATACTCTGACACTTCCAAGCAGCGTAGTTACATCTCCTCCACCATTGGATCAGTCCTGGTCTCTGAGTCAGCCTCGTTACTTTATTCATTTTTAGCATAGTGTTTCTGACTTTGAGAGGTTGAATGCAGCTCTAGGGCCTAAAATCGTGATTGGAAACTGTCATTTTCTTGTGATTATTCTCAATTTCTTTCTAGATTAATTTTCTCTTCGGTAAAGGTGCAGGAGGTAACGTTAAGTTGCGTTGTCTAGCCTCTCAATCTTCTGTGCTCGCAGCGTCAATATGTACTGAACTTGACTAAATCGTCACATCATCTTATTTTGCAGGCCACAATTTTGCATATGATCATTGAGGATCCAAGTTTTGAGTCATAGTGTCCGGCAGTTAACTGAAATTCTTGTAACATGTCCTGCCCATTGCCATTTGATTTTATAATTAATTTTTATGCTATCCCTGACTCCAGTATTTTTCTTCTGATACATCACGTTATGGTCTCTTCATGATGTTGAGCATGAGGCTTTTTTGTGCACGATGCATGTTTTTTAGTTTAAATGTCAGTCTTTTGGTCAGGTTCCTCGTTCCAGTCCCATAAGTAAGTACTTGGTGAATGCATTGGTTGTACACCCTTCTTTTTAAAATCAAGATAACAGAAAGCTTGCCAACCAAGAATGATTTTTTGCTTGATTCCCCCTCCTCTTGAGGATTTCACAGAGTTTATCTGTCCAAGGTAGATGCAGTTGTCTACTTTCTTTAACTGTTTTCAATTTTGATTTTTATGTATTTGTTCCCAACATAATCTATTGGACATAACATTAATGTTACTGAAGCTCATGGGAAGACCTGCATCTTTGCTTCCTTCATTCAGTTCGTGGAGTTCATGAAGGGTCTTATCAATGAATAAATCGGAGGTTACTTAGGAATTCGCCATCAATTTTGATTCTTTTATTTGTTCACTCTAAATTTTGGGAGATCACTTCGATAAAAGTCATTCTCGCTCGATTCTTTTCCATGCAAATCAAACGATTCTCATACTATTTGCATATCAATATTTAATCATTATCATCATAATCAGTGTTTTATCGTCCGTAGTTTCTGAGGATTCACCATATCTCTCTAATGTGGGCGTCGTGAAGCAAATATTTTCCGATCCGTCCAGTTCGTCTCATATTCTGTTAGTCTCGATTCTGAATTTGATTTGCGGGATCAATGTTGTGAGTTGTGATGTTCATTCTTGCAACATGGTCAGCCCATTGCCATTTGAGTTCCCTAATAGATTCTATGATGGCTTAGACTTTCGTTTTCTCCTATTAAAGATATGGTTTTTGTGGTCTCTCCATGTGATGTTGAGCTTAATTCACTCTGGTACACGTTGCATGGTTCGCTCTTTTAGGGTTGGTCTCTTGGTTAGGTTCTATGTTTCAACTCCAAGGGTGACGATCGGGGGGAGTGCATTGTTGGATACTCTTCTTTTTCGGACTCATAGGATTTTCTTGTTCTTGAAGTTTGAGTTTGCTCTCCCAAAGGCTTACTATCCTAGATTCTGAAAAAAAAAATAGGATGACCACAGATTGATATGGTATGTCACAGACACGTTCTACCATGCCCGAGTTCCAGAGCAATTTATGACAAATTGAGTACGAATGTCTTTGGCATATACTTCATTATCGGCCGTTTTGTGATCTACTAGTGATCCAAGTTTCTTTTCCAGAATATCCTCAAAGATCCCGTGGCAACTGAATTATAGTATGCATAAAAGAAGTGGTCACAGTTTTTCAAATAGCTTGACATGAATTTTGAATCGATCAGAATAGTGTACATTTTTTTCGACTCAGTGACCCTATATAAAGCCCGAGGATCACACTAAGTTAGGGTGAAATTATTGCCCAGTTCAAAAGATATTTATCGATACTGGTTTTGAAAAGATATATTATATCGAACGAAGGCACCCTCAGGGAAGTTTTTTTTACAAAACACCTGTTCAGGGGAAAAAGCTCTTTGAATGAAAATCCCAACAGGTACATGGAATGGTCAGAAGTTGTGGTTGAGATTAACTAGACATAGCTAATCCTGTTCGGATGGGAGAATCACTTCATGGTCGAAAGTTCACCAGCTCCCACTTCTCCTTTAAACAACAGTTGAACAACTTTCTCTAACATTGGAAAAAACTCTGAGGAAAGGCTTTTGAGAAAAAAAAAGAAAAACACGGGAATATTATCAGGTCCTGTAGCCTTACTTGACTCCAGACTGCGGACGAAAGTGGGAAAACTGAAGACAGCTTCCACAAACTTGGAAAACACTTAGCTGATATCTCGATGTTGGTAAGAGTTTGAGATAAAAAGTCTGAAAGTGGATGACGTTAAGTTGCTCAGAGTTGAGTTAGAAGCAAAGTTTGTAGCAAAAATCTTAGCCATATACGAAGATGTTAAGACAATCGCAGGTCCATTTATATTGGTGGGGATTAGCGATTTTCCTCAGTTTTGAACATTGTTGGTGATTCTCCAAAACTCACTGGATCCAAGACCTTCTTGATCAATCCTAGCTTGGAGCAATTCGGTATGAATGGATTTTGCATCCTTTGAAAACAGGTGGGAATAGTTTCTTCTAATCCTGAAAGGAATAAGAGTTCCACTGCCCCTATCAAGTTGATAGAGGTGCTACAAATGATTACAGTTGCCAATGTATACTCCACTTTCGTGTGTAAACCACGTATAGAGAGGTCTCCTTTTGAGTTTTGATCATATACGTATGGATTGAGGAATTGTCCGACATAATGGATCATGAATTGCATTATATCATGTATAAACTTTTTTGGAACAATCTTTTTTTAAAACCATATATATATATATATATATATATGTGTGTGTGTGTGTGTGTGAGTGTGTGTGTGTGTGTGTTGAGAGACTTTGTGGGCACTCATAGACGGTACTTCTCGAAGAGTATATATCCTATAGATATAAATATACTCTATGCATGTGTGATGAACTGCTTATGTGTCAATGTATACATATACACATACATGTATACATGTATCTATCTAGCTATTGAAGTAGCAATATATATATATATATATATATATATATATATATATATATATGTGTGTGTGTGTGTGCGTGTGTGTGTGTGTGTGTATAAACCAGACTCATTTCGAGTATTTATATTCATATACAATAGTGACGTTAGTAATGATCTGATTATGATGTAATGTGGCGGAGTGTTGAAATATTCACTTTATTACCAACGAAGCATAATTGTTAATGACATATTGACTATCTACCAGTAGGTTTTGGGGATTGTAGAAATGGAGAAAGAGAAAAAAGGTGAGGGAAAGAGAGAGTCTGCATGATTCATAAACCCGTAATAAAGAGAGGCATTGTTACAAAGATCAGATATTCCTCTAGCGTAAACCACTCATCTATAACGAGTGCCAAGGCAGTAATAACCATAAAAACGTCTTCTAATTGTCAACTTTGCCAACATATGCATACATTTGTACGTATACATATATAATTATGAAATGCGTAGTATTAGATTGAGACTGTATTAGAAATGATTTCCCGTTATTACACGGTTAATTGGGCATAGCCAACGTGAATAGAATGAACAATTAAAGAAAAAGGGAATCAAAGCCACGGCCTATAGGGTAGCTGCATCAATGTAGCGTTACTCATACCATTGAGCTAAACAGCTGCCACTAAAGCAATGACCGCAATGAATAGTTTATTCTATTTGCCTAATGATCGTCTAGTTTCAATATAATATAACGCAATTTATAATCTTTCTGTCAGATCGTATATCGATAATTTCCCAATAACATGGACATTTATATACGTACATATACACACACAGGGAGGTGTGAGTACGTGTAATAGATTAGGATATTAAATAGCATTACAATGGATGCAAAAGCCTTTTTTATTACCAGTGCTGATGAGAGTATGATCTTTAGGAAGGATGGTTATCCCGAATGCTTATGTTTCCACTTCATTTTTATATTGATGAAGCATTTCTACCGAGATGTTTGCCGATGAGGCTGAGTGGATTCAAACCGTATGTATAACAAGTCTCTGCCAGAATTTGGACTCAGGTAACCAAGTGATTTATCGTCCTGATTGCCATCATTTCAATAGTCTCCCCTTGCATATATATATATATATATATATATATATATATATATATATATATATATATATATATATATATTATATATATATGTATATTTATATAATATATATATATATATTTATATATGTATATATATATATATATGTGTGTGTGTATGTGTGTGTGTGTAATATATATATATATATATATATATATATATATATATATATATATATATATGTGTGTGTGTGTGTGTATGTGAGTATGTGCGTGATGGATGACTATTAGTCTGATGATTATACAATGATTCAGCTGCCTTATATATATATATATATATTTCTGTCCCTTCTCCAAGGTGAGAGACCAACTGTTCAAACGGACAATCAGAAGCCTGCCAATACCAAGTGTATAGATCTTTAACCCGCTATTATTTCTACTCTTCCATGGTCTATTTTTTATAGGTCTGTTTAAAAAGGGTCTCTGACATCCGTGCACAAACAATCTCAACCCCACTACCCGGATACTAAAATGTATTGTCTCTCTTATGTCTTTCCCTTTCTTTTCCTCTACACTAAGATCATATCATTAGAGTCAAAGTTAAGATTTCTGCAGAACCGATACTAATTTTTTTAAAGTTTTTTCGTAATATTTTTCACAAGAACAAGTACTGTAGATGTTTTTGAACCAAAATTGATAATTTTAAAAAGTGGTTATTAGTCTAAAAACTCCCACATCTGTGGAGAAATTAATCTTTCATTTAAAAGAAAGAAGGAAAAAAAATTGTAACCCTTTTTTTTTTTTTTTTTGAAAAGCTGTTATTGTTGATTCTTAATAGTTTATTCAAATACATTTTTCCTCTCTGAATCATGCGTACAACTTTTTTGTTGTTGTTGTACTTGTTTTAAGGAATGGCACGTTTTTAATTAAAAAAAACTATTGCCAACGGGGACAGATTTTTATAGTTCGAATTCCTTAAATTCCCCCATGTACCACGCAGTATAAAGTACAATTACAGAATAAAATACAATGTAGACAATAATGAATAGAAATTGCAAAAAAGCAATGGGTCGTTTAGAGGGGAATTATTTAGGAGAGATTATCAGAGTTGATATATTAACGATGGGACTACACCAATAACTCAGAAACAGCTAAGGATTCTTTTTTGGTTAATCAGTTGAAGTGAATAGAGCACCTGAAGTGAAAACTTCCGGAACTCAATGTTTAGTCTGAATTTATAGTTGCATTTGAAATAAAACAAAATCACCCAGAACGTTTTAAACCCCGTACATCCTATTCCTCCAGTGCTATGCGAAGAGCCCCGTGTTTCAGTGAAATATCATACAAAAATCAAATACATTTTTCATTTTCACTCCTACTCTCTTAGTTCCACCTACCTCTCCACCTCTGTCAATAAATATTCACTCCCCCCTCTCTCTCTATCAAACTCTCTCTCTCCCTCTCTCCCTCTCTCTCTCTCTCTCTCTCTCTTTCTCTCTCCTTCTGTGTTTTCTGTTTTCTCCAGCAGTCTCTTTTCCAGTATAAGTCACTCCAAAAGTATGTGACATTAAAACCTGCGAAGACAATCCTTTCCCAAGTCAGACCATCAAACCGTATCTAATAATTACGCATGGCCGCTTTGTTGACTGGTTACCGTCCCGACCAAATCGATGTTACTCAGTCGCCTGTGAATATGTTACACACAGAAAACCTATTAAATGCTTGAACGGCTTACATGGTGACTGTTGTGTTCAGCAGCCATTGTAACGCTGGTCATTATTAAATATGGCGTCCATTCAACTCCCTGTCTCTTCCTCCTCTGCCTACCTCTCCTCTCATATGCATTATTTTCTGTTAACTAAGTGCAGTTCTCATTTGTCCTAAACTCATCCAGTTGTTTATTGCTCTTATTTTCTGTGGTTTATTTCACCAGACTGCCTCCATCTCTCCAACATTTGTTTGGACACGATGAGAGGCAGAGGTTTGCTTGTCCGAACAAAAGTTAAATTGCTATTGAATCTGTTTGAACTTAGAGACAATGGTTCTACCTTCATTCTAAAATTTGAGTAGCAGTTTTTAGCTGAATCTCTAATATGGTTATTTACTGCCTTTTAACGATCAGCTTTACGTCACTTTTCCGCTTATATGAAAAAATCCAAAAAGCACCCATCGTTGCCTTTGTTGTGAATTGTTATAGAGACAGTTCATGTCTTATGCTATCTAACACTCCATCCTTATATACCTTTCATTACCCAGAAAGCCACCAAGTCAGTCTATCATACCATTATAACTACTTTGGGGCCTTAGAAACCCTCAACAATTTCATGTCTCTATTATCATGGTTTGATTTCTGTTAAGAGAATATATGTATCTATGTATGTATCATATTGTGGCACAGCAAAAAACGCAATATAATAGCCAGGGTTTAGTTATCGCTATGCCGTCAAAATGCTCTAACTTGAAGAATAAAGCAATTCCCTCCCGACAATAACACCCCTTCCGTAATTCATACATGGCAGCTCGTTGAATCTTTTCAGTATCAGCAGATCAACGCAACCCGATAACCTGTTAATATGCTACAGAGAAAAGTCGTGATTATCCGGATGGCTGCCAACATGGCTGTTTTGTTTGATGTCCATTTTGAAGCTTGTTATAACTGCATATAATGTACATCTGTCACTTATTGCTCATCCCTGTCAACTGATGCTTTTTTTGCTCCTATCAGATTCTCATTTAATTCCAACTCTTTCACTTATTTTTCCTCATCCATTTTCGTTCATTTTAGCTGACTGCTCTAATATTGATCCAAATGTCTCTCTCCTGTTTTCATCTATCTCTGATATCTCTCATTGAATTCATTTTTCTGCTTTTAAAAAATTTACTTCCAAAGTTTTTATCATGTACCCACCAGAAAACTTTCTATGAGTTGACTATATCGTTTCATTATGATTATTGACATATACATATATATATATGTATATACGAAATATCGTTATCAATGCTAATCAGCTATGTATTTTGTTTAAGATGGCAGAAATAAGTATTCAGATTATGATGATTCTAAAGCATTATTCGAAGCTGGGCCTGAAAGCAACAAAAGCTGCTTGCCAAATTCAGGATGTTAAAGGAAATGGAACAATATCTGAACGATCTGCCTAAAAATGGTCAAAGTGTTTTAAGATTAATAAGGGTGTCTTTAGTGTTCAGCTGCCATTGTAACATCGTTTATGATCAGATATGGCAACTGTCCTCCTTCCCTTTCCTTCATCTATTACTTAACTATTCCTGGTAATGGATTATTTGCTGTTGACTAAGTATGGTTCTCATTCGTTCAAAATCTATTAAGTTATTCATTTTTTTAATACATAGTAATTCCCGGCCTGTCTGCTGTAGGTACCACATAACCCTACACCACCTTTCGCAGGTCATTTGGCTGGTCACTAAATCAGCTCTGCGATCACATTTCTATTTGGTGAGTCAGGTGTGTGGACATTCTTTACGATGGAAAAAAAGACATGCCAAAGGGTGAATGAGCTCACAGTCCACAACCATTCACTCAAAGACGGGTAGGCAATACTCTGACACTTCCAAGCCGCGTAGTTATATCTGCTCCACTAGTGGATCAGTCGTAGTCTCTGAGTCAGCCTCGTTACTTTATTCATTTTTAGCATAGTGTTTCTGACTTTGAGAGGTTGAATTCTGCTCTTGGGCCTAAAATCGTGATTGGAAACTGTCATTTTCTTGTGATTATTCTCAATTTCTTTCTAGATTAATTTTCTCTTCGGTAAAGGTGCTGAAGGTAACATTATATTGCATTTTCCACCTGACAGCACAGAAACCTGAACCATAGTGGAAGAACCAAGGAAGCTTTGCTATCATCAGATGTATAATAACAGGTATCTGTGATGCCATTTCTTGAAGCGATGCTGGACCATGCAGTGGTTTCCATTGGGGCCTCGCGATGACACATTGATATGTTCTGCAAAGACTTTGTTTTTCCAAGCTGATGTGGATGGTTTAGAGATGTGACCTCTGATGGCAAACAAGTAACTCTTGTGGCTCTTCAACCTAACATTACATCCAACACGTCTCATTCTGAACAGAACAGATGTAGACTTACTTTAACCCCAGCAAACCTACATCTGTATTCCACAATCTTTTATACCAATATCAATGGTTTACAAACTTTCCTGGAGTTAAATATTGTACTCCACATGTCTGATCTCATCTTTTAGCCTTTTCTGAAACTTGTCTTGATTTATTCATACCAGAACAGATGTTTACCGTTCCTGGTTACTCCCGCTAATCATCAAAATGGCCTTCATAACCGCCATGGTCATTGAATTTGTATATATATATATTAAAGGGGGCTTTCCAAATGGTAGAGACACTTCCCATGAGAACCCTGTATCCCCTTTCAGGTGTTTTTGTGTGGTTCCTTCTGTGTCATACTGCTTATGTCTTTGCGCTATATTGGCCCATTGTTTTCTGATTGAATAAATAGCTGATCAGATAGGTAAAATCCTAAGAGAACACTCCTAAGCCAAAATTCACATTTGTGGAGACTTCAATGTCCATCTTGGTTAATTCGCTCCAGTAGAACTGGCCTTGAAGGGAAATACTGTTCTGACTTCTCTTTTGCTTATAAGGATATTCAGATTGCTGACAAGCCCAATTGTATTTCTGGTGTCATTGGCCAATATCCTATCCGTTTGAACCTTTTTCTTAACGCCAATCAAAATAGTTGCACTGCTAATGTGATATCCCACTAGATAAATCTGATACACTATGGTCAACGTCAAGCGTCTTCTGATGTCCTCATCAAACTATGTACAGATACTATAAAGCTGATGGGGATGTTTTCCATCGTTCGCGGCAGATGATCCTCTTGAGACCTAACCGAAATACAGAGCATTCAAACTTGCTTCTTTCATTTCAAACTGGACATTAACTGCCAATAAAACCTCTCCATCACACAAAAAACATCAGCAAAACCCCAAATGGTTTTACCCCAGAGAACGCAGCACCTATAGTCCACTGTTATCATCTTACTATTTTTACTAAATGAATAGGTATAGAGGAATTATCCCTGCTTTTAGAACTTTCAGTTTTTCAACGATGCTAAATCCAATTATGCCGAATCAGTCCAAGATAGAATTAATCAGGAAATGCTGGGATCCTGTGAATCTTGGAGAATTACCAACAACTTTCTGAACTGAGGAAAACTGCCAATCCCCACCAATATAAATGGACCTGTGATTGTCTCACATACATGGTTAAAATTTTTGCTACAAACTTTGCATTTAATTCAACACCGAGCAACTTAGGTCATCCACTTCCTTACTTTCTATCTATCTCATACTCTTACAAACATCAGGATATCAGTTAAGGAGGTTTCTAATCTCATCCACTCTCTGAAGTCAGTATTTCAGATCAGGTAACATTCCAGTAGTTGTTCTAAAAAGAATTTCCCCAGAGTTGTCCCCAATGATAGCAGAGTTGTTCAATCGTTGTTTTGAGAGATGTTTTCCAAGTCCGCCGAAGCTGGTCGACTTTCCAACTTATTTAAAACGATGATTAAAGTTCCAGTTACTCTCAATTTCGACCAAATAGCCTTTCGAGCATCATTAGTTCGGTCTTCAAGTCAATCATCAACAGTCATTTTTTTATTCATCTCGACGGATAGATTTGTGGTAACATCTCGTATGGTTTCCGATCTTCCAGATCAACTACTGATTTGCTTACTGTTATCAACCATGAAATCAGCGGAACTTTGGATGAAAGCTTGCTGCATGTTATTGCATTAAAAAATTCTAAAGCATTTGACAAGGTGTGACACAAGGGTTTGTGCCTCAAGCTCACTAGTTGTAGCATCTCTGGCAGAGTGCAGTCAATCATAGAGTCCTTTAAGTCCCGGAAACCTTTGTGGATTGCAGTTAATGACCTGTTCTACGGTGTACATGGTATCAATGCTGGTGTACCTCAGAGCTCTGTCCTTAAGCCTAGTCTCTCCCTGACGTTTATAAATGACCTGCCAATATTATCAGATCTCTTATCAACATCTACTGATGATACCATGCTCCATATGCACTCTTCTGGGGACTTTAATCATCACTACATGGCATATGATCTTCCTTCTGATCTATCCTTGACATTAACTGGGAGGAAGGTGTCATTCAATAACACTTGAAATCAAGCTTCTGTCTTTCCATCATGAAGGTGAGCCCCACAATTTCCTTCAAATAGGATGGATGGAAACACTCTCAATGAGTCTCCATGCTTTGATGAACTTCTTGGCCTCAAGTTCTTACCAGACTTAGTCTAATCTATTGTCCTAAACGCAGTGAAATGGTGGGTTCAGTATATCGCACCAGAGAATATCTATCTCAACTTGCCATCTTGTACCTGTATAAGAGTCAGATATGACCAAAAACGGAATACTATTCACACATCTGGGCAGGCTCCGCTCAACAGGTGTTATCTTTTCTCCATAGCGTGAAGAATCGAGTACATTGATTAGTTAGAGATGAGTTATTCTCATCTCTTAAACCACTCTTCGATCGACGTGATGTAGCAAGTCTGACACTCCTCTATCGTCATTTCTATCGAAAGGCTTTGGATGACCTCCATCATTTGGTTCCAGCAGTAAGAGATAGTCTAGTCAGAACAGGATTTGCTATATCAAGTAGATCCCATCTACACCTCCTGACCATTCAACGTACCAACGTTGTAATTTCCACTCAAACAGCTTCTTCCTCGGAACAGCCACTTTTTGGAACAAACTTCCTTGAGGGTGCTTTCCTGCTAGATCTTTTCTAACTAACGGTCAGTAAATATCCAGAAATCTTGTAATTACTCCAACCCTATACCTAGAGTGATCCCTCGGCTTTGTATAGTGTGACTGAGGAAAATGAAACATGCAAAAAGAAGGTATCCCCTTGAAATAAAGCTAAAAAAATAACGACCGTAAGTTGTCGATTAAGATGGTTTTAAAAAAAGATAGAAGCCGGCTACAAGTACTCAAGAGCTTATTAGCCAATTTTTCAATTGAAAATCAGTTCAAGTTGAAGTTGACTTAATCCCCTAACAAAAACAAGAACCAAGCCTCACTTTATAAGGGGAGTTAAATCTTGTTTATCATTGTTTGTCTACCATGTAAAGTTGAACCAAACTCTCACACACACACAAACACACACACACACACACACACACATTTATATATATATATATATATATATATATATATATATATATATATATATATATATATTCAACATTTCCTTGCCGGAATTTAGGATCACAATCAAATGATTTATTGGCGGTTGTCGAGCCAAATGGGCTGAATTGGCACATCTTATAAATTTACTAATTTATCTATTATATGCACCATACGAAAGTTGGAATAGAAGTAACCAGGTGTATTGGACAATCGCAGCAATGAAAGGGGATGAAGATCCGATCAATTTTGATTACATGCATAAGTTCTTATATGTTTCTATGTGCTCTTTAGTTCCAGTGCTCCTGGTAATACCGCTATGTCTACGGACTTGAAAAGACCTTATCAAATTTTTTTTTTCCCCGGTGGTTGGAAGGGATTTTTTGAGCATTTCGGGACCTCTTGCTGACGGGTCCATGGATAACATCTGGATTTTAGAGGATGTATATGTTTTTAGAAGATATATTTTACTCTTTTTTTTCCTTTGGAAAATGCCAATCATATCCAAAAAAGAATCTATTTTCTCCGTATATATTTTCTGATGGGATAATATGTGTGTGACTTCAAATTTTGACGCTACGGTTTTCCAGTTGTTGACTGCGATTGCAAGTATTTTTTTTTTCTCGCTTATTTTACCTGAATGTTTCCAACATTGTTTTCAGCTGTATCTCTGACATGCATTTTTGTAACCCCTACCAACGAATTTGGAATTACATTGACAGGGTATGTGTATTCACAGGTGTCTGTGTCCGTCTGCTCACACAATTTCTGAAAAGGTTCTCAATCAATTTCATCAACATTGCGTGGAAGGGAAGTCGATAGGCCAAGGGGGAAATGATTAAATTTTGATGCGATCCATGATTCCTTTCAGTCACCAACCTAAATCATAGGTGATATATCCGTACGATATCTCCGAAAGTTCTCGACGAATATAGTCCAAACTTGCTGGTAATATAAGGAATTGATTAAATGTGGGGGTTGATTTAGGATCGTTTTTTGTTTGGGATTTATGTTTCCTTTTTCCTTCATGAATTCATGTGTCCACCGATATTGGTCGGACAAAATATGTTATGAACTTCCCAGTTAATCTTAGCAATATTTTACGGGAGAATGGGCCATCAGCTAAGGGAGAATTGATTTCGTTTTTAAGCAGATCCTTTTGTACACCCTGCACTGTACGAATGAATGAATTGATTTTTATTTATTTTTCAGTTAGTATATTGTATTGGCAGAGGTATGTGCTCTCTGAGTACTTCCTAGTTTGACACTTTGTTTTTGATATCTACAATTTAGATTTACGGTTTATATTCTATTGGTAATTATTCTTTAGTACAGATGCCGTCTCTGACAATATATAAATGGATGCCTTGCTGACATACCTGAACAAAATTTGTTGATTTAGTTAGATTTAGATGCTTTTAGGTGCAAAGACTGACTTTTACGTCTGTCTC
>OY735235.1:21324050-21339050 GCA_963457665.1 Thysanoteuthis rhombus
ATATATATATATATATATATATATTCGATAACTGGAATGATCAGATTATCTTTTACCCGCAACCCTTGATAAACAGTAATAACGAATTGCACGAATTTAGTTGGAGCAATTATATGATCGAGACAACAAAAGGTAATGAACAATTGAATATACATATAGATACACACACACACATACGCACACACACACACACACACACATATATATATCAGTCGGTTCACATCTATCCATCTATCTATCTATCTATCTATCAATCAGTCCGTCTATCTATGTATTTATCTCAGCCTGCTCAAATATATGTATCTCAGTATATTCATATCTATTTATCTGGCTCTTTTATTATGGCAGAAATGGTGACGGATTCCCCTAAGGTGCCGAAGCAGGAAAGTCTTTCAAAGTTTGAAAACTTGCACAACTAAATTTCCTTTATTGCTCTTCCTACCATTATGTCCAATTTAGTTCATTTGTATTTCAGTCGAATTTCATCAATAAATGGTCAAACCATTACAAACATCGGTACCAAACAAAGCACCGATTTATGTTGAATAACAAAAGAAAAAAATATGAAACTTTTCAGAAAGTTTCTCATAAGCACTACTGTGAAGGGCAGTATGTACAAAAAGATATGATTATCAACGTAATTTCAAATCATTTTCTTCAAAATAGTCTCCAAGGGATACCACAAACTGACAGAGATGTTGTTCTCACTTCTTGAAACAGTGCTGGACATTTTATTCTGACACTGTCTTGAGTTGGTTTGTCATGACCTGATGGATGTTCTCAACTGAGGATTTTGAAAACATCTCTTCATTTTGAATTCTAAATGACCAGTCGCAATGTTAAGTAAGGAGAGAGAATATCAAATTGATGCTAAATTTTATGATGTTTAATTCAAACGGCGTTGCTTACGAAATTGCCACATTGATTATGAATAGTCTTAAAAATAGTTAGCTGATTATGAAGAGCGATAAAATGGCTTCAATGGCAAATTGTGAAGTTTCTCACATTCATTCATTCGATGGTAAAAATAGCACCCTTTTTTTCGTATCGAGTGGTCGAGTCGGTAGAGCTTGTGAATTGCCAAACATACTTAAAATATAACCTGTTCTGCTAAATTTTCCACACTTTCGCATAAAGGATTCTAAAAACAACGTACAGAAGTTGTGTGCCATTTTATCTTCATTTACAATCGGGGTAACCATTCCATATTTTTACTTGACTCATTAAGCCCACCTTAAGATCAGCAGATATGGCAAATCACTTCCATTATGAACTAATACCAGTTCAAACATTTTTGCTTGAGGATCAGTTTATGCACAATCAAAACAAGGTTGTTCTGATTGCCGATTTGATCACAGCACCCAGTATAAAATCACAGAAAAGGACTAAAAAGACCGAAAAACACCGGGAGCAAAATTGAAAAGCTCAATTGCAAGGCAAAAGAGATCAAACGGTAAACAGGGAAAGCAGGACTGAAGAGGTGTCTGATGAAAATAGCGATAATATGACGACGGGAATGCACCAAACGTTCCTGAAAACAGCTATTTTGAATCTGTTAGAAGACACTTGATGTGCAGAGTAGTGTGGACGCTAAATGTTATATACAAAGGAGTCATCAAGTAGTAATCAACATACGTGAAATCATGGTATAGTACTTGTTCAATTATATTTGTTGGCTACGAGGATGGTCTTTGTTCTAAAGACTGCGGGCATAAGAGGCAGATGAAAGACAAATCTTATTCGGATATTGCAATGAATGAAAACATCCGAATAAATGAAAATCAGAGAATATTTTTATCAGATGATGCAAATAAAAGACTGTTTATCAAGCTACCTGAGGAGCTACTGTCTAGGTAATGTACAGTTGTGTACTACACATGGCGTGTTCACTTGTAGGTTATTCGATGGAAAGCATTGATGGGGTCGAAATTTGATCAAATCGCAACCGTTGAGATTCCTGAGCCAGGCTATTCACTAAAATTCAACCTATGTAAGAGAAGAGTTTCTCCAATAAATAGATGTAATTGCTCATGTTATATGAATGGTCTGAAATGTGAAACTGCTCATTGCCATTGTCTTGGTTTCAACTGCTGTGAAACGATAGTAATTGTTTGGAATGGAATCGAAGACATTGACCATAAAAATAGAAATTCGTATTAGCAGTTTTTTGATGTTTAGTCTTGTCAAATGTCATTATCAAAATGAAAATATCAATATTGTTCTTACTTTACAATGTGTTTTGTTCTTTCAAATTGAAGACATCCAGCGTATGCAAAGCTAAATTGAGTCGTAGACAAACGGGTTGATCTAAAAATGAGGCTTTCGAACGCCCTATCAGAGTTTTGTTTTTTTTAATTTCTAAATTTGCTGGTGTAATATGACACCCGGATCGTTATTTTTAACCATAAAATATCTGCAAAAAGACATTCTATATTGAATATTCATCGGTATCCATTTATATTACCTATTGGTGAAGATAAGAAACTTAAGTGACAATATTTGTATCATTATTGACCATTTTTTTCTTAATTGAATAGCCTAAATTAACCATTAGTAAAGAAAATACGACGATGATATATTTTGAATGCACAGAAAAAAAAAGTTATCCCGAGTGTTCAAGTCTTGGATATTTTTTTCTCTATGCAAAATTCGCTAATGATAGGTTTACATCTGGGCTAACTCTAATTTGATTGGAACTTTAGATCCTAAACTAACAAAAATCTGAATAGAGTAGATATAGTGTTGTATTTAAACAGAAGTTAGTGGGTAGGCAAAAAAATTCCTTTTAAGATTTTTTACACACAGGTGATAGTGGTCTCTGTCATGCCCCGGTGAAAGCCCGGATTTTGAACGCTAGTTTAGAGATGTGACTGATCCAGCGGACTATCAAGTGGAGATGAAAGATTTTTATTATATCAAACGGAGTAAGTAGGACCTGGTTGAAATCTTGCCCACGTTAGACACGTTTTCACCGTAATCGGAGGTTTTGGAACAGTAGTGCAGCCACTAAAAGTTTGAGTGGACAGAGGTTCAACAAAGTGCTGAAGAGAATTCTAGAGATTTGAGGAGACTGCCGATCAATCCTCAGTGTCAACGTGGATAGACTTTGTAAAACTCTATTATGTAATAATAAAAATGTTAATGATGTCATTGAAGCAAAACAATGCATCATAAAGAGACAATTTTATCAATCATTACAGGCATACTCTGAATAGTCCAGAAGCATTCATGAAGAAACGTGAAAAGATGACAATCAAAGGATGAATTGAAATCATTCAGAAAACGCAATACTAAAATTAGCAAGAATATTGGGGAGATTACTGGACTTGCTATCTCTTAATCTCTAACGTAAGCCAACAGAACTAACGATGTGAAAATTGAATGAGTACAAAATAAAAATAGTTTGAAACTTTCCAGATAGCGGAATTACAAATATCCCATAAAATATTGAAGAGAGTACTTGAGAACTGAAATATATTCATGACATTTGATATCTGATGAAAGTCCCTGCATACTACTAGTATCAAAATTCAGCGTCCAAAATTTATGATTTTTTATTGGTCTAAATTTGATATTACATTCAATACAATGACCTTACTCGATGCACCTGATTTATTACAATGACGATAATACTTTTGATAAGAAAATTAAAATTAAAATTAAAGAACAATTTAAGAGAATGGGATGGAATGAAAAAATTTCAGAAAGGACAAAGAACAAGCACTAACTATCAGAATTAATGCGTTTTTTATTCGTATTCAAAAAAGCATATTTTGACTTTTGAAAAGAAATAAGACCAAACATTCATTAACGAATAATTGGAACTTTGATGTCCATCCCACGTTTAACCATCGGGTCCGTTTGTTACCATAGAAACAGTCATAAAATAATAGGAATCACCCCCCCCCCCGAGGGCAGGGGCAAAGGGACAACTAACCTCATTGAAGAGAACTGAATAAATGAATGATAATCAGGTCTGGTTGGTCACACAATTTGAACCATCACATGACCAATGTCTTTTGGCAGCATGCTGAGTTAGGGATGATCAATTGAAAACATTGGATGAAAGTTATATCTCCTGCCCGAAATTGGATCACAGAGATATTTTGATTTTTGATAAATGAAATGAACAATGCTGGGTGCGAACTAGGGAACAAATTTAGCATGAATATACATTTCAAATATACTTTGAGGCCGAACTTGAAAAAAATGAATATTTTTGTAAAATAAGAAATTTCAAGTCTTTCGAGTTTAATTAGGTGAGGCTTGTCCGCGTGATACATACATACATACATACATAGCCAGCCAGACCCGCAGTAAAACGAAAGCAACCTATGTTGACAGTTTTGGTTGACAGTCTCTAATTAAAAACAAGCGAAGCAAAAACCTAATGAAAAGCATTGCACTCAATGTGACTTCGTTAATTCGGTCAAATTTTCCGGAGAGATGGCATTTCCATAAGCTGGCCCCACGTTTTTTCCCCAGCATTTCTGAGTAAATCTGACGTCTGCTTATTCAATCGATCGCAAGCGCCCACCATTTAATATGGTTGAGAAAAGAAGGACATGGCCGGGGTCGGTAGGTGGGAGTATTTGAATTTAAACATGGATGCCAAAAAGCAGCATTAATACTGTTTGCTTTTATCATTCATTTATTTATTTATCCGTGTATCCATTCTACCTATTTCAAATAACAGCTATGTAGGGATGATCTTTGAAGGTTAACGCAAGGCTGGTTCTGGCCTTCATTTTACGGAAGATTATGCCGTAACACTTTCAAGAAATTGCAAAAAAAAATTGTCTTGCTGGTCAGTCATCGAATTCACTTTTCGATATCGAGCTATTTTCAAAATCTGAATAGCAATTTTGAACGACAGATAATTTAGCCTTAATCTGTTCGTATCGATTTATAAACTGGGTTCAACCCAGCAGAATATTCATCCACAAATTATGGTTGATGTCGCTTTTCAAGTCGTGAATTAGAGATAATGGTAACCCTTAGTCTTACAGATGTAAAACGTTCGATAGCTATGTAAAGATGTGTCTGCGAAAACGAACGCTCGTACTGCTCTTCAATAAAACAAGATGCTTATATTTCCTTTAACCAAAAACACACGTATACATGTAGTAGTATTTATTTTAATGAGTTTATACAGCTTTGAATACTTCGAACACAAATGATAAATAAGTCTGGGTAGTGTTAAGTAGAGGGATTGAATAACATTTATTGGGGTATAATCACCTCAAGTAATGCTTACATGTTTATCAAACAAAAAATTTCACTCGCATAGCGAGATCAGTTCTCACTAGTTTCCCAGATTCAATAGACTATGCTAATTTTACTGAATACAGATATAACTTGATTTTTCTCTCCGTTCAAAACCGCGAAGTTCGAGGTCTGATTTCAATACGATATGTTTTTGCCTCAGGTTTATACTTAATCATCAATTTGCAATACTTTAACCATACTTCATCAAAATCCGCACCAATCAAAACAGCACCATTTAAGGCATTCCGGTACCTATCAAAGTATTATTTGATAAATTAGTCTGGCCGATCATATCTACTTTGCATTGAATTCGACTTTCGCTTGATGCCCCGCACTCGTATCGTGACATTCGTTGTTTTCCACTCGAAGCTTTGCAATAGATTAATTTAAGATGCCAAGGCCCTGGCCAAGTATATTTGAGTATTAACTGATATAAAACCGTCAAACAAAACTGTCCACAACCGCATAAGTTTATTCAGATCTAAAGTTACTCAAGCAATGTATTCATCACGCGTTAGGGCAATAACAGGAGAGCTAGGGGGCTGAAAATTTGAACATTTCAAAACTCCCTGCTTTGATAGGTTTTTACGGGGGGATTTGCAATATAATTTTATAGTAAATTGTTTCTTTCAGAAATCCAGGCATTCTAATCATCACTGCCCAGCAAAAGGCATTAGAAGTAACTTGTTCGTTGATCATCCCTCATTTCCTATTTTTGGATACATCAAATGCAACCTGTTGCCAAAAGACGAAGGTCATAAGACAGTTTCTACTGAGTGACTGACCAGGCCTGTTATTTCGTTGTTTTATTTTGGCAAGTTTTGATTTTATATTAGAGACTGTGAACCAAAACTGTCACCAAGACAGTCAACAAAGATTCCTAACTGGCTGGCTGGCTGGTTATCTAGTTGGTTGGCTATCTAGCTGGCTATATTTATGTATTACACGTGCTGGTCGCACTGATGGGCCTAGAGGTCTGAAATTCATATACTTACACCTTATTATATCTAGAAAAAACGTATTCTGTTTGTTTTGTTGTTTTTTTTTCACCCAGTCATAGTTTTTTGGTGATAGCGGGTCATTTGCTAGTGTAAGTTTGTGCTAAACTATTCGTTAGCATTTACGCTTATTTTCTGGAAATTCTGACTTTTCAGAAACCAAAAAAAGTTGGGAGAAATAACTTAATCATTGATCACCCCCATATCGAACTTTTGAATTGATCACATGGCATTTTGCCAAAAAACGAAGGTTATGTGATAGTTTCTCTTGAGTGACTAATCAGACCAGTTTTATATTCCTTTGTATTTATTTTTTTAAGGAGCGACCATTTGTTGGCAATGTTCACGCACATGATTTAAATTTCAATTCCGGTTGGCAAACCCGGGCCAATCGCCAGGGAGACAACAAGGAGTTGGCCATTGTAAGCCGGTTGCAATGTGACCTAATGCAAATATTTCGTGTTGGGTCAAACAAAGGTAGGAAATCATTGGCAATCTAAAATCGGTATCGATTCAACATCTGCGAATAAAGTTGTTTTACCTGTCGCAGAAGAGAAAGAAAAAACAATAAATATTAGGAAAGTGTCTGGTGTATATATTTATTGAACAAAATTGTCATAATCAAGTGCAATCAATATTCTGGAAGTTCTTGATTCTTGACCTATTGCGTGTATTAGTCGATTGAAAATCTGGCATTCCAAGGGTAATAATAAATCACTGATATTCGTATATGCTGCCTTTTACTTAGTAAGTTACTTTTATGAGTATTTTTATTAGTATTGTTTGAATCATGAATTCATTCGCCTAAAAAAAGATTCGCTTAGTTACTTAATAGAAATCATCACTTGGCCAACGTTTCCAACCGGCACGTTGTGTTTAGGGTGATAAATCTGAATAAAGCATCAGAAAAAATCTATTTAGAGTCGGGGATTCTCATACAGCAAAAATACATAGAGGAAAGTGAGTGTGCAAAATTTCAAGATTATACAATGAACAGTTTTGACTGGGCAAAATCAGAACACTTGAATACATATGTATATATATATATATATGTATAATTAGGTACTTATAAATGTCAAAACAAATGGATAAGCTAAACTCAGCAACTGGGGTAAACCGTTCAAATGTGGGTAACGGTGATTAACATTGATGATTCAATCCGTCATTTTGAACAGGCAGGAAGAATACAATAAGTCACAATATCATTTGAGGTGCGGTTTAGTACAAATGAAGACTTCAATCCCTCAATAACGCTGACATTGGTTCAGAATCCATGATAACTAATTTTTACATGGTTTTCATAATATTCCTTCAGTAAAATGACTGACAATGCTTTTCTATAGTTATTTTTACTATACATGTGATAGCCTCATTCTGCCAAGAATGCGTGTGTCAATACCTGACCATCGACGATTGATTTGTTTCCGATTTTCAATAGCATTTCATGGTAAAATTATTGACAATCTGTTTCAATAATAAAAATATTTACCTCATACATATGGTGATCATGAACACACACACACATATACATACATATATATATATATATATAGTCATATTCGGCAAGAAATGCTGGCATCATTGTCTGATCAATGACAATGAGTTATTCCTATCTTCTCGATATGTTTCTGTCCTATAATCATCATTAATGTATTTACATGATAAATACTAGGCTAAATTCTCGGCCTAACGGGAAGAGTAATCCGTAGTCCAGAAAATAAATAGAAAGTAGATAAAAAAAACAAAGCAAAGGAACGTTCAATCTGATTTATTTATAAATTTGACCAAGTACCGCTTCTTACATTGTTAGAAAAAATAGGTGTTAGTTGGAAGAGCAACTCTCAAGACCAAGAAAATCCTGCTTTCCTGAAAGAAAGGTATGCAGCCAATGCTTCTTACTGATAGTCGCTTATTGTGCTCAAACATGGAATCTAACCAAAAGAAAGAGAGGGGGAGAGGGAGATAAAGGGGGAGAGAGAGGGAGAGACATAGTATAATACAGAAAAGTCAGGAGTCCAAAATATCATAGAAACCGTTGAAAAACTAAAATGGCAATGGTCTGGACATGTTGCAAGGATGACAACAACTGCAAGACATCACAACTCATTGCATGGATCTCAAGACATAATATGTGAAGATATGAACGATAGAAAGTAAAATGGCAGGACGAGCTAGATGGAATTAGAAAGTACTGGCAACGCGTTGCTGATGGTGAATAGGTCTGGTGAATCAAGGGGGAGGTGTACGTCCACCGACGG
The DNA here is from genome assembly GCA_963457665.1 of Thysanoteuthis rhombus. Lineage (NCBI taxonomy): Eukaryota > Metazoa > Mollusca > Cephalopoda > Oegopsida > Thysanoteuthidae > Thysanoteuthis > Thysanoteuthis major. The sequence continues at coordinate 21,332,575 of OY735235.1, forward strand.
AAGCTAACTGGCTGCTGCTGCTACTGCTGCTAATGCTGCTACTGCTGCTGCTGCTGCTGATCATGATGATGATTATGAATAAGAAAAGTAGCTTATATAAAGAAAATAGTTAGTGGCAGGGGGAAAAGTTTCCAACGGCTGTTAATGCAAGAAACAAATTAGGTCTGATCCCCAAAAAGAGGCGGGGCAGATGTAAAAAAAAACGAGGACCTACTGTAAAAGATTGTAGGAAGTTTTTTTTAAAAGATGTTTAAAAGAAGGGCATAATGTTAATGAAAAGGGGGCTACTGTTAAAAAAAAGGGGTAATCTTGAGGAAGGGGATAATGTTCAAAATTTGGATTCATAGTAAAAAAAGAGGCGTTCGGGGTTGATGTAGAAAAAAAAATGGGCTCAATTTTCAAGAAGGGGAAGAGTTCCCCATTCATTTTGATCCCATAAAATAGAAGTGAAGTTTCCCTCTAAATATAACTCTTAAATAATGTGAAAATAATTAATTCCTAGATTTTTAAAGTTTGCAACTAATTTTGACCCCAGAAATCGAAAATAAGCGCACCCACTCGTTTGTGACAACCCCCCATTTTGACCACTCAAAGTGAAAAAAAAAATCTTTTGGATTTCGACCTCTAAGAAAAAAATCCTTCCGTCAACTTTGATTCCCAAAAGTAAAAGAAATGCCTGTTCAACCCGTTTTTGAACTTGGCAGCTAAAAGTGGAAAAATCCTCCCCTCGATTTTGACCACAATAAGTAACCCCCCCCCCTCTCAGTTTAGATCCTGAGGATTAAAGTATAATCTCCACCTGAATAAAAAGAGAAATTCAACTTGGTTTCGACCTATAAGAGTGGGAAAAAATCTATCTCCAAGTATCGATACCTAAAAGTGACCACACCCATTTTTACCGCTTGAAAAATAGAAGAAAAATTCCTCACATTTAGCCCCCATCCTAAAAGTATGAATAACGAGTGACGAAGAAATCTCTTCCTTTAACTTTGACACCTGAAAGTAAAAACGAATCACCCACAATATTGACGACTAAAAGTGAGTTAGATGACCTTTCAATTAAAAGTTGGGAAAAGTCTCCCAATTTTGATACTTAAAAGTTACCAAGAGAATTCTTTTAGGATTTTAATCCCCTAAAAGTGAAAATAAATCTCCCCATCGATTATGAACCCCAAAATTGGAAAATAAATTCTTTAGATTTCAACCGGTTAAGAGTGAAATTTTGACCCCTAATCGGAGAAAAAATTTCTCCTCGAAAAAAAAAAAGGGAAAAATTTTTTTTTAAATTTCCTCCCCGGATTTCGAGACCTAAAAATCAAACTTTCTGAAGATTTTGACCCCTACAAGTGAAAAAAGAAAATTTATCATTGATTTTGACCCCTAAGAGAGAAAAAAAATATCATTTATTTTAACCCCTAAAGGAGAAAAAAGAGTATTTATCATTGATTTTGACCCCTAAAAGAGAAAAAAGAAAGTTATCATTGATTTTGACTCCTAAAAGAGAAAAATAAGTTCCCTGTATGTGATCGATGAAATGTCTGATCACCATATCTTATGTTTGAGATAAAAGTACCTCAGCCGCACTATGTCGTGTTTTCCCTTTTTTCGGAATAGAAATGCAGTCTACATCGCATTTTTTTCTCAGAGAATTGAGTTGAGAAAAAAAATTCATTACGTCGTAAAAAAAAAATATTTTACCATTAACGTCTAATCATATAAATAGACCGTTTTCCTAAACTGGAACATATTTGGGGCAGTTTTCAAAAACTGATTTGTTAAGACCACATTGCAGGGATCAAATCCATTCTGACAGAAGATTTCATTGATTCATAACTGATACTTTTACGGTAGGCGGGTATAAACTGACAGACAAACGAATTATAGTAAGAATAGAGTACCCCTGACCCCCGGGAAACCTCTATCTTCGTGACTTTCTGCAAGAGGGTCGATATGTTCCCTCCACCCTAATCACGCATCTAGGAGTGTACTGGATTCGCTGCTCGATGCACAGGGTCCTATGAAGAGTTTTCCACGTTCTCCATTCGACCCGACAATCGAACCTGCGACCTTCAGTGAGTAAGTCGGACACGCAAACCATTTCATCATCCGAGCGGATACACCGTGATAGACTCATAAGCTGACAGATTGATAGAAAACTGATTGATAGAGAATATTTTCCAAATGAATACCACGTGCCAAGGATGTGAGACGTAGAAATGTCATTAGGGACTGATACAAATGTCGGAAATGACCCGTGGACAACACAGGATGGAGCAAAACAAACAATTACCCAGAAATTTAAACTTTCACAAATCAACTGTCTCACTATGCTGCACGCACGCAGCCCGAAGCATTTTTTTATCACAATGGAATATCTGACAAATGAGGAAGTCAACATAATTTAGAAAGGTCAGACAATACAATATTGTATTTCTTCCCTGAAGAACGAACAAAGGAAATGAGTTCGGGAATCAGTGATATATATATATATATATATATATATATATATATATATATATATATATATATATATATATATGGTGTGTGTGTGTGTGTATGTGTATGTGTGATTGTGTGTGTATATATCATTTTTAGTTTTATATACTTTTCATCTATGCTGAAATGAATTTATACGTAGGTATAATGAGTTGTAATGTCTTGTAATTATTTAAAATGAAGCGTAAAAGATACGTGGATATTTCCATTTTTTTGTTATTACTGATCGGTTGCTTGCGTGACTGAGTTGAACTGATCAGTCGGAAAAAGAATTGTGAATATCTATCTACTTATCTCTCACTCTTCCCTTAAGTATGTGTGTGTAACTCCTCCCCCCTCTCACTGTCTCTCTTTCTCTCTCTCACCACACATATATATATATATAAATATATATATATACTTACATATATATATATATATATATATATATATATATATATATATATATATATATATATATATATATAACCAATATTGTCAAAAAAACTGTCAACATATGTTTCCTCAGTTTTAAGGGAAGTCTGTCTGTATTGGAGCTAAAAAAACCGAGGATGAACGAACGAAGGGGATATATATATATATATATATATATATATATATATATATATATATATATATATATATATATATATATATATATATATATAGTGATAACTTCCCAGCCTAGGCAAAAGAAGTAATTTATTCCTTCATCCCCCTGTTATGATGTTTCGATTGAGCATTCCCATCACTTTGCTCATGATATATATATATATATATATATATATATATATATATATATATATATATATATATATATATATATATATATATATATATATACTGTCTAAGAACATGAAGTGATGGATCAAATCATATTTGTGCAATTGTTAAATGTCTAAATTATAATATTACATGCTGATGCGTGATTTTACAGTATTAAAAGATTAGCTTCCATTTACAAATCACCAAGACAAGTCTTTTAATGGATGGACCCTCAACTGTACGGGTAATACGTGGTACCCTTATATCTCAGACTATGATGGTGCAATTTGGATTCACTAGAATAATAATATCTGCAAGTCTGATCAATATACTTTAAGTTTGCTTACAGATACAACACCCTTAAAATATAATTCAGCGACGTCGAATTTATCTGTCTAATATTCCTTGACAAAAATCCCTAAACAGTATAAATTCGCATAGAAAAGACGGAAATAATCATTCATTCATTGGTTTATTTCATATTCTACACGAGTTAATGGAATATATCAATAATGCATTTTCTCGTCCTTTGGTGAAGTTCGTGGTTTCTTAAGAGTGCAAAGTTATTACGTTAAAGTCCATATTTTACATATCATGTTATATTAAAGACATCAATACTCCAATCCACAATTTGAAGCATTCATATAAATATAGTTCCTTTATGTTTAGCTTGTATTTAGTCCTCATAGATAATCTTGACCCTCTATCAACTACAGGGATTTTTAAAGTCTTTCTGATACCTACAATGAATTACTTCCCAGCAACCTGGTGTCACTCTTCCTTAACCATCGAAATTGTGAAATGATTTGTCAGGGTCTTTTACCCTAAGCAGTCCCCATCTGTTGTAGTATGCGTGTTTTACATACTGAACTAGGGCTGCTACGTGGCAGCGATTTCATAATGGGTTTTTTTTTCTTGTAAAAAGATATTTTACAAGCATTGTTACAAGATGTTGAACTAATTATGTCATATCTGAGGATAACAGAGCTTTCCAACAGGGATGTGTCTCAGAAAAATGCCTGTACACATTGTCGATATTTCTTCGAATACTAATGTTGCCTCAGGGAAGATTTCCTATACACATCAGACTGACATTTCGCCCTTTCCAGACGTATCTATGACACTGCGTCACAGCCAACATATGCTTTTACCAAGAATGTAGTGGACAGTTTTGCCTGAACCACTGGCAATCCATACATTATTGATCCCTGGAAGATTAAAATAGGACACAACAAGTGCATCAATATCGACTAATTTTTTTTTATGATGTCCTTGCTGCACTTGCTGCAACAATAGAGATGATGATTCCTGCTTAACTTCTCCGTGCTGACAACGAGAAGATGTTTCACATTAGCAACTCCCAGTTGACAATATATTTTTCTCCGTCAGTGACATACTTGTCAACATCAGTGTGATCAGCCTGCACGACTACTTCATTACAAAGGCAAACAACTCTTTCTAGTTAATATCATCTTGCAAAAACTGCAACCGGTACTGCCAAACTTTTCCTTTTTTTTTTTTTAGAGTGACAAGGTATCCAACGCTTTTGATTGACTTGTATATGCTACTAGACTGACTACCAGGTAGATATCCCAAACTAGATAAATACGGTGAACACTTTGAAGCAAAGCTATTTTCTGGTAAATGGGACTAATAGTTATGTAGTTAACTCTTTTAAGGTCTTACATTTTGGCAGTGAAAAGAGAATCATTGCAGGTCGATCAAGTATCACAGTGTTTGCCGATGGTGAGTTTGAAACGGGACATCAACATAAATAGGATAGATTCATTGCAAAGCCTCAGGCAACCATAATCAGACAGAGATTGTAGATATGTCATGGATGAAGGATGCATCAAAAACAATGGATCTGGATTATTTGTGAGCAACCTTATCGTAGTTCAAGCTTGTTGACACTGAAATCATACAGGTGGGTGAATCTCAGAATGAATGCTGTAGTTGAGACCGTCGTTAGATTTGGTACAGCTGCCTTATGTTAGAGAGATGTTTCACTGCATATAAGAGACACACAGCTAAATAATATATACATGTGTATGTATGACAGGATAGTAAGCTGTGTGTGTGTGTGTGTTGTTTGTACGATAAACAAAGATTGTGTATGTGCACTGGTACTTGTTTGTCAATCACTCACAAAGGAATGAGTGTGTGTGTGTGTGTGTGTGTACCCTGATGCCACTCTCGTAACGCGTACAGATGTGTATGTTTGTATGAAGGAACTGACACCCGCACGATAGAATAATTAGTGGGGGGATTTTAGTCAGTTTCCTCTCTGCATCATCCGTTAGGCACGGAACCGTTTCTGTTGCTGAATAGATAAAATGACTCATGTTTTGATTTGGTTCCATATTTCAATCTTGCTCTATCGTTTAATCTACTATGAGAACTAAGCTGCATTTTACGCTGCAAGCCATAACACACTGTCCGTCTCTGGAGAGCTGAGAAAAAATCCGGACACATTGGGGAGAAAGAGTACAAAAAGCATATAAACTATTTTGTCTCCATGAGTCTGTCCCCATCCTTTGTTCTTTATTGGAAAAACCTTAGTTCTTCTTACAAGTTATGCATCTTCGTTCCCAGCTGACATTCTATTTGAGCGGCATAGTCAGAAAAGAAGAGAAACTCTTTATACTGCTCATGATATGAAAATACCCTTTTCTAGCCACTCTGTTTCAGATAACTCTCGAACTTTTGCCAACCATTCAGTTTCTCTCTGATATGCACTTGGGATCTGTACAACTAGTGGTCGCCATGGTCTCTTCAGGGGTGGGTCATGTAGAGATTTTGTTTTCAACATATCAAGTGCAACTTCTATATAAGTGTTTAAAAGATTTCCCAGCAGTATCTTGACATATTATGGATTTTGCCTTGGTCTGTTAAAGGATTCATTTTACTAACAATGAGAAAATAGATATAGATGCTTTATGGAATGAACTCTTGGCTGTACGAGCGCAGATCACGATCGATATTATCCAGAGTTCCAATACTGAACATTATGGGGTGCTGACTTATATCTACGACGCAGGGAAAATGAATCTGCAGGATCCACATTCAATGTCCAGTTCTCTATATTCCGATAAAGTGGACACTATGTGTCATTGGTATGGACAAAGAGCGAAAATCGAGATCACAACTCATGGAAAGGTTTAGCAGACCGCTCAAATTGATATGTTTTAAAAGTAAATTTAGGTGACTCTTTCTAGAAGTTAAATCTCTTTCTA
>OY735235.1:21341550-21349050 GCA_963457665.1 Thysanoteuthis rhombus
TAGTTAAAATGAGTGGTTGTTATTCGGATCTACAGTAAATCGAGTGTGGGTATACTAAAATCTATTTGGGTTCTTACAAGCATGTATTTACATGTATGTATCTTTCCAAGTCGAATACATGATCTTTTTAACCTTTCTAAGAACTAATGACTTGTCAGTACTAATTAGCTGCAATGAACGGGCTCTGATATGTAAATTCTGTGATTTGGCGTTTATTTTGATTCAAGTGTATGCTCACTTTAAATCTGACGTGTAAATCTGGCTCTGCTTTTACCTCCATCTCTATTGTTTTTATCACCATGATGCAAATATCATTTGGAAAGATGATGGTTTCTTAGTCAGTAAAGGGAACATTACGCGTGTATTTCCTATTTCTATGTATCAAAATGTAAACGAGAAGGTCTGTGCAACTCTTGCCATTCTTATTCTTTGGACTGCAGATTTCTTGCACCATCAATATGCTTCAGGAGTTTGATTATTTAGTGGCATCAGTGGGATCAGCCTTTTAGCGTCTGTTGTTGGATACGGACCTTCTCCATGATTCACTAGACCTAACCATATAGGGTGTCACGGAACCAGTACTCTCTGAACATCTCTAGTTCGTCACGCTATATACTTTATCGGGCATGGTTTTGCATGAGATCTATTCACGTTGTGAGTCCTGGTATCAAGCTATTGTCTGCAATTCTCACAACATGGCCAGCCAATTATCTCAGGTTTTCTTATGGATTCTATGATATCCTGAATCATATTTCCCGTCTAACATATTCTGCTGTCTTGTAATCTCTCCGTGTTATCTTCAGCATGATTCTTTCATGCGCACGTCGTATCACTTTCAGTTTAAAGGTCAATCTTTTGGTTGATATCCATGTTTCAGCCACAGAGGTGACTCTCGGGATGATGCATTGGTTGTGCACTTTATTAAGTGGGGATCTGCTTTCTCAAAGCTTCCAATTTCGCTGGGCTGTCTTTCTTGGAATATTTATGACCTTTTATGAATTTTGTTTGATATGATTTTTTTTTCCTTTTAGTTCGAGAAAAAGATGAGAAAATTTTCCCATGCCCAATATCATTTTCAAGTTTGCATTGTGAAGAGGTTACGGTCTTTTCTGTAATGATTGTTCGGTTGAGTTTGCTCCTCAGTGTAGTCATACTTGCATTCATAAAGTACCGTTTGGTCACCGTATTTCATAAGCAGTTTGTATCTATTTCCCCGCGTTTGTTGATCGTTGTAGCAGGATATAATTTGGGCACATTGTGCAATATGTGGATTTGTTCAGAATATGATGTCCTGAGACGATAAAAAATGTCTAAGAAATATCAACACGTTTGTTTTAACATCAGAGTTTCCAGGTTAGACTTTTGGAGTCGGTCTCAGAACAAATGTCCTTTAGAAAAATCAAAAGATGAAAGACCATCGAGCTTTTTTTCAGTTATGTCCATTTTTCGCAACATGGGTGTATATTTACTTCTAAATTTAACAATACTAACGGAATATTGACCAAATTTTGTTGGATAATCAACCTTAAAGACACGCCCAACATCTTTGGCCCCACCCAATGATAGCTATTTTCAGTGATGATCTTAAATTTAGATGCATAATTGACCCTTCAAGGCACTCCCAAAATGAATCATTCTCAATTGTTATGAAAACAATCCATTCATCCCCAATCCCATCTTTCTCTTGAGTGTTTGGTACAATCTAGAAAACAGTTGTTGTCAAGTTTCAAACTTACCTGAGGCCCTTTTTTATTTGAGATCCTCATGTTTTCACACTCTGAGGATGTCAATGTGTGATATACTTACAATGGTTCTTTTATCCAACCCCAGATGATATTTTTCTCTCATAAAAAATCTTTTGTTTTTCAGTTTCCCTCTATTGTTCGCAAGTCTTTGTTTTCTAAAGGTGTCAATCAGATACACCTGTTAAATTTATCGTTTTTTTTTTTCTGAAGGTTTCGACACGTTGAACAATTCGTTGGCTTGGTTTCTGTTTTTATAGCCCTTCTGGTTCGCTATTCGTTTATATTTTTTGGTTGACAATGATGTGAATATTTTGGATTTGTTGATACTGTCAACCGAAATCTGTCAACAAAGGTCATGGATGTCAGTCTCAAATTCGAAACTTCAAAAAATAAACATCTTGAATAGGTCCTTGACATTGAAACAAAACGGAAAAAAACATCTGAATTTGCAACCCTTGCTGGCATACTACGTACGTATGTATCCTTCATACTATATGCACCAATTAAACTGCAGGCTGAAAATTCATACATTCACTCCTTTCTATTTCTAGAAAAAAAATTCTATCTTGTTTTTGACACCTGCAACTGGTTATAATGGTGTTTCAATTTACTATGTAATCTTATGCTGAATTTGTCACATACTTTATCTCCAGCATGGCTGCATTAAAACGGCTTTTGCTTTTGTTTTAATTCAGACTTTTTTTCATGTAACACTGCCCAACAAAAGACGAAATGAATATTTGATCCATCGATTCCCCTTCTTCAAATTGCCCTCCTCCTACTTCAGTCTTTTTTTTTTCCTATTTCCCTTCCTCATCTTTTTCTTCATAATATAATTCTTCCCTTTGTCTTCATTCTCCTCTTTTATCTACTCCGGTTTTTTCTTTATCCAGTTTTTCCTTTTTCTCTCGTTATTTTTTCTATCATCTCCTCTCAACTTTTTCAATCCCCCAATCATTTTTGCTTCCTTCATTTTCTCTTTTCTTTCCATTATCAAAAACTGTCAACTAAAACTTTCCATTAAGGTTTCTTCAGTTTCCAATTTGGTTTGGCTATCCTGCTTGTTATGAATGTATCACACGCTCCAATGAGTTCGAGGGCTGATAATTTGAACATCTTTTTATTATGTCTCCGAAAACAACGGTCTTTTTTTTTCAAAATTCCCCAAATAAATAACTTTCCATAGGAGGTTCAATTTGAAAGCTGACTGTATAGAAAATTGATCCTTCAGTTTATGCTTGCTTGTTTTTTGAAAATTCAGACTATTTATTAAGTCATATTCAAGATGCAAAGTAAGCTACTCATTTGTCGATCATCTTTTTTACAATGTTTTCAATCAAGAATCCCCCAACACGGCCTGCTGCCAATAAAAGTTGGTAGATTTCTATTCAGTGACTAACCAGACCTGTTTTCAAAAGAATTTCTCACCACTCTGTTTACTTTTGTTTCTTCATTGTCTTTCCATTCTTTTTTCCACCGACCCTTGAAATTTTTGTTTCCTCTTTTGTCAGACCGGAAAATTAAATAAAAGATGAATTTTAACGAGTGAAAACACACTTAGGGCAACTCCGAACAATAAACTCCATTACGGTCACGCTCACATAACTGCATTAAAAATAAAGCTCTCGAAAACGACAAGTCTTGCCCAAAACCACATTGCCAGGAAATGATGGTCTGAACACCGACCTTAACGTTGTCGACAGCCAAGAAAAAAATTGACTGATGTCAATGTCAGAAGGCAGAATGTTAAATAAAGATTCCTGGTTGTTTTCTGTTTGGGGATAATTTAATTGCGATCGAGACGTATTTAAATTCGGTTAGAAAAATATTAATCACCAGTGCTATCTTCATCTTCATTACAGTCAATACTGTTTTTCATCGTCAGTAAAGAAGCCAATATGAATGAGATAATCGTATCCAGAATCACAGATAGATAGAATGGGAAAGATGTTTTTCAACATAATCTCTTTTTTGCCAAGACATGTATCTCAGTTCTGAGTATGAATACCATAAATCAAACATTGTAAAATGAACATTTCAGATAAAGATTTAGTTATTAACAATATATCAGGCAATGGAATTATTGATGAAACCTCGTATGTATCATAGCTTCAATTGGTAAACGAGACTGTCCTTTGTAGGCTGCACCAGACAAGCAGGTTCTTCTATGCCAGTAACACAAAAAAGTCTGGGAGCCAAAATGAGCTTCGCTTCTAGGACATTGCCTTTTCTCTGTGGGAAGTCTTTAGGACTGCATTAATATTCTAACGTTGAATGCAGGGTGAGCACGACGGCCCAAATTGTCAGACAAAGTGATCAGTTGAATGGTCAAACCAATAGGACAATCGTGATGGATGCCTTTGGTCGAATGGTTTTGAGGTTTCTCCTTCTCAGACAGATGTGTAGGTGAACTGAAGAAGTATTGTGTCCTTTAGAATATTACTTTGAAGTTGATGTTAAGTATTTTAATTTAAAATAATTTTCAATAATGATCAAATTATCTCATTTTTGTCTAGCCTTGCATATATATATATATATATATATATATATATATATATATATATATATGCAATCCTCTTCCATAGAAATAGAGCACTCTGGTGGATGAGGAGTTTCTGCGTAAAAATGAATATATCGCTTAAATTCAGCCTCACTGATCACCCAGTACCGTAGTCCAGAGGTAGGATATCGGCTTCTGGGTCTGAAGTGAGGGTACTAGATAGGATAATGTCTATAGCCACACTGAAGAGATGTAATACTTCGAAACAGCTGTCTATGGATGACACAATAATTACATATATATATATATATATATATATATATATATATATATATATATATATATATATTGTATTATACTAAACAGAAATTATTATATGAAATGTTCTCCCTTCTATATGAGGTTAATGTGTCACGAAGTGAATAGAATAAACGATTGAAGAAAATGAGGTTGCTGCTACGTAATAACGGGGGATCATTTCAAATAAGACCATCTATATATTATAACATAATTCATAATATTCCTTCGGGGTTGGATCATATATATCATTTTTTCTAATATATATATATATATATATATATATATATATATGTATATATATATATATGTGTGTGTGTGTGCGTGTGTATATATATATGTACATGTATATATATATATATATATATATATATATATATATATATATATATATATATAAATACATATATATATATATATATATATATATATATATATATATATATATATATATATACCCATTCCTAGAGCCAAGGACACAACTTTAATTTATGTTGCTAAAATTGAATGTAAGATTATCTGAATCTCCTTATACAGCAATTACTTTATAAAAATCAAGCTTTATTAATTTTAGATAAGGCATATCCCAGCATCAAAAAATTGAATAATCCCCCTGAGATCTTTCCTTTTTCAAAAGTGAATCGTTAAAACAACCGTGCAAAGCCAAAACAATCAATCTCACGGTTTTGCGCAAGTGGCACGAGATATGAGACTCTATTGAGGTAGTTTCAGTAAATTGATAAACTTCAGATCAACAGTCAGAGATTGGACACAGTCGGAAAACTGCCAGTTAGAATACAAGTAAGGTTAAATGGATGCCAAAAGCTTTGGGCTTCGTAATGTGTGCTCATTTTGTGAGGTTGTCTCTTATACAGACTGTTTTATGTTGTGGAAATAGGAAGAGAGGAAGACAGGGAAGAAACCGAGCTAGGACTGAACGTCAAGGACAATGTGGTATTCATAAATCTGTTTGGCAATAACAACATTTTACGCTAAGCAAAAAGGCTGCTTAGGAAAGAAAAAGAACATAGAGCAAAATCTGTTTGTTTTTTCTTTCAGTGTTTTGTTTTTTCTAGGGTTCTTTTTTTCCTCTTTTTTTAACTGTTAGGCCGAGAGAATTTCCCCTATCTCGTAAACACAGTGAGTGAAAGTAGACTACTGAATTATTCAAGAGATCAACAAACAAAAAAAAAAGGAATATTGGACAGATGAAAACGCTATATTTTCTTTTTTGTTTTTGTGTTGACATCATCATCATCAGCCTTTTAAGGTCCGTTGATGAACAAAGACCGTTCCCATGATTTACCGGTTATCTGGCTCCCGCGAGTCACTGTGCCAATGACTTCAGAACTTGTGTAATTATTTGTACGTGAGCCTGCAGATAAAAGACAAAATAGTGAAAAGGTAAATAAACGTACTAAAAAGATTGCATGACTATATGCGAAGAGAAAAAGTCACATAATGACCCAAGTCAGTTGTCCTTTAGCAATGATTTACAGTTAAACAATGGAATGCTTATACCAATGTATACGCACTTATTGAAGAATGAATGCGAACATGGATACATGTATAGTCACTTATGAGCGTTTCTGAGCCTGTGTACTGCTATATTTGCACACAGGTATACATGTGTATTACATAGTGGTATATATGAGCGCATGTGCAGTTGTTTTCAGCTTCCTATCAGTCACAGCTTCCTGTGCAAGGAGATGACATTTACAAATCTTATTCATTCAAAGTTCAGTGTTAAAGACACGAAACTTTTGTTCAATACTTTGCCAACAAATTATCTCCCAATGTCTAGTCATGCAGGTCAATTAAACTCTCAGTCAAATTACTAGTTATAATTAACTGGTTTACCATGCTGCTGAAACGCAGAAGCATTGTAGTGATTAAGTACATTACTTTATTCATTCAAATACGTAAAAATATCTGTCATCTTTTTTAGAAAACGACATTAGATTTAGAAAGATTTTATTCTCAAAATTTCTCTTGCGTTTACTTAAAAGGACAAAGACAATTTGTTGTCTAAACAAACATATATCGATTGATCACAAAGTAAAATTTGGTTGTTTTGAAGTCAATATCCACTGTTTATCAGCTAATTAAATATCTTAACTCTATTTCTATTGTGCAAAATATCAAATTTTGAAAAATCCAAACACTTTTATTGGAAAAATATTTACTTTAAATTTCCAGTCAAGTTTATTTCTTTATGAATTTTGCTCCATCATTACACAAACCAACTCAGCAAAAAATCACGTTTTTTGCGTAAAAATCAATGAAAAACATCTTTTCTCTCAGCTCTGATAATCTGTGGGAACTGGTTGAAGGTTGCTTGGTGGTACATACTTCTGACGAAATCAACATTCTACTTGGCTCATAGCTGCTACCACGGACGAGAAATGTATATTATTTTCCTTTGCTGATTCTGGGGACGGAAAGGTAATAATTTTACATTCTTGTATTTCCAGTTCAAACGGAAGCAATGACTGCATAGATCATACTATACCGAAAAATATCCAATAAAAAAAAGCATGGATATAAAAAATATTCAAAAATAAACTCCATAGAAAAAATATTGTTAATACTGACCCTCAAACTTAGAATCAAGTGACCTACACATGGAAAAAGTATGCTCAACATCAATTGGGAAGATCACAAAACCGTGCAGGATATTACAGAAAAAAAAGTCAGGGATATCATAGAATCGATTAGAAAACTTAAATGGCAATGGGCTGGTCACCTTGCAAGAAATGTCATAGCCACTGGGCATCACAACTCACAACGTGGATTCCCAGAAATCATATCCAAAACTTTGGCCGGCCAAAAATTTAAGATGATGTACAAAATTTAAAAGTTCAGAAAGTATTGGCTCTGCGATGCCCACGATAGAGAAGTCCAGCAAACTCTAAGGAAAATCCATGTTTAACAACAGATGCTAAAAGGCTGATGGTA
>OY735235.1:21354050-21364050 GCA_963457665.1 Thysanoteuthis rhombus
ACGTGACATACATATATATATATATATATATATATATATATATATATATATATATATATATATATGTATGTATATATGTGTGTGTGCATATGTATATATATATATATATATATATATATATATATATATATATATATACATTTTTACGTGTGTGTATACACACACATACATATATTTGTGTATACATATATAAACATATATATGTGTTTGTGTGTGGTTATGTGGCTGTATGTGTAATAACTAGCTGCATACTCTTCAATGCTGGGTAAAATGTTTAAAGATTTTAAAAAAGTACTGAAGCTTCTAGGCATATAAATAAAGTACCCCTGCAATCAAGGCTGTAGCAAGATATTTTCGGACATGAGATGCTTATCATTTCCTGGGGACTCCTCCAAAATTTAGTCAGAGGTGTTATTGCATAATATCAAGAGAAATTCAGTAAATAAACTTGAAGGATGGAGGAAAGTTTTCCCTTTAATTTTTGACCTCTCAAGAGCAGAAGTCTCCCGTTACAGCTGACCCTTCAAAGGAAGGGAGAAGTCTTTTGACCCTTTAGTGGTTAAAAAAGTTCCCCCTTCATTTTTTAACCGTTCTAGTTGGTGGAACATCCTCGTTCATTTCCTAAAGGGAGGAGGACTCTCTTTACTTCGTACCTTTGAAGGATTATGCACATGTTTTTCTTCTTTTTTTGTAAATAAAAATATCTTCCAAAACCAATTTTTCTTTTCTTTCTTTTTTTTTCGCGAAACATTTTATTTTGAAACTTTCCCTTTTTTCTATCAAGCCTTCTGGGTATGCATGGCAAATTCTGTTGGGATGAGTTAATCCTTAAATAGTTTCATATAGTATGAAAGACTCGACTCCACTAAGTTAAATATGACATACATCTAGTACTATAGAAACAAATATTTTTGTTTGTTTACTTGTTTCTCACTAGGTCTATGGTTCATAGAATCCAAACACTTGCACTGTACAAGATAAAATTTTGTGTTCAAAGATATTTTGATCTTAAGATAAGCATATGATAAGTAGCTCAGAGGCCTGATGACTATCAAAGATCAACGTTCAGGAGGGGTCAATTTTGGAGGTTTTTTTTTTATTTTAAGGGAAACCGTAGCTCTGTGCAGACTACAAATTTGTGTATAAGGTTAATATGATCCTAGGATGAACACAGGATAGTTGGCTTTTAGCTCTGTTTATGGTCGGGTCATTTTTTCCATTTTCAAATATATGTGATACAGATGCACCCTGCAGGCTGAAGATGCGTGTACGTGGGTTTTTTGATCAAAAGATGGACAGGGTCAGCGTAGATCTCTGGTGACCTATACAAGTCGATTTACTGTCAGGTAGATTTTGGTTATTACAAATCTAAGGGAGATGCCTGCACTGTACCAGCTTCAAATCTATGCACAACGGAAACTAGATCTCAGGTGACTTGATGGGTGGTGTTGACCTCCGATGACATAATTCCTGATATATGAAGGTCAATTAAATCTCAGGTCAGTTGGGATATTTCCGAATCTGCAGGCTTCGCTGTTACCCCTTTATTTCAAATTATATCTTTTTTTTTTCACCCTGCTGTTATAGTTGTTGTTTTTCTCTGATGTCTCTGTCTTACCGACAGATGGTCGAGACGCTCGCAGCACGCTCCCTCTAAATCAGATCCATGAAATGCTTTCAAATGTAATATGCATTCACAGGTTGTAAGATTCGAGGTTTCCTCTCCAGACAATGCCAGGTACCCCGGCTAGAACAAATATATGCATATAGCTGTTCGTGTGTATGTTTATGCTTATGTGTGTCTGAGATAGAGAGAGATCGAGCGAGGGGTAGGAACGGAGAGAAAGATACAGAAATATTTACATGCCGTGTAAACAAGTGAAAACCAGAGTCCGATATGTTTGTCAATAACCGGACTGAACAAAAGCCTATATGACAATGGGCTTGTCTCCGCTTTAGTGATTGATAAGAACTAACAACTATTTATCGTCTTGTCTGCTGCTGCTCGCAGAACACCTATAATCAGTAGCCTCGGTCCTATAAACTCGAAATCTGATTGGTTGGATCGCATTAGAGAATGGAGACGCTGCTAAGGCACCAACAAAGAGTTTCTGCTCTCAAAATCTGGGACAGACGAGGAAAGTACCATTGTTTGGCTGCAAGCTGCTCTTCCCAAAACACTGAAAAGAAAATCGAAATTTAGAAGGTGTTTTTAAAACGGCTGTGGTAAGATCGATAGAGGGTAACAATGACAAAAATGGTTGATTGGTGTCGGCTGTATACTGAGAGCCGACTGAAATCGGGTGGATGCTGGAAAAGAATGATCGGTATCGATAGGATGGAGAACCGGGGACAAGGAGGGTGGGGCTGGAGATCGATTGAGAAATCAGAAAAACTTGAAAGGGTTAAGAATGAAAAGAGGAAAATGAAAACCGGAAGGAACGACGATTACAAGGGTTGGATAATTGAAGAAGAAGTAGAAGAACAAGAAAAAGAAGAAGAAGAAGAAGAAGAAGAAGAAGAAGAAGAAGAAGAAGAAGAAGAAGAAGAAGAAGAAAAACAACAACAACAACAACAACAACAACGATAACAACTACAACTGCAACAAGGAGGAGAAGAAGAAAAAGAACAAGAACAAGAACAAGGAGGCGGAGGGAGTGAAGAAGAAGAAGAAGAAGAAGAAGAAGAAGAAGAAGAAGAAGAAGAAGAAGAAGAAGAAGAAGAAGAAGAAGAAGAAGGGGGAGGAGGAAAAGGGGAGGAGGAGGAATAATGGAAAAAAGTTTGCATAATGTGAGAAATAGACGATGTGATCAGACAATCGAAGGAGGGGTGCAAAAAAAAAAGAAATGAAAAATAGGAGAAAGAATCGTATCTTAGAAAATGCCGAAAATTTAAAAAAAATGAAAAAAGTTCTAATGAATGGAGAAAAAATAATTAGAAGAAGAAAAAGAAAAAGAAAAAAAAGAAAACAGCAACAATAACAACTACAACAAAAATAAAAATTCACCTAGAAAAAGTGAATGGAGATCATGTAGCATTCGTTGAAGTGACTGACGTACAGTAGGACTCATTTTATTAAATAAACAGTCTTAATGAGGGGAAAAAAGCAAACAGTGTATCCAAAGATCTAATTTTACCGAAAAAAGGCGAGAGTCGACGTCTGTGTCATTTATCGTGTTTTATTTTCATTCATGGTTTATTTGCACCACTGGGAAATTAGAAAATATTTCACAATATACAAAAAATAAATGAATAAAACAAAAAAAAACTTAAACTTTCTTTTCATATAACAAACGGTAGCCTTGCATCATCATCCAACCCAAGTTGGAGGCTGTTTCCGCAAGTCCTGTAGCAAAATCTACTCTCCGCTTCCTTCAATGTCCTTCTCTTGTGTCATTTTTCAAGTGCGGTCTGATATGATCAGATATGATATAATCATACAAAGTCTGTTCATCTCTGGTTCAATATCTCATTATCCTTCAAACCAAAATTATGACCATAGTGACCTTTATCACAACAACAGGAGTCCTAGTTGTATTTAGAGAGTCCTACTGTTATGGTTTGGATACCTTGGCCCCGGTAGAAACGAAAGTTTGAGTGTCGTTATAAAATAGGCGACGTGTTATATGACAGGTGAGCAGTGACAGAATTATGAACCTTAAATAATCTAAAAAGATTCCTTGCTGAGTTTATATAAGGCCAAATCACACCATTGTTGCGTAGACAGATGAACTATGGATAATTTATGAGAATAGACATGAGTTGACATCACGTGATTTAATGACTTGTAGTGAGATTGTATGCGGTGCTTCAGAACTGGTATAAAATCAGAACAGATACCGAATAGAAATTTCTGAGGACACCAGAAGCCTTTCATCAGTGGCTCCGCAACCCTCTCCACAGAAGTTACAATGTGACTCTAAAAGAAACGAGATTCACAATCGTAAGGATATGTCTGCGTTGATTTACTAGTTAAATCAAAATAGTTTGACTGATAATAATATTTACAATTCAGCACGTTCCCTTGACATGAGAAGTGTGACGAGGTCTTTAGATTGCCTCATAGCCCAGTTCTTTAATTACTTCACACCTCACATTACCACTTGTGCTTGGCAAGCTTTGTAATTAGTTGGGTGTGTTTTGGCTGAAGTGGTGACATCGTTGTTTGAGCCCTATTAAGAACTCAAAATACTAATTTTGAATAGTTGTATCAGCCGTTTTCTTGTCACCTATAGTATATCAGCGTCGTCCTGGCTTACCTATTAACGCATATATTTGCATTTCATTGTGTTCTTTGGTTGGACAAAACATCAAACAACTTCAAGTTACTTGAACCGTAACTCCAGTTCACTATGTGTCTCTAACGAGCGACTTCACTCTCGATCCTGTCCACAGTATGGAAGACATCGGCTTTCAGAACAGCTTTACGCAAAATATATCGGATGAGACTGACGGTTCAGGGTGACTTAAAACTCGATGCTTGTCGACAGCTCAAGTACACTCTTCCATTTATAAATCCGGGCAGAGTGACAAAACGTAGTGACGTCACACTAGCAATAAAATACACAACGGAAAGGAAGGCAGGCTGTATTCATCTGGGAGATTGTATTTCGGCGATCTTACAACACATTTTCCTCCTATCTTTGTACCGTAATTATCAAGGAAATGAAGCCAAAAATTATTTGAAAAAGCAGATGGAATGGTGAATCATCAAATCTCAGTTCGATGTTTTGGAAAGGTCAACATCTGTGCATAAAGTAATAGGCCTGTTCCAACTGCATTTGTTTTATTACCGTGTAAATCAAACAAGATTTATGAGCATGTAATATCTCAAAGGTTCCTTACCCGAGGTAGGGGAGAGGGAAACGAGTCAACACTTTTTTTTTCAGGAGAGACGACTCGAGTTTGCTCACTAAATATGCTATCGAACTCACCTGCCATGTCTTTAAATAGCAATAAAGACCAATATTTGCAAACCTTTTAGTTAAATGAGCAGGTGTTTATAAAATATCCATTTCGCTGCAACAAGGGATTTCAAATAAGTTACTCTTCCTGTAGACTCCTTGAAGTGCATATGACTGCAACTACTTGGCTGCAGTTGCAGTGACAAGTGGTTTGTCAGGGTCGGGTTGCTAGTCCCCCACCCATCCTTCTCTTTCACCGGGTTCAAGGCTAGCTATGTTACCTGCCAAAAGGTAAGGTTTGTTTTCGTATCATTCTTCTCAAAGGGACAGTCTTGGAGAGGTAAACTACTTTTATATTTACCCATACTGCGGTGAGAGAACAGAAGATTAATGCTTTTTCTGAAGTGAACAAATGCTGCTTCAATCGAGACTTGAACTCGGTTACTGATTATATTTCTGCATCCAATAACTCTTCAGCTTCTCTACAAGTATGTCATGTTGAAATCCTGAGTTTAGCTAAGTTCAACTTAAACTCCTGCAAAAGGACAAATATTTGAGAATCGTGATACGAAAAACTATGCTTTCCGCAGGTTGTCCAAGTGCCTCTAGATTGGCCATCTGAAAATGAATTACGGATTATTTTGCTTGTTACCAATAGCGAGGAAGATTGGCAGGAATTACACAACTATCACAATAACAGACACCTAATACACAGTTTAATAATAATAATAATAATAATAATAATAATAATAATAATAATAATAATAATGCTTCGCTCTCCAACAATCTACAACTATTTCCATTAGCCAAAATCTGAGTAAATCGGGGCTACAATCAGGCCTCTTTCATACGGGGAACATTTCTAGGCTCCTATAGACCAAAACAAATAGGATAATGGTATGATAGACGGAGTCATTTACGTTTGGGTTGGTGGAGAGTAGAGAAGACTACTTGGTAGGAAAGATGGAAAGGGTGCACACTGCTTTTATAACCCTGCTTTGCTTGTATCGAACTAAACTTAGCAAAGACTAGCATGAGTTTGAATGGAACGAAAGTGATTAAGAAAACTGTGCAGCGTCAGATTTCCAGTTGAGGGAGGCTTGGCCATTGGGATTAAAAGCATTTGATCCCTTAGGTTCAATCAAGGTTCGAACGCTGACTTCTCACCAAGATGGGAAATAAGAGGTTTCGCATCAAAGACAGCCGTGGAAACGACTTAGATTTTACCTGCACTCTTGAGTATCGTTGCTTCATCTCAAACTGTTTTGTGCACCTGTTAGATATGAAAGAATGTTATTTTGGGGTCTGGCAATGCATTCCCATAAAAACTATTTGTTATTGATTTTTTCACAACACCATTTTTACTGATGAGAATATTACTATTTTAGTCATCATTATTATTTGCAATATCACACAAGTTATTATTATTATTATTATTATTATTATTATTTGGAATCTCACACCAGTTGCCCGGTGGTAACCGCTGGAGTTTGAGTGACAGCAAGTCTCCTCAAGTCTCCAGCCCTCCTCCCCCAGTACTCATAGGTCGCAGTAATTCTACGATTTACAATTTCACACCGGTTGCCCAGTGGTTATCGCTGAAGGCTGAGTGACAATAAGTCTCCTCAGGTCTTCAGCTAACGTCTCCTCTCTTTCGCATATCATGACAGAGCTACAATTCGTTGCAGTACTTATATCTCAAGCACCTTCCTCAGTATCCGTGCAGTTCCCAGTAGTGCTGTGGTCTGTACGGTCTCTATCCTCCCCCTAATCCCGATCTCCTCCAGTCTCTCCCTCAGCGTTTTGGGGACAGTTCCTAGTGCGCCCACTATGACCGGTACTACCCTGGTTCTCATGTTCCACATTTTCCTTAACTCCCTTGCTAGGTCCTGGTATTTTCCCCTTTTTTCACCCTCCTTCTTTTTTACTCTATGGTCTGCAGGTACAGCAACGTCTACTATTTGGCAGGCCTTCCTTTTTTTGTCTACTATTACTAAGTCCGGTCTTCTTGCCTGGATGAGGTGGTCAGTTTGGATGTCAAAGTCCCACAGTAGTTTGTGGTTGTCATTCTCCAAGACTGCCTCTGGCTTGTGCTGATACCACTTTTCCACATGGTTGAATCCCATTTGTTTGCTTA
Source organism: Thysanoteuthis rhombus (assembly GCA_963457665.1). Lineage (NCBI taxonomy): Eukaryota > Metazoa > Mollusca > Cephalopoda > Oegopsida > Thysanoteuthidae > Thysanoteuthis > Thysanoteuthis major. Next base: position 21,361,092 of record OY735235.1, read on the forward strand.
GTTCCCAGTGTATCATCGTTGCTACTCTATCGTGTCTATGCTTATACTCCTTCTGGGCGAGTTGACTACATTCACTAGTTATGTGGTTTACTGTCTCATCTCTTTCACCGCGCATGCGGCATTTGCTGTTTGTCTGTGTTCTGTCGATTTTATTATTATCATTATTATTATTATTATTATTATTATTATTATTATTATTATTATTATTATTATTTGCAATCTCACACCAGTTGCCTTGAGGTTTCTTCTGGAGTTTGAGTGACAGCAAATCTCCTCAAATATCCAGCCCTCCGCTCCTCTTTCTCATAGACCACAGTAATACTGCAGTTTACGGTTTCAACCCGGTTGCCTGATGGTCATTGCTGAAGGCTGAGCGACAATAAGTCTTGTCAGGTCTTCAGCCAACATCTTTCTCCCCTTCGCCTATCATGCCAGTGCTGTGGTTCACTTTTCCATTTCCCTTTCCTTTCCTCTGTTAGGCCACTGCTAACATTTAGTGTTGCATTCCTAATATTCCCAGCACTTTCCTCACTATCTGCGCAGTTCCAAGCAGTGCTGTGGTCTGAACATTTTCAATCCTTCCTTTTATCCTGTGCTCCACCAGTCTCACCCTCAATGTCTTTGAGGCAGTGCCTTGTGCGCCTCCTGTGACTGGTACTACTCTGGCTTTCATGTTCCACATTTTCCTCAATTCTCTCGCTAGATCTTGGTATTTTTCCAGTTTTTCACTCTTCTTCCTTTTTACTCTATGGTCTGCAGGCACAGCCACATCTATTATTTGGCAAACTTTCTTCTTCTTGTCTACGATTACTAAGTCCGGTCTACTTGCCCGGATGAGGTGGTCGGTTTGGATGTCAAAGTCCCAGAGTAATTTGCAGTTTCTATCCTCCAGGGCAGCCTCTGGTTTGCGCTGGTATCACTTTTCCGTATGGTTGAATCCCATTCGTTTACTCAGTTCCCAGTGCATCATCGTTGCTACACAATCGTGTCTGTTCTTATACTCCTTCTGGGCAAGTTGACTACATTCACTCGTTTTATGGTTTACGATCTCATCTCTTTCACCGCACAAGTGGCACTTGCTATTTGTCTGTGTTCCGTCGATTTTTGTTTTTATATAGTTTGCCCTGATGCATTTGTTCTGAGCTTCCATGATGAACAATTCCGTTTATTACAACTACAACTGCTATAACTACAATTATTCTTATTGCAAAAACTTCTACTAATGGTGATATTACTACAACTACTACTTTTACCACAACTACTATAATTATTACAACTACTACTACTATATTATTATACTATATTATCTTTACAATAACTATTACTATTACTATCATCATTACAACCATTACTATTATTTTTACTATTATTGTAATAACTGCTGGTACTGCTACTACTACTATTATTATTATTATTATTATTATTATTATTATTATTATTACTATTATTTCAACCAATTTGGATTGTCCTTTCGCCGGAAATGAACAAACTTTCCAGCTTCGTCAAATTGAAACAGAAAAATGATTTCTCCTTTGTTTCTGTTTCAAACCTTCGTCTCCATTGCACTAATTGATTCCATTCATTCAAACCCTGACTGCAGCGCATTTCTGTATCAAATCGAAAATCGGAAACAAGAAAGTAGAAAAGAATTCACTGGTAGGAGGGTGTGTTCATGTGTCTGGTTGTACGCATGCGCAAACTGTAAGCCAAGAATGAAACTCAATCTATCACCTGTCGTATTGTAGATATGATTATCGGCTGTTTAGTTTGTGGAATGTCGGAGGCAGCTGTTTGTCGGGACGAAATTCACGGCGTATAAAATCATGAAAAGGTGCCTTTTGTTCCTGTTTTAACAGCATTGAATCTGTTTCTTGCAAAACAGTCGATTCATTGACTGGACGTTTTCGAGACTGTTTTGTAGAAGGTTATTCACCATTAGATACGAGGTTGGTTGAGGTGGAAGTTCTGAGTTATTCGATATCATTTTATGGCGACAAATAATCTCCAATGCAGAAATGGAGGTGGTTTTGAGCCTTGCCTTTCGTAAGCTAACTCCTAATTGAAAGAGAAAGGATCATTCCTTCGATGAATTCACAATATTCATAATATTTGTAACACTTCGAACTAAAAAAAATTTGAAAATGTACTGAATTCATAATTATGGTAACAAAAGCAATATTTCAAAATCTGTTCATAGCGTAATTAATCCGTCATCATATCACTTACCAACACTCTCCATGATCATGTGCCATTTATCAGCTGAGGTGTGTACTGCGCCGTGAGAGAACGATTCCAGTTTTCAATCAGGAATATCTTATAAATAGTTTTCGATAATACAAAAATAGCGTAACGAATGACCAGACAAAGAATATTGCATGGAGAGGTAACAAATGAAAGTACAAATATGTCATGTTTTGAGAAGGAGCTCCAATACCACCTCCATGATCGACTATGCATTACAACACAGCTAAATCCCCGGCCGACTTTGAGTATAGATCTAATCAATGCACCAGTACTCCTCTCAATGTTCTAGCTGTTTAAGCAATGTAAACTTTTCTATTGAATTTATAACTCCCTCTTCATTTTCTCTTTCCATCTTTTTCGAATTCGTCATCGTCATATTTTACTATTTTAATTTCATTTTCTTCGGCTAAAAAATTTGTATGCATGTATCCTTTCTTCTGACTTTTTACTTCTTCCTCATTTTCGACAGTTTCTTCTTTGCCATTATTTCTCCCTCTCTTTTCCTTCATCTTTCCCTTCATTTTGCTTTTCTTATTCCTTATATTTTTCTTATCTTTCATTATTCTGCAATAACTACGTGCTCATCTTTTATTCATTGTATTACTCTTTCTCTCATTTTTATACGTATCTTCTTTAATATTTTTTTCCTTACTCATAACCAAAATAAATTTAACGATCAAACGATTATTAAACAGTTTCTTATTTTCCGTTTTCT
>OY735235.1:21369050-21376550 GCA_963457665.1 Thysanoteuthis rhombus
TTTACTTCATCATCATTTAAGATCTGCTCTTAACTGGATGCTGAATATATCAAGCCCTTCATGAAAAAAAAACATCATATATTATATTGTATTCCTGATTTGTGTTATATATTTATATATATATATATATATATATATATATATATATATATATATATATATATATATATATATATAACTTCGATGTTGTCAAAATTCAGAGCAAAGTTTTCTGATTTTTTACATTACATATTCCATTTTTTTTTTCGATAGATTATTACTATTTAGTTTATATTCGGAATTTTAAGTCAAAATTAATTTCATACGTATGTAAATGTGTTAGGTTGATATATTAGTTTCAAATGCCATTTTTTTGTATAAAGTTACCGAATTCTCAGCTTCTAAACACAATTGTCACGTTCCAGGCAATACTTCATATCTTGTCAACTGGTTGGAAATGTTGAAGAATTATTTGAAGAATTCTCATTTCTGTTGCTTTCACTATCAACTCTCAGAGATTTCATCCAGAGATTTTAAATCAACATGAATCGGAAATTGCAGAAATACTTATAGTGAGATCAACAATACATCAAGATCTGTTTTACCACGACAGCTACCTTACCAATTAGGCTACAAAGACCAGTGGCTGCAGTCATTCAAATGTAGCCATGCAGCTATATCACTTATTTCTGAGACGTAATAGACCTAATACCCTTTGTAAACCAATTTCAAGTTCCGCTTCGCTGATAATCTTTGAATCAGATTGAAAAATATTCTAAGAACTCAGTAGTCTGTCTTTTGTCCATCCTCATCTTTCCAGACTTGAACCTGACACAACACACCAAAGTTTAACAATACACTTTACATACACTTTACGCTGTCACTTGATTTCCTCAGGGACACGGCATTACAGCCACACGATAACCGCTAAGCTGGAATCTAAAACCACTTCCTAGGTAGAACAGACAGGCCATTTGTTATTAAATAAATTTGTTTCTCTACTTTTTATCAACAGTCAACCGGGATAGCTCAATGGTAAGTGCAGTAGAATAGAGAATGAATCATCTTAGGTTCGACCCATACAAGTATATTAGAATATGAATTTTTCTAGTTTTGGTCATTGAAATAGATAAAAAAAAAAAGACTATAAATCTGTGCTCTGCTTCACTTTTTAAATAGCATTTTTTTCATCGTATCATTTTACTATCCATCACAGCTCATTGGGTGGAAGCATTCTTTACCAAAACAATTAATTGTAAGCCTCATTAAGAGATCCCTCCAGCATGAAGCATTTGATGATGATTTGTAAATAAATATAAACAGATGGTAATTTTTAAATAATTGTAAACACCCAAGATATTTTTCTGTTTTGATGTTTTTGGTTTATTTTCGGGGTCTCCAATCTACATTGCTATCCTTTGGACAGATTTTTTTTTTTTAATTTGAGTTTGATTAGTCTAGAGTCGCAATAAGCAAGGGAGAGCTCCACACGAGACTACAGAGTGATCCCGACGACTAAACACGGAGGACTGTGGGTAATCCATAATACGCTATGTTTGTTTCCCATCCCAGTAAGATAGATTGTTCTGATGGTTCTGTTTGCTTATTTTGTTAAAAGATTCCATAAACCAGGAGAAAAATTCTCATACTTGATATTTAGAAAAAGCAATGATATGATTATCAAAATACCTCTTGAATATGAAGAACCGGAGTCGAAGACTAAGATGTTCCCCTTTTGGTAAAACTGAGTTTCGTAAGCGACACACTGACACGATTTAACAAATCGTTGTACAGCTAAAGAAAAAATAAAAAAGAATGTTCTGTTTGACAGAATTTTATAAATGGAGTTACCCAACTTCTACCGATAGCTGAGTGAAAAGATCGCGTATTTCTACGGTTTTATTCGATATTTTCCGAATTAAATGTCCTTAGTCTACGCAAGATGTCAACAAGCCTGACTCTGTTGGAAAAATGCAATTAGTTGGGTCGGCAGAATGTCATGTCAGCAAACTTTTGTAAAAAAAAAAAAAAGAAATTGAGAATCTCAAAAACCAACGATCTAATTGTCTTGAAGTATGCGAACTCTTCACATGTTTTTTTTTTCCATTTTTACTTGTCTTGACAGCTTTTGATGTAACTTTATTTATTCGTCTTATAATTCATGTATTTATCTAGTTTGAATGTTTCTTTCTAACTTATGGGTAGACAGTAATTGAGTACAGTGTATAAGAGACTCGAATAAATATAGAAATGAAGAAAAAAAAAGTCAAAAGACGAAGGAGAAAAGACAGAAATGAAGGAGAGAAGGAAAGAGAATTAAAAAAAACATTAAGAAGAGAAAGAAAAAAGAAAGAAAATGAAATACATCAAAAGAAGATTGCCGATGAAAGAAAAGAAGAAATAAGATATTAAAGGTAGAGAAGGAAAGGAGGAAAAGCAAATAGAAAGGTAGAATAATATATATGGTTAGTCTCTCAATAAAAACCGTCGTGCAACCAATGTCCACAGCATGTTGTGTTATGGATGATCAACTGATTTTAAAAAGGGGTGATCAAAGACAAAATTATTTCTATTGCCGTTTGTAGGCTGATGATCACAAGAAAAAATAAGTGTGAATACTGCTTGACACAGATTAAATGACCAATTTAATTAGAACTCACATAGCAAATTGAAACCGTACCAAAGTCTTATTTGTTGGGGAATTTTGAAAAACAAAACAAAAACCTTTTTTCTGAACATAAAGAGAAGGAAAGGTGTTCAGATTTCAGGTCTTCTAGCTCCATTGAGGCAGGTTTTACATGTGATGCATACGTGCATACATAGCTAGCCAGTCAGACTATCTTAAAAACTGAATCAACGTATGTTGATAGACGGTTTGTAAAAAAATTATGGAATATCATTTTTCTCCAATTCCCAGTGAAGTGATTACGAAAGATATGAGAGATATCCCTGTGAAGAACAGAAAACATCACGATTTATTCAATAACCATGAAACTCAATACACGGCAGTGATTTCCCGCTACACTAACAAAGGAACTTATTTATATCAACGTAAGTTTGTATGGTTGACAAATAAAATAACACTTAGTAATGACCTAACTCACTATACTGTAGTACAGGTGAGCAAGATAGCCTGCGCTCAACTTATTGCATGTCTACCAATTGATAATTTGGAAGCATGAATTTCACTGGAGCGAGGTTATAAGAGTGGTACAACCAATGAAGATCAAGTAAGTGATAGACTGAGGACATTACTCATTCATCTGTTCACTGCTATCGAAGTAGGTGTGGTAGCAGAGGGAGAGTTGACCCTACCTTCCGTATTTGAACGTAGTGTAGAGATCGGTTTCCCCTTCGGAGGATGAAAGGGATCGCCACGAGAGGTCTCTACAAAATCGTTGGTTGCATACTGCGCCAGTTATACCTAGGTACTATACCTAGGCATTTACCATATACCGACCAGGCAGGATATTACTTAACTGTTCGTACGAGAACTTGTGCATCCAAAGCAATTTGACCAGAACTCAAGATTCTTGTAGTGAACGTTCTTAGGTCAACCCTTGGAATCAAATGATTTTGAACAAAAATGAAAAATTTAGAACACATTAGCAATGTCTACTGGCAACTTGCCGTAATAAAAAAAGGGGTGATCAATGAATAAGTGACATCTCTCATCTTTTTTTTAAGTCAAAATTTTCGAAAAACAAACTTGAATGTTGCTTCACACAAGGTGATTTTTGTATGAATTTACCTTGCAAACTGACTGTTCTACTTGAAATCTATTTGGAAGGGTTGAAAAACAAAAATACTGTTTTCTACCTGACATAATAAAGAATTAACATGGAAAACCCAAGTCCTCTCGCTAAATTGGTGCAGTCCGTACGCATGATGCTTACATGAATTCATAGTCAGCCGGCCAGACCATCTTGAAAACTGGAGAAACGTATTTTTTTTTTATTTTGAAAAATATCATTCCAATTTGAAATCGCTTTTACATTCAATAAAGTTGATAGTATAAAAAAAATTCTTTAAATAAAGAGCGTAATACGGGCATCAACAAAAATATCTAATCGAAACTAAAAAATAGAGTATTAAAAATATGAATTCCCTTCAATGTGTAGTGACCGCTGGGCAAATTCACACGACGTTAACATTTGTGATGTGTTTTGACTGAAAATCGTCTTCCTCCGGAAGTTTCAGCAAGTCTGAACCGGAAATGTTAACGGCTGATTAGGAAAACACTAACAAGTCATCACAAGATGATTTGTCACAAATCATCACGTAACTCAGCTCCAACGCCATATTTCCGAAGATAACTGAGATAAAGACTCTTTTCTATTCGTCCGACCTCTGCAAATTTAGATTTAATTCAAGCAAGATGTTTATTTCCTATGATTTCCTCTCGACTCACATTCTTCTAAAGATGATTTTTTGTTATTTTTATTATCGATATTTATTTCCTACTAGCATATACCCGTAAAAAATGAGTATTTATGTATGAATAGTCACTAAGAAACCTCAAGCTACTTAAATAGGTTTTTCAGTTTTAAAATTTCAGCTATCCAGATTTTACTTTTTTTCATAACAAGATTAAAATTTCATTTCAAAACATTTTTTTTTTACTTTTAGTTTAAATATCTTGCGATGCGGGGACACAATCTTTGTTCTGATGTCATAACACTTTATCTCACTTTATTACAACCTAATAATGGTCTTCATCAGCTATTTCAAACTGATCAACCCATTTTGAGGTTTTGGTTATAATAGGAAACGGACAAAACATGCAACCAAATGAATATGCAATTTAACATACTAGTTTTCATATATGGCTTTTATGTCAATTGATAACTTTGTTTTTGACTCCAATTCTTTCAGAGATGATTTTTGTTATGTTCATCATTAATTTTCATTATGCTTAGCCTACATCTGCACAGGGCAATTCAGGGGGAATTATTACAAGAAGATTGTACTGCGCCAATCTCTTACATGGTAAGTGCTTGCTAGTCCGCCTAACTGGCTTGAAAATAAGGACTTGAAATCGTGGACAACTATCTAATCAAGACTCTCTTAACCAGACTTCCGCAGAAACATAAAGTTTAACAAGTGATTAAAGGCTAAGTGAAAGCTTTTTGCAGGCGTGAAAAGCACCTAACTACCACTTAATTTCAGATTCTATAGAAGTGGCAATCGCTATCCTGATGACATTTTAAGGTTGCCAATTTAAATGTTTTTTTTTTGTTTTGTTTCTTTGAATTTGTTTGTCCCGAGTTAAAAATATTCATAGTTTAATTTTTTCATGTTTTAAAACCCAATTTTGCTAATTGATATATTTCTTTCATTAATCAAATTTGAGAGTAACTTCCAGAATCGAAAAATTGAAAAATCACATATAAATTTGCAACGCTGCATTTGACACAAAAACCACCAGATTTTACTTATCGACGAACAGCTGTTCTCATTCTTCACAATCGATATGAATTTCATTTTTTTAAAGAAAAGAATTACAATCTTAAACGATATAAAAAAAATTAATTAGGGTTCTATATCCTTGATATTTATCGATCTTCTGCGATTTATATCATCAGTAGTAAAATAAACGATTTCATTGTTTTTGTCCACAATTTTTCCATCAACTTGCATCGATCTTAATGGAAAAATAATTCGGAAAAAAATCTTTTTCCAGTCGGCGGAAGCAGATACATAAAAGCAGATATGAGTTTAATATGCAGATTTGTTCAGATAAAATTTCCTCTCAATCATTTTCGAAATCTAAAATTTTATGAAAGGTAGGCTAAGCTAATCAATACTTTCCGAGGAAATTGACTTCCATTATAAATTTGTACTGAACATCTCCTTTGTGTGAGGAGACTGGAAAAAGGTTTGAGAATGTAAATTATTATAAACAAATGCATGGGAATTTTTCTTCCTGTATACAGTGAAATTCTGATGATTACTTTTAAATTATAATACATATGAATTTTTGAACATATTGCTGTGTTGTTATCTGTACATAACATTATGCAAAGCTTGCCGGAAATTGTGCAGAGTTTGCCATAGCTATTATCCCTGTTAATATTATCTCACAGAAAATTATGCATTTTGGGGGAAAACACTAATCGAAATTTCCTTCTTCTATTGTTGAGATGAATTCTTATGACTCAAAGAATTGTTGGATCTTTTGATATCGTCCTTGTTTTTATTATCATAATATTTCAGCTGATCATTTCTACGGCCTTTTTTCATCCGTTCAATCCATGTGTTAATTAACACTGCCAGCCTCAACATTTTCAACATTAACATAGTTTTCTTCAGTTCTCAATTTGGTCTGGCTGGCCAACTATCTATATATGTACCACTCGTACGGGCCGCACCAATGGAGATAGAGGGATCTAATTTCAAGTATTTACTCATTGTTATGTCTAGAAAATTTGTTTTTTTACATTCTTTGAAAATTCCCCTTATTTAGTGGAGGGCTCTACTTGCAATGTGAGTTCATGATAAATCGGTTCCAACGTTTGTATCTGGTAGCATTCAAGCATTTTTTCCAATCGATTTTTTTGATGATCATAGCCGAATAAAAGGCGAGACAACGATAACCCCGTTTTCAAGTTGTTTTTTTTTAAATTTATCTCCTCAGATACATTATGCAGGGTCACATGATGTTTTCTTTTGAGTAACCAACAAGACCTATTTTATTCTTTTTGTTACCATTTTTTTGTGTTGTTTTTTTTTTCAACTCAAAGAAAAGAGGGTCTCTCTCTCCCATAGATTATATACTCTTGAGGAATGTCGTTGAATTGATAGATCGTAGGGTTCGGATAATAATAAAAATATTGAAATCATGATTCCAAACAATACTCGGAACAAATGAAACGATTGAGCATGTGTTTTGCACAGCAGAGAAATAATCTAAATTCCTCTTTGTTAAGAGGCTGTGAGCTGTTACAAATTATCTCTTCTTTTTAAAACTTCATCATCATCATCCTCCTCCTCATCATCATCTTCATCATCATCATCATCATTATCATCATCGTCATCTTTTTAACGACTATTCTGAACATCGAATCCTGGAGATTCGTTAGATCTCTAGGTCGTATTAATTGAGGTGCTGATATCTTCTGAAATAGTCGGAATAGTCATGCCGTTTAATATTTTGCAGAAAAAAAATCCGTCTATTATCTTTCTGGATCCAGCGATTAGCTGACATTATTGCTACCAGGCCTGTCCAGTTTCCGATGTTTTCAAATGATATCTCTGACTTTGTTTGCTTTCTAATATATGATGTGCTATCTCGTGATCTTTCCATGATATGAGCACGTTGCATTGTGCCGTTTTCAATAAATCTCAACAGACTAAACTGCTTCGAAATAAAGTACATAGATTGATACTTTAGCTGATCGATGGATTTTTTTTCTCCTCATCTTTTTCAAAGTAATGGATTGTCTGGATTAAACTAGGTTAACCTGCCCATCCTAAGAAGATGCCGACCAAATATTGAAAGGCGGAGAATTGTCTGTGGCA
>OY735235.1:21381550-21596550 GCA_963457665.1 Thysanoteuthis rhombus
AAAAGTAATAAATATATGAATATTTTATAGAAAATCGTATTCAATTATGCCGATATAAATATTACTTGGAATATAAACTTTTCTACAAAATGTAAGGTTTATCTAAGGACACTCTGTAATTATATATATATATATATATATATATATATATATACATTGATTCACAACCAATGCATCATCTTGATAGTCGCCAATGGCGCTGAAATACAGAATCCAGACCATAACACTGACCCTCAAACTGAGAACCTTGCAACCTGCTTATAGAAGAACTATGCTCAATAGCACAATATGATAGGGGACAAAAAAACAGAAATCAGAGATATCAAAGAAACCATTTAGAAACTCAAGTGGTAATGGTAATTGTCATGTTGCGAAAATGTCCTGCAACAGTCGGACATTGCAACTCACAACGTGACTTGAAAAATATAAGATAGTGAGACAAAGTGGACAAGTTCAGAAAGTTTTGGCTCTGCTACGCCCATGATAGAGAGGCGTAGTGAATTCAGGGGGAGTTCAATGCCCAACGACGGACGCTAAAAGGCTGCTGATGATGATGATGAAACGAACATTTCCTGACTTCTGAATTTAGATTTTGCGTTATTCAATCAGTGTCAGTCTTTTATCGTCCGTCGTTACACATGAACCTCCCCAAGGATCAACCACATTCCTCTATCATGGGCATTGCAGAGCCAGCATTTTCAGAATTTGTCTACTTCATCTCTCCATCTTGTATCTTGTTAGCCTTGGTTTTGCATGTGATTTCTTGGGATCAATGTTTTGATTCATGATGTCCGTCGGTTGTCCATGATTCTTGCAACATAGCCTGCCCATTGCCATTTAAGTTTCTTTTTACATTGTATGAGAACTCAGACTTCCGTTTTTCCTGATATTCTGTGCTGTCTTGTGATCTCTCCATGTGAGGTTGAGCATGTATTTATTCACTCTCCCATTAGGGCAAAATGCGACACTAGGTCAAGCTTAACATGGAAAAAATGGAGCAGCCCATCAGAATAGCTCCAGCCAACGCGACTATGTTTGCTAAACAACAATGGTTGCTAAATATACCACAGTCACGAAAACGCCCGGAGAGGCAAAACCTGCTCCTTTAATTGCAATGGGATAGTGCTGCCCTGGAGCAGACTGCTCCCCTGCAGCTGGGCTTAGTAATAGTGGGAGAGCCCAAGGACGAATCCAAAGGCCTCTAATTCGCGTAGCAATGCACAGCCTCAGTATAACCTCATTAGCTGATGCATTGGACCAGTGCATGACGCCCACCACTACACTATTGCGCCCTCGGCAGGCAAGCGTCATTATCACCCCCTCAGGCTCTACAGTGAAACAAATACTACACTTTAATCCATGCCAAAAAGGTCAGAAATGATGTGAGGTTGAATATAAGAAAGAACGCCATCACGGCAGGGAATCGAACCTTGATCTCCTGCTTGACAGGCGGAGATTCTAACCACTATTCTACTGCATTATTCTCTCATATTTTCGTTCAATGTCTCTTGGTAAGGTTCCATGTTTCATAAGTGACTATCAGGAGGATGCATTAGTTGTATACCCTATTTTTTTTTAGGATTAATCGGCCATCCATCTAAATATTGATGTACCGCTTTCAATCACTTTTATATATGCATATCTCCTTCATTCATACATACATATATATATATATATATATATATATATATATATATATATATATATATATATATAAATCAGACATATATATATATATATGAATAAATGAGATATACATATATGTAAATAAAAGGGACATGTATATCTAAGAATGATTGAAAGCGGTACATCAATATTTAGATAGATGGTTATATATGTAGACAAATTAAGTACACACACATGCGCCTGCATGCACATATGTATGCTTTTTTGTGTGTGTCTGAGTTGGTGACTTTGTGTGTATGAGAGGATTATTTTTTACTGTTGTCAGTACAGGAATTAATTAGGTAAAGAGGACATTTTCAATCTCAAATAGAGCAGGTCGGATTAGTCGATCAATAGAAACCTCACCCGACCACCGTATTTTCGCAGTATACCGACTCTGAGTGATCAATTTGAACATTGAAAGAGGGGTGATCAGTGAAAAACTAAAGATATTTATCTCGCTTTTTCTTGGGTAGTAATCACTAAGGAGTCATTTTTTTTCAAATAAGCAGGCACAAATCAGAGATCAATTTAGCATAAACTAACATTGTAAACTTCCCTCTTTTTTATTCTCATATGGGGTTGACGAAATGATGGACAAATGCAGCTAGTGGGACCTGCTTAAAAAGCGATAGAAACCTTACATTGACAGTCTGGGTGACAGTTTTGTTTTACAGTTTCTAATACATTCGCGAATTATTGCTTCCGATGTATGTACTTTTGTAAATAATTTCTATGCATATTGGGATTTTTTGTGTATTTTAGAGAACAACCCAAAGTGTACATTTCGATTTGTTACATAAAAGAACTCAACTTATTTCACAATTAATTACTTCATTGGGGTATCATATTGTGTTCTTCACGGTATTTCTTAGGGCAATGAAAGATAATTGGCGTTGACTATCCCCCCCCACCAACTATAAAGGTTATATGGTACCAAAAGCCGGAGGTAATCACTTATCTGAATTATCAGGAGAGGTGTATTCATGTCTCTACTAAGAATATAGATACGAAATGAAGACAAATTACCTTAACTGTTATGTTCAGGTGAATGAGATCTCCATACATCCTTCTATATTTATACATACATAAATATACACGTTTTTATGTTTGCAATTATTGTGTGTACATGTTGCCAAACACAAATTTGAGAACAATGGTGTGCTTCAATTATTTAAATCATGTAGAACAAATACTGAATGATTTTCTCCCACCCTCAATTGAATCACGTTTTTTCTCCACAAGCAATACTGATGAACCAATGCAAGCAATTCAGGATGAAACTTAACTCTTCAGCAAGTTTGCAGCCATTCGGATGTTGGGGCCGCAGATATTCCGAACTATTGAATCTCAGTATAACAAATCATTAGGCTTATACTCAATGAAATACAGTTATCAAAGCAACTTGTATAGTCATATATCCCTTAGATTTATGGACTCATTTTCCTCCAAAATTTGAAATGAGAGGCTATATCAAGCAAGAACCGAAATTCTTATCAAAAACGAATGTCTCGTTGATTTACACGGATAATCCGAATCAATGCACAAATAAAAACTCACACTTCATTTCAGATTATTATTTTTCCAGGGTTGTAAGCTTGAAAACAAGTCAGAATCTCACCACAGTCTGACGACTAAAATGTATGGTCTTCATGATGGTGCCCAAGATTGTTGGTAAATCATCAAAATACCCATTACTCGTTCATTATCTCGCTAAGCAAGTACTTCAAAAGTTTCTTATTGTTTCAAGAGAGATTGTTAAGGTCACAATCTTTCAAAGTACTGTCATTTGAAAAGTATAAGATGACTGCCAAGTCTAAAATCCTCATCATTCGTGCATTATATTCCCTGGGCAATTCCTTTAAGAGTCAATTATGCCTAATAACATATCAGAATTAACTTTTCCAGTGGTCAGACTGTGGTAGACTTTTGATAAATGATTCGGAACACCTGGTTTATCAGAAAATTGTTTTTTTTTATAAATGTTCCGCCAATGAGATAGATTTGAGAAACTACTACAAATGATTTATCCATGTCTCCTGTATTCATACTTTGATATTTCATTTTCACAAACTTGATCTTAATGTATTTCTTGATTTTCGTTATTGCCATATGAGTGGGCATCCCCAACATATTTGAAAAAGTGTCTTAAATATGTTTCTACACTGCCAAATTCCTGCGTTGGAACATTGGACCCGGTCAACTGGTGGATATCTCGGATTTGCCATTGTACAATTCTTGAATCGTCTAAGTTTCTTTCACATCTTTAAATCAACGTTATCGTATGCACTATGTTCAAATTTCATGCTTTTTTCAAAGTTATAGCATTATTTTAAAGACGTTACTCTTCGTAGGGACTGTTTATTGTTCATCTATTTACGCTTTAGGCGGATCAGTGTAAAAACAGTGTCGGTTCAAAAAGTCAGCTTACTAAAATAAAACGATTCTATAATTATATTCATATTTGTATAGATATAAGTAAGGGATAGATAAAGACAGAGAGGTAGAGAGAGGGGTACGGGAGAGTGTAATCGTTTGTGAGTGTGTCAGAGAGATAGAGAGGAGAAAAGAGTGACAGAGAGAAATAAAACATTAATTCTTCGAAGGATACAGCCAAAGATATAGCAAAAATATGGAAGAATGTAAGTTCAATAAAAATGGTCGACCGCACTGTATCAGAATAGATACAAGAGAGATCCAATTGTATTTTTTCGTTTTTTTTTTTTTCGTCTTTTTTTTTTTTTGCATGGATCTGATCTCTTTTGTTGTCTTTTCAATTCATCTCATTCAATATTTTTCTCTTTGTCACTTCCCCTTATTTTTTGCGACCATTTTCTCTCCGTGGTTTCGTTTTCTATAAGCTTCTAAAATCTGTGAGGGTTTTTTTCTCTCAATTACTAATTAATTCTCTTGGAATAAATTTATTACAGTAGCGTATAAAATTGTTTATGTATGTGCCTGTACACGAACACGTATATATTATATACTAGAAATACACCTTCAGCCAAAACCATCAAAATAATGGATATTCAGCCATCATGAATTTCCAATACGTCGTTAATAAAAACCATTTCCATTCTCTTTTTATAGTTGATCAATGATAAAAGCATTTACAGCAATATACTGAGTATTTAATCTTAGTTTTACTTTTCATCTTTTGGAATCTTAAACCCTTATTTTAAGGAAATGGAAATTTAAGATACTAATCACAGTCCTTTACTTTTATGCGGATATTACTTGAGCTATTATTTGTAGTGGTAAAGAGTTATCATTGTTGTTATAATTGATAATATCGATGATGACGATGATGATAATGGTTGTGTTGGTGGTGATGATACCAATGATGACGGCAGTGGTGATAAAAATCATGAATTGACATACTTGATATTTTCAGCAAGGAATATTGCTTCCACAAATATAAAATTAATAGTTATTTTGATTTGTTATTTGAATAATACATGCAAGTCATTGAAAATACAAGATGACGGCCATGGACGGTATGAAAATAGTAGTTGAAATAATATTTAGTAAAATAGTCTGATATGGATTACTGGTGTCAAATCATACTTTTTACAATGCAATTTCGGTTTGAAAATTTTTAAGTTGCCCAGAAGGTTTGTTCTATCTCACAAGCAAATACATCGGCCCTATATGGGTAAGATACTAGTCTCCACGCCGGAGATACTTTCATTGTGTATATTGGGCTGGTTAAAGACATCTGAGTTGTTATGTGACCCCCGCCCTCCCCCCGAAAATGACCATCAGGTGCAGGCTAATCCAGCTATGTCTCCTGCAAATGTAAATGGTTATGTGAGACACAACAATACAGTTGCCCTGGACTGTACAATCCTCTGTCACTGCTATAGAGAGGAAGAGACATCTCCATGATAGATTGTTATTGTTATCACTTACTTCAAGTTCTGAATCTTTTCATGGCTAAAACTTTGAAATGGCAACTATCTTGCATGTAGTGTCAAAATGGCTATTCCCCAAAACTATGTACGGTAAAAAAAATCTTACTAAATATTTCTTCAATGTCATGTTATGTCCTTTGCCGATGAGAAAACTGATCTGAAAACAGTTGTTTACAAAAATGGCCGCCACGTGCAGAATTCATAATGGCTCGATACCATTGGCTCTTGAGTACCAAATTATATATTTTCATCACATTATGCTCAATAGTGTAGGCACGCACACACACACACACACAAACACACATATATCCATATATATATATATATATATATATATATATATATATATATATATATATATATATAACTATTCAGTTAATATTGCCTTGCTTCCTATCAGCTGCAAATAACCACAAATAGAGAATTATCAGATTATTTTCGTATACATGTTTATGTGTGTGAGTATTTGTATAGTGCACATGAAGTGATCCAACCCAATGTGGATGAAAATGACGATTAGGAGGATAGGGGAAAGAAAAGTCAAGAAAAGGCAGATATTACATCTCGAGATTTTTTTATTATCACGTGAACATGTTTTGATGGTTGTGTTGGTTGGTAATATGATGCGTCTAATGGAGCTAATGTTCCTCTTTTTGTCTCACTTGGAGTCAATATTGTGGATCTTATATGCTTATTACTGAAGAATAGCCAAATTCGTGGATCAGTCTGAGTTCAAGGCTTGACGAAGGCCCTTCCCCAATTTCTGCCATGTTCAAAGGCATACCTTTCCATATCATCCCTTCATCTTGTGCCTAGTCTATTCCTACTGTGTTTAATGTCTCATAGACACAAATCAGTTCACTAGTTCTTCAATCAGATCCCATACCCCTGGTGAATCATTCAGCCAAGTCTTTTTACTTTGACCCACTCATCTGATTTTCTATCGCTTAATATCAATCCTGACATGACTCTTTCCATCGTCGTTTGTATGATTCGTAGTTTGTTTTCAAGTTGCTTCATTAGTGTCAATGTTTAGCGTCCGTTAGTCATTCATGGTATTATTTTACGTTCTAAGCATATCAGCGAAGCCATTCTTTGATACGTCTCTATTCTTACCAGAAGCTTTTAATCCATCGTCATGAGTTGTTTTATCTCATGTCCGTCGTCTTCCTCTAGGTTGATTTCCTGACCTGAGTACACGTGTCCTGTGAGCCCTTTTAAGGCTTCACCCTCTATTTTAATGGTCGTCTCTTTGGACTTTATTATTGGACCGTATTTTTGGGATAGTTTTATTCATTTTTTACCACACTTTAGCTTTACTTACTAACATAGCTTAATGTGTTTTGTAACCCACCTCAATGTCCTAGTGCCATCGCTTTGTCATCTGCAAATCTTTAGTGATTCAAATACTCAGCGACCATGTTTATTCCTATCTCCCCAATGATAATAATAATAATAATAATAATAATAATAATAATAATAATAATAATAATAATAATAATAATAATAATAATAATAATAATAATAATAATAATGATAATAATAAAAATAACATAAAAGTCATTAAAATTCATACTTCGATTTGGCACTGCTGTAGTTAGACCTCGTAAAAAGACAAAAAGGATAAAAATTGGAAATAAGGGAGACAAAGGAATGCGATTTCGCCTAAACTACTTTGGGCGAGTCTTGGAGGATCGTAAACTACCACTCTGAAATACGGAATTCGAGGTCGTTCAAGCAAATGCTAAGCCGTCCAGTATTGATGGAAAAGAATAACGTTACTAGGGCAATGCTGATCAGTCATCTTTAAACTACAGAGAGTAGACCCTCACACACTCATCATCGCATCTCATTCACTTTTCAGAACATTCTGAAAAGTGCTCTTCCGAGGTAACCATCAACTGCCTCGCAGCGTTCACTTTCATCTTGCCCATGGTCTGAAATCTTTGGATTTTAAGCGTGGAGGGATGATTGCCGTAGGTGATGCGATCCTTTGCCAGAAGTATTTGTACGAGACATGAAAAATCACTCATCCTTCCATTGTGAATGCAATGATCACGCGATACACAACTTCACTCACTGCTGACTGAGTAACCTTTTGTTTGGGGAGAGCCTATGTGTATCTATACACAGATATGTCCAATCTGATTGGTTGATAAGTTATATCAAGGCTGCACAACCGGTTCTCGACATATTCAAAATAAATTCTTTCCAGGCAGACCTCATATAATACTAATGATTACCAAGTCTGAATATTGAATAATTTTTTGTATTCTTTTTGAGAACTTAAGCAAAATTGTAACTTCACCGGCATGTTTAGAGGGTAAACAATTTACAACCGTGAAAGAATAATTTGGGGAAAAAGAATTTGTAATAATAATCATTTATTTTTCCAAAATGCTATTTTAACATAATTATTGCCATACATTTACAGCAAAACTTGAATATTATTCACAGGGCTATGGGGGAATGAAATTACCATAACAGAGGCGCTTGAAGGTGGAATTCGATTATTATACCCAGAATCATACATTTTGTTCTATTATGTTTCATTGCTCAATCTGTATGTTGTACATTCAGTATCAGACGTAAATTATGGTTGATTGTCAGAAGTTAATGCCATTGTTACTGAAAGAATATGAATATATGTATATACTTGCTGATATACCCGTCTATGTCAGGTAAATATCTAAGGAGAGGAAAAAAGACCAGAGTTTCCTAATTTGTAAAAGCGTTCTCATTGAATTTCGACCCCTTGGAGGTGAAACTAAAATGTTTATCATCACGTTTGACCACTTAATAGGGGGGAAAGGTATCTGTCCACGTTGATCCTCAAACGGGAGAATAATTTTCCCCCCACTCTCTATTTCTTCGAATCATATTTAAGCATATGAAATAAGAAGATATCTGTATCAGTGTATGCATATTGAAAGTGAGAGTCTAGTTCAGCTTTAAAGTCGTATTGTAAATAAAACGCCCTGCCTTTGAGACATTTAAAAAGATTCCTTCCAAAACCCTTTACTTTAATCATCAACTAGCATCGTTGAAGGTCGGGCAGGCAACAGACGGAACGATAACCTTACAGAGAGACACATCTCACATACATACAGCTAAACATTCAAAATTGAAATACATTGTGAATGTCATTATTATCTCAGAAATGTTCCAGAAAGCATAGTGACCAGTAATAAATGCGCAGAGTAAGACTATTCTATGCATTTCAGTGGAATACTTGATATAAAAAGTGATTATTCTAGACGATGGCATTTAAAAGGGATGAAATAGTAATTCGAAGATGAATTCAAATAATGAATATTTACTTAAAAAATGCTTTAAAATGGTTTATCATAAAAATGTACCCAAAATGAGAGTGAAAGTGATCATCGGTGTTCTGAAATCAAAATAATCTTTTCTGACCCAGAAAAAAAAAAAAAAAAAAAAAAATATATATATATATATATATATATATATATATATATATATATATATATATATACATATATACGATTACTGATGGGTTTTTTTCTTCAAATAATACAAAAAATGGACAGAACCAGGTTTTCATCTGTTGTTGATGATATCGAATCATATTGCTCAAGATCAATCAACGATAGATAGAGCTATTATTATATATAGAAAAAATAATGAGAATATTTACCCAGTGAATTTCAACATTCTATGCCGAACGCACTATTCTGTAACCAGCAATACATTTTAATTCAATACGTTACTTGAGTGATATTTTGCTTCCATATCACAATAATGAAACACACCGGTTGCTGAACAAAGGGTTAGGCACAAAATGTTATTGCATTACAAGAAAAAAACGCCTTGCTCCGTTTGAATGCACCAAATATATCGAACCAAGAATATATACCGGATAAATGTCAACATTCCGTACCTAATATATTCTTCAGCAACCGGTAATATTTTTATTATAATTATGAAAGCAGAATGTTACTTAAATTATGTTTTTCAGTGTTCCGAAAACAAAACGACTTGCTCTTTCGAAACGCTCAAAGAATAGTCGGCTAAAGGTCTGTGTCTCTCTGACAATCCCGATTCAGGCACTTGACTTTTGCGGTTTTGTTGTGTAACCTCCACGGCGACATCGTGCACGCTGCTAGCCTTTTCCGTCCGTATCACCCAAGGGGATATGGTGCCCAGTGATCTGCGATCCAAGTCAAGAGAGATCAACTAAAGTTGATCGGCTTCGAAACAGATCAAAATGTCATTACATAATTACTTACTTGCTTGCATCAAGATCAGACGTTTCAAACCCGGTTCCGTGCGACGTCACCCCTCCCCCTCCAAGCTTGGTTTCTTTATTAGTTCTAAGGTTCATTGCTTTTTTTAACTGTAAGTGTGAGTGGGCTGCCTATTGGCCTTTGAAAGTATCATGGTCGTCAACCAACATAAAAGCAGAAGTAAAAGTGATTAGAATATACTTGCTTGAAAGAGCAAACAGAGATTTCAGGCCTTGGATCTGGATACATTTCCAGTTCGATTTTAACCCATGTCTTCGTACATGGATAAGAAATATTTTCATTTTTAAAAGCCACATTGAGATGTTTTGTTTTGTAGTAAGGCTGAACTAAAGAAATCTTCAGTGTGTTTACACAGAATTTCGTTCTGAACAATGGGCTAATGAACCGTGTCCCGATTTAAACAATATATACTACTTAGAAAAAAGGGAAAACTTTCATAACTTTTTTGATATTGCTTTTAGTGAGGGAACATTCGGATATCAAGGCCGTAGGCAGCCGCGCGTGATGGTCTAGAAGGCCATGTTCTGCCTTAAAGCTTCAGGTTCCATACCCTAGCCTAGTAGATGGTCAGAGTGCCCATCATGGTATTTTCTCAAGGCTATTCGAGTTAATTTGTGGTGTTAATACTCTTTGTAAGTAACATACAGCATGTTGTATTAGGTTACACGGTACAACCAGCAAGGTATAAAACCTGACCTGACCAATTGTAAGAAGTTGAACCATTATGCATCAGGTGATCCATGACCACTTTGTCATCAAGGTTGTCCGTCTCCTACACTGGTTACCAACCTAAGCATGGATCTACAATGTTATTTACCCATGGTTGAGGAAAGACCAATGCTAGTCAGTACAATTTGTTCTAACATCCACCAATAGCTTGAACGGGATTGGAACTATCCCTTTCTAAAGGTCATTAGTACACCAAGTGTCTCTACAGGAATTCGAACTCAGTTTGCCAAATCCATTTTCAGTGCCGTTACCTATTGAGCAACCGTAATCATCATCATCATCATCAGCAACAACAACAAAATTTGCAAGATCTTCCTACCATGGGCGTTGTGTAGCCAATGCATTCTGAATTTCTATAATTCGTAGCACCATCTTTTTTTTCTGGTCACAGTTTCTCTCAGAGTTTTTCTGTTGTCTGACATTCTTTCAACACGATTAGTCAATTATCGTTTAAGGTTTCCATGGATTTCATGATACAATTGACTCCTGTTTTTTTTTTTCTCCTTTTATATACAGTGCTGTCTTTTTATCTGTGAGACTGATGTTAGGCAATTTTTCTCCAGTTCAGGTTCCATAGTTTTCAGTTAGAGAATCAATCCTTTGGTTTGGTTCCACGTTGAATTTCTATAGGTGACTATTAGGGGGTTGTATGGATTGTATAACTTCCTCTCAAGAACTAATGGGATTTTCATGTTATCTTGCCAACTTAAAGTGATTCTACGCCTGATTTTTACTTCTTTTGAGATTAGCTGTCCAGGGTAGATTTAGTGATCTACATTCTTCATCTCTGCGTTTTCAATTTTGACTGAAGATCGGCGTAACCCATCAGTTATTACTACTCACTAATAGCGTGCATAAGTTTTATGTCTACAGTATATACCAGTAAATTGGACGCGAAGGGACCTAAACCAATTTAGCCCAATTAAGCAGCTACCCTAGTAATGTGCAATCTAAATACGTATAGTTTTGGCCAGAATAAATCATGAATAGCAGGAACGTGGGTGATTTTTCTGGTTTGATCCCTTGAAAATCAGATATTTACTATTCACTGTTGGTATTCGCGTGTTTATGCTGCACAAGAAATTTTTACATCAATCAGTTTTATTCTTTTATTTGATTTCAAGATCCTAATACATGCAATTTAGTGATATCTAAATTTACAATTACATATATATATATATATATATATATATATATATGTATATGTATATGTATATATATATATATATATATATATATATATATATATATATATATATATATATATATATATATATATATATTTGAATACATTTTGTTCTTTGTTGTGCGTAGAAATCCCTAAAAATATTATTTGGTGCCATTTTGAAGCTATTTGAACAAATATTCCTCAGGCCAATATTCCTACAACATCTGCAGTGAAACGGAGATACAGAGAAAGGGGAAGAGGAAGAGTAAAGGGGGGGTTGCTTAAGTACTGAATTACCGTCTATTTCTGAAGCTTACCTCGCGGAAGACGCCAAAATCCTGGCCATTCGTGAATCCAAATGACCGGCCTGACCTTCCAAACTGCGGCCAAGATCGAGAGGTCGGTGAAAACAGAGCAAGAAATGCACTGACAGATATTAATTCTACACATGGACTGACCTTTTGTTGTGGCAACTATTGCAAGGGTTTTAGAGCTATTTTTAAACTGGTCAGTTTTTTTTTGTTCAGAACTACGCACTGATGATTCGAAAGGAAACATGAATAGTGAATTGTTCTTTATAGATTGTTGAATGTCTCTGCATGTTTTGAGAGTATTACTCAAGAAAAATCCGATGTTGGTGAATTGATCGGCTCATGTAAGAAGTAAAAAGATACAGATTTCAATTTTTTTTTACCTTATTAGAAACCAGCAACTAAAACTGTCAACATATGTCCCTCTCTCTCTTTTTTTTAAAGCTGGTCTAGTTGGCTGGCTGGCTGACTGGCTGGCAGGCTGGTCCGACTTGCTGGTTATGTGCGTATCGTGCGTACAAGCCGCAATCAGAGGGGTGAAAATGTAAACGTTCCCTCTTTATTATGTCTAAATTTTTACTTAGATAATGCCCTAAGTAATTATATATAATTGGAAGTTCAATGTAATTTTATGCTAAATTGATCAGTTAGTTAATGTCCGCCTTATTACTGAAAAGTGACACCTTTTTTAGTAATCAGTACCCAATTTTTAATTTATTCCTATCAACACAGCATACTATTTTAAGTTACGATGGTTTAATAAGTGACTGACAATGATATTTGAATTAAGTTCAAATTTCATTTTCTTTGATTCATCATCATAATCAGCATAATTGACTGTTGGCATTCAAAATAGCCTCAAACCAAAAAATATCGTTAGACCAGACAATCATTCTTATTAATATTATGGCAAACTTTTTTCTAGTCCATCGCAGAAAATTCGAGTGACGTCCTCAACATGGCATACTGCAGAGAGACATGATAATTTCTACTGAATGACCAACCATAATATTCAAAATAAAATTCAAGTACTAAAATTGATATGTTACTTCTTTTTCAAATCTAGAGCACTTTTATTAATGTGCTTACAGACTCCAGCACCACCATTGTTTGATCATACTTACTTCTGCATTGGGTATATATATATATATATATATATATATATATATATATATATATATATATATATATATATATATATATATATATATATATATATATATTTAATCTGATTTTTGTTCAAGCATTTTAGTACAAATTTAAGTTGGACAATCCAGCCTTTCATGCTCCACATGGTTTTTTTTCCGTTCCCTGGCGAAATCATTGGATTAAAGTGTTCGGAAAGTAATTACGTATTTTTGTGCCTGGGGGATCGCATAATTTTAAAGAGGAGATGAAAAAATACCAGCGAAGTTTGATTTAAAACTATTTATCAATAATGTAATCACCATCATAATCAGTGACAGCAATCAAAAGGGAAGGCAAATTCTTGAAAGAATTCTGCTTTTCCTCAAATTTTACGTTTTGTTTTTGCTCTTTGTAGACTCTATCCTCCATGAGGTTGAACTTTAATTTATACTATAAACAATATATTGCCGGATAGAAGAGATTATGAATTAAATCCAGACGTTGTCTCGTGCCATTTAACCCTGGCTGTGCCTAAGTTTATTGTTCATAATTCATAGCAGTGAAATATGTAATTACATCCCGATCATTCTAATATTTTTTTTTTCAATTTATTCGCCTTCTGCAATACTCTGGAATAGCAACACCCAATAACTAACAGCTCATGTCTTTTCTTATTTACATCTATAAGATCCAGTTTCCTCATTTGGATAGGATGATTAGTCTTGATATTATCCTCTTTATTTTCAAGAACAGCGTATGGTTTGTATTAATATCATTTGTCTGCATGGACTAAGCCAATTCGCTGCAATTATTCCTCCCGTATCACCGTGTCTATATTCTGGTATTATTTTCTATTTTTACTCTTACCATTACTGATAACAATAATCCATACATACGATAAGCATGTAAGCATATTTTTTCTCTGCTTTTTCTCTCTCATGCACCCCATTGGCTAACTCACTTTACAATTATGACGTAACAATTATGTCATAGATTACGTCATTGAATCTTTTGAGACTTTGATCACAATTTAAACCGGCTGGAGTTGTGACCTGAAAAGAACATGAATTTAGGATACTTGAATTATCTAAAAGATGGATTGCCTAATGAATAGGTTAATGTTCTTTAGTACCAATCCATACACGAATAACACTGTGATTTTCGCAGGTATATTCTAACATGAATATTCTAATAATAATAATAATCAATAATGATAATAATGGTACTTTTAGCACTGATACTTTGATTACTAATACTACTCCTACCTCAGCTACTGTTGCTATAACTACTACTACTACTACTACTACTTTAAATGAACAGATACTGAAATCAGTATCATGAAGTGTTCTGTTATCTATGCTTACCCATTAAACTCTGTTTAGCCTGAAATAACGCCATAAACATGTGGCACTCACTGGGAATGAACTCACTAAATTAAAAACGATTATCAATTTAAATATTTGCATTACTAGCAAAATTCATTTCTTCTCTTATCCAATGATTTTTCTATCTTTTTTTTTCAAATCTTGAGATCAGCATCCCATTGATATCATCACGTTATGCATGCAATCTGACTTTTTTTCAGTCGGGGAAGTTTCTATTCTTGTTCCTCATGTTCTTTAGCAGGAAATCGTTCTCATGCTCACAATTCAAAATGATTTCTGTTCTCCTATTCAATACATTGTTTGATTCCTCAAAACATATATTTACTTTTCCTCTGAACAAAGCGTATAGGTATCAGAGGATATACGTACACACACACACACGTACATATATATATATATATATTATTTGGATCTTATTTTGAGTTGAACTCACATTATTATATAGCGAAGTTGTCATTTGGCCTAAACAATGTTGATAGAAGAAAAAATGGAGCCGTTGTAACAATAACACCTTCGAACGACACGTAACTGCCAGTGAATGGTATTGCTCTTATCATTGAGCTAAACAGATTGCCGGTAACTACTTCACGTTCAAATTCTTATTGTTCATTCACAGTCCATATTTTCTGTATTGTTTCTCAATGCAGACAAATATATTTCTGATGAATGGTTATATGATCAAACAGAATTTGATAAAATCAACGATCATCAAAATTTATCACTATTTCTGTCAGTTATCATATACATTTTTGATAATATATATATAAATATATATATACATTTATATATATATATATATATATATGTATGTATGTATGTATGTGTATGTGTGTGTGTGTTCATATATGTACATATATACAAATGATCTCTTTATACATACATATATACATATATACATATATAAATATAAATATATATATAAATATAAATACATATATATATATATATATATATATATATATATATATATATATATATATATATATATATATATTATTGGAAGAAATTTTAATGACCTTGATTGATTTACGATGTTTATAGGAATCGGTGCTTTGTTATCGCCTTTCGTCTCAGTTTTCATTTTCAACAATTCATTGTTTTAATCATAACATTTGCACTTGAAAAAAAATTTCACAACATTCAATACAGAACAATCAGTTTGAAATGCGTTGTTTAAAAATGATTCACACACACATATGTATGCATATATGCTCCGAATGAATGAATATCTATAATCATATATATATGTGTATATATATATATGTGCGTGTGTGTGTGTGTGTGTGTGTGTGTGTGTGTGCGTGCATGTGTTGGTATGCCTGAATATTTATATATAGAGAGACGTTGTAGCATTGTCTATATAAGGAGCTGAATAAAGCGAAACAAGGGTATAACTTTGTAATGGACAACATTTTCCATTAAAACGATATATTATCTCTACTTCAAGTATTGAGCACTGTTTGAATAAAGATCTTTGGAATGATGTATACGACTTGTTATATACATTTCACCTACACACACACACATACACACATACACGTATATATAGAGAGAAAATTGAATAGATAGATAGATAAATAGAGATATACAATTCTTCATGCTTATAAGTGAGTGCAGGTCAATATGAGAATACATTTTCTATTTTGCATCTTTTCTCCTCATAGGCAAATGTTTAGACGTATAAAATCATAAAAATATTGAATTGTGTTATTCACTTCTGGTAACTAAATGAAAAAAAGGATGTTGCACTGAGATATTCTGTTTATTAATCAAAAATTACCTAAATCATCGGTATAATAAAGGATTCAATTGTACAGTATTCAAATGCAAAGGAAGAAAAAGATTCATCTTTATGAAAATATAATCAGTGAAAAAATGTTTTGTTTTGGGGAAAAAGTCGAAATTTCCCAACAGGTAATAAGTTTCCATTTCATTTTAAATACATTAATGAAATAAGAAAGTGAAAACTATATTTCTGTCTCACACCTTCTTAATCACACATACACGCATATATAGATGAGTGAGTGCATTTGTGAGTGTCTGTGTGTGTGTGTGTGTGTGCGTGTGGGTGCGTGTGAATGAATGTATGTATCTTTCATTGTTTTTGTGCGTGGTTGTATGTACTTGCGTATACATTAGATATGTGTATATGTGTGAAGATTTTTTTTCAAATGGTTAAAATGCACATAAACACTTTCACGTACCGAATATATATAAATGTGTGTGTGTGTGTGTGTGTGTATGAGAGGGAGTGTGTATGTGTGTAAAGTAAGGAAGAAGAAATTGATAAAAAAAAGATACTGAGAAGAGAGAAAAAAGGAAAAAAAGAAAAATTGATGAAAAAATGAGAGAAAGGAAGTTTCAAAATTAGAGAAATAGGGTACGAAAAAAAAGAAGTAAAGAAAGATTTTGAGTTAGAGAAAGATTGAACGGAAGAAGGAATATTCAAAGTAGATATAGAAAAAAGATTTTGAGACAGAGAAAGAAACAAAGGAAGAAAGAGAAAAAAGATTTGAAGTTAGTGAAAGAATAAAAGGGAGATTTCAGTATGGAAAAAAAAGCACAAAAAAAGAAAGAATCACTCAAAGTTAGTCAAAGGAAGAAATAAAGATTCTCTGTCGGAGTAGCAAATGAAAAAAATGAAGAAAGAGAAATTAAAAAAACTGAGTGGAACCAGTGAGAGAAAAATAATAGTATACAAAGTGAAAGAAAAAGACAGATTGTAAGTACAGAGAAGAGAAAGAAACGAAAAAAATGGCACAAATAAGAGAATACAGAAAATGAAAGAGAAAGTATAAAATGATTTGACTGAAGAGAATAAATGGGGAAAAAAAATTGATAAAAGAAACAAAAGCTCAATAAAAAGAAACAAAATGAATGAACGAAAGCCAAAAAGGAAGAGAGAGAAAACAAGCCAAGGGAAAAAAACTGAATGAATATACTATGTAAAAAACACAAAATTTAATGGGAAATATGGTTGGGTTGAGGAAAATCATTGATTTTAAAAATAGAGAACTTAAAATAAAACCGAAATCACAAACAAAAGAAAACATTAATTTGTAAAAAATGTATTTTAAAAGACGAAAAAATGGAGAAAAAATTTACAACTGGGGAAAACAGACGATATCCAAGTAGGAATAAGAACATTTTGAAATGGGCGTTGAGTAATTTATTTGATTTGAATTTTGTTTTACGTTGTTCTTTCTTAAACAGTATAATGTTTGATATATGGAGTACCGTCGCGTTCAGTGCATTGACAAAAGAGATGATGAAGTTGAAAAAATATTCTGTGTGTGAATAAATGTTTTTTTTATCATAAAGCTACGGACTTATTGAGCACCTATGCTGGAGTGGACATGAGAGCGAGATAGGAGGCGGGGCATAGACTGATGGACAGAGAGAGGGATTTATAGCTACCATTTTAACCTCCTAGACCAATTTTGGGGATAGTGGGATATTTTTACTTATCACTCATCTTCTACCAGACTAAATTGAATTGAAAAGTAGAATTTGTGCCCACAAATTCTGATGCTCTGAAAGGTTTTCTTTTTTCTGTGAACCACGCCACTAACACAATGCATTCCATCTTTACTGGCTGTTTACTGTGGCCTTATGTCAGACCAAAGTACACTTATTGAAAAATATATTGTGTACTGAAGTTTTAACTTGGAATTTCAAATTTTACGAATTATTTTTTCTGTTCCATCCTTAGTTTGTTTCTGTTTATTCCAAAAAAATTTATCAGTTTTTATCCCATCTTTTGCGTTTTCTTTAAGTTGAGATACACAATTAATTTTTCTGTTCTGATGAAAATAATTTTTTTCAAAAACTTTTAAAGTCTTGATTCGGTAAAACAAAAAAGCGAAATTATTTTCTAAGTAATATCCTAAGAAAAAAAATTAGATACACATACAGGCTGGAATACCTTGATAAATAAATTCAAAAACACGAAGAAAGATAGATAAATCGATGGAAAGCGAGCGTGCGAGAGGGAAAGAGAGAGAAAAAGGGTGTGTCGACACGAAGGCTAGTCATTAGTTAAATATATAAACTCATCCGTGCAGGGCTGTGTGCGCGTTTGCGTTTGTGTCCGTCCATCTACTTCTGTCTATAATGGTGTGTCTTCTTAGTGTCTGTGTGCCTGAAATCGTGTGTTGGATCTCAAGAAGAAATTACGTTTCCACCCATACAGTTTAATGCGGCCCATTCAGTTCTGTATAAGTCTCGTGCGCTCGAGAATATCGAACTTGCGAGACTTGTTGCGCATTGTTTGTTTCCGTTGACCTTTTTAACCTCCATTCATGCGAAATGTCTTGACTCTTTACTCTTGAAGAAAAAAAAAAAAAGGAAAATCTTCCCAAGAGGAGAAAGAAAAACAAAACAAGACAACATTTGCTGTTCGACGTACGGGTCTCTTTTGTTATCAAGGCGGACTGTTTGGTCGTGTAATCGTCATCATTATGGCGGACATTTTGCATTGTTCAAAGGTTTTCTCCAACATGGCCGACCAGAAAAGGTCCTCGCTTGTTAGACGTTTGTGCGACTAGTACACGGACACAATGGCTGGGAATTTTCACAAGCAGGTGATTTAGGCAGGAACGTTCAACTCCAGCCCCCTTCCACCTCATACACATACATAAAAAGAAAGAAAGTTGTTGAGAAGAAATACAGAGAAAAATGGAAATTTACGTCAATGCAGAAAAGCTTCACTTGAGAATTTAATTCTATGGTTTGAATTTTGTATGGGGACTGTATAAGTATGAGATTTTACCAGCTCAAAACGATCCTCGAATTGACAGTGGGTGAGTTCAGGTTGGATTAGTTTTATTTGTATCTATCCCATTCCACATTATTTTGTTCATCTCTTTCCAGTTTTTTTTAATGTACTAAACACTTTATTGCTCGTGCAATCAGTGATTTGTTGTACATCTTTTATTAGCCTTTAAAAGTCAGATGTCGGTGGAAAAAAAGATTCGCATGGATTTATTGAGACGAATATCAGTCAACGTTCAAACAAGTGTCTTTCTCTTCTTGCTCGATGCAGAAAGAATTATTTCTGGACGAGATAGTCAGTAACGATGGAAAGTTTTTGAATCGATGTGATAGATTAGTCCATTCAACTGGCACCAGGATTCAGCTAGGAGGTATCATTTGAAATGCAGATTTCCTAGGTGGGTTCTCTGTACTTGGAAGACTGGCGCAAAACGATATCCCTGTCCCTTTTTTTGCCCTATGCTTGATATAGTTTCCTTTTGCGATTGATGATATGCGAATTGAGTAGGAAAGTGTCAGAATTTGAATATGGTGTGTGTTTATTTCTGTCGATATACCATCAAGCCCGATCATAGGAGATAGGTCCTGATCAGATGGAAATATAGGGTCCAATTCCAACCGTCCATTAAGTAGTTTTGTAATCAGTGCAAAATATATATTATGTATTGGCATATATATATATATATATATGTGTGTGTGTTTGTGTGTGTGTGTGCGTGTGTGTGCGTGTGTTTAGTGTACAAGATTTACTTGCAACTAACAGAACGAAATAAAAATGCATGAATGATTTACGAAAGATGATGGCCAAGCATCCTATTTTTTATAAGGTAAAATTGTACATAAATCTAACGAGAAACAGTAAATACGATAGTACACTCATGTTTTCTGAATTCAGAATTTCAAGTCAGAAATTATCGTCACATTTCAACACCTTCAAATATTTCCCACCCTTTTTTTTAACAGAATCATTACATCAGAAAAATAAGCAACTTCGCTTCGGCACTTTCCATGTTCAAAGTTGATAATCCTCTCAACCAAGCAAACATCATTGAGAGCCAAAGGACTTAATCCGTTTTAAGACAGTGAAAGTTCTCTCATTAGAGATCAATGTTGCTGGAAATGAAAGGGAAGACAACAACGCGATGAGGAAATTTCGATAATCATTACCCAATCTCAAATTCAATTACCTATAAGTTTTATCTGGTAAATTTGAAATTCAAATCAAAAATTCTCCTTAGAAAATCTTCAGTCTGAAGGTCATTTTGAATATGACTTTGGTATCGTAGCTGAATTTGATTAGCTTACTGTTACGACTCATTCTCATCTAAGTACAATAGAAAAAATAAGTGACCTTATGTTTGCTAAGGTTATGGCATTTTTCTCCCCAGGTTCCAAATATTACGTAACTATTCATATATCCCTTTTGTAATATTTGAAGTAGACTCATATATGAGAAGCTCCTGAAATTATGTCACTCACTTAAACCTGTGCTATTTACCTATACCTATGGAGAAAGATATATTCATGCTTTTCTGAAGGGCAGCAGTGCTGATTAGACTCTGACTTGGCTTGCCGGATACATTTTTTGTGTTGTTACCCGTTGAGCCACTTCGTAACTGCTTGAAGTGTCACAAAAATCAAAAAAGCCCATAAGTTTCTCTGATTAAAGAAAAGTTCTATAAAACGCCATTGATAACAGAGTCAGTTATGGTAAGAAACACATTCACCCCGAAGTAATTTCTGGCGAACATATCTAGTATACGTGTTACATGTTCAGCTTATATTGAATCATATTTGTTCAGTAATATTCAACAAATTACATTATGGCTATTGTCAATTTGTAAGAAAAAAAAACACCGGGGAACACCCAGCACCTCCCTAGACAAAAATTGGATGATATCAAAAATGCAATGAAGAATTCTCTTCCATTTATTGCTTTTAGCCTTCAGCAAGTTCTTAATGTAATTGTCAATTTGAGCTGAAGCTCTGCTCGTTCCAGCTTTTATTACTTCTTCCCGTGCAATAAAGTTTTCGTTGTGTTAGTAAGAATATTTGCTACCCTATCTCGTTACATAAACCGGTTCTTGTACAATCGCCTGATGTAAGCAACGTTTAGCCATGTCAGTACCTAGATTGATGATCTGGTGACCATGTAGAGAGCTTCCTGTAATGATCTTGGTAATACTCCAAGGGGGATGGCGATCTCTGCTCAATAATGTAGGCAAGAACCCAACCCTTACTCCTACCCCGAAACCCCTGAGTGGCCTGGATGAGAGAGACAAAAGATGTGTGAATTTAAAATTTTCAAAATGATCCTTTGATTTTCGAAACTTTTTCTCAAAACTCCATCTTGGTAGTATCCTAACATCAGAAGCAGTGGCGTATGATCCTTTGTATACAGGGTGTGTTCTGTGCTACAAATGTACAAAAACGCAGATATACATCCATTTTTTTAAATTTAGCACAAATAAAGAAAGAAAAAGAATGATAAAACCTAACGCTGAATTTTCAATTTATATTGATTTCAAGCCTATTTTGATTGATTTTCTATCATAATGCCTGTCATTTAATTCGCATGTCTTTGACGTTTTTGTTTGCTGATTTAAATGCGATATATGAAGGTGTTCATGAACTTTCCACAAAATATACTGAAAAATTCACCGACGGGTCATCCTGTCATGGGTATCAATGAAAAGAAATTTATCTTCCCTGCATTGTAACAAACAGGCTTTTATTTTCAATTGCTTTTTATTGACATTAGAATATTTATGCATGTTTGTGCATCCGTAGCACAAATCACACTCAAGATACAAAACACCATATGCCACAGATTAGAAAATAGATCCCCCTTAATAAGCAAAAAACAAGGTGCACAAAACACTGTTTTCTTTTTTTTTGTTTGACTTCAACGTAGCTTGAGTAATATATATTTCTCATCATTTAGCAGTGTTCGAATGAAAAAAAAAGTGAATCGGAAATGAGTGATAATCTTTATCCTTGGGAACATCAGTTGTTACTTCAAAATCCGGAAATTCTTGAAATGATTCAGTATCAATTCTATTCGCCTTTTCGATGAGTCGAAAGTCGATATGCAATGTGGGGGCTTTTCCAGCTGGGGACCATTTTCAATTATTTTCAGTATCAGCTTCAGTTGGCCATTGTGGTTTCTTTGTTTGCGGTATCTGTTTCGTTGGGAATATTACCTTCTGCATCGATAGCTTATCCTGGTCCAACAGCCGGGAGATCAGAATGGACATTATGTGACACAAATCGATTGTGATGTCTTACTAGGAAGTCACTTTTGATTTTGACTTTTAAACAACCTTTTCTTCCAATTAGGCATGTTTCGCTTTTGCTGCAATACTTACATGTTTTCATTGTCCCACAAAAGTGATCTGATATGAAATAATATTGCTTGTAATATTTCGATACTAGGAAATAAAACAAGAACAAATATCAGTGTACAGTTTTGACATTTTTAACATGAATTAAATATGAAATTACTACTAAAATCGTAAAATCTATTCATCATTACGTAAGGAGAAATTACTGACAGAGAAAATTTTTCAACAAATTTTATATCCAAAATAAAGATAATGTGACGCCACCAAAATCGTTGAAATTATTACTCATATTGTAAAATCTATTTATTGGTATGTTACTGGGAAAATTACTGTCTGAGAAGATTTTTAATACACTTCATGATAGATATAAAAATATTTTGACACACGCATAAGCGTTGAAATTTCTACTATTGTAGTAAATCTATCTATCAGTATGTTTGGGGAAAATTACTGACCGAGAAAATTTCTCAACGAACAATGTATTCAAAATAAAGATAATATGACGTCATCGAAAGTGTTCTGCATTAACACTTTACATTAAGTTAGGACAAGAGTAACATATCAAATACATCTTTACAAAAACATTTAATAAACTGATTATTTTAAAACATATCAATGAATCTTTTATCAACAAACATTGAGATTACTCAGAATGATAGCACTTACTTGCAGTCTTGGCCAAGTGTTTTGAAGTCTAATATAGAAATGCATATAATGAATTTTTGAACATAAAATGATTTCAGTTATCTGCATATATTTTTCCATATTTTATATGTATAAATATTTTATGAATTTTCTCTGAAATTGTAATATTCTGTGTTAACAAGTCTTCTCCCTGCTTTCTCTTTGCAATAAGAATATTTTTATTAGAGGGTGTCCCTTTGCATCCTTTAGAAAGAGTGCATCCTCTCGAAATCTAAGTTCAATGCCAACTGGTCTGACTGGTCCCGTTCTGTCTATGCCTATATGCCACTGGTTTTGAGTACTGGAACTTGCACAAAAATAAGTAGAGCAAGTTATTTGGCTGAGGCAAGACTGGGAAAATCCATAATTACAATGGCTGGTTGCATACTGACCGAGGGAAACTGATAAGTCTTACATATATACAAAATTTAACTTATGGATATGCAAGGACTTATCTAATTCTAATAAATAAATGTATTTAAACTGAAAAAATGTCATTTTTTTCTAATCATCTATTAATCATATATACACTACACAAGTTGGAGCAATCATCTTCAGTCGGGATAGAAGTAGGAATGGAGTTTGACACTGCACCAGCTTCGTTTGTTTCATTTTTTGTTTTATCTTTTTTTCTGTTCTTTTTCCACTCCCTTTTTTTCTCTACCTGTCCCATTCCTCACTGCACACACACACACATATATATATATATATATATATATATATATATATATATACACACACACACAAATATATATATATATATATATATATATATATATATATATATATATGTGTGTATGTATGTATATACATATATGTAATTGATAATTGAGTCATCCACAGACAACTGTTTTGTTGTATTTCAACTTTTCAGTGTGGCTATAGACTATCCATTATATATATATATATATATATATATATATATATATATATATATATATATATATATATATATATATATATATATATATATATACGAGCAGTTTTTACCAAGAGAAATTTGAAAAAAAGGGTTGGCCAAAAAATATTTTCGTATTTTTCTTTGATGTTTCCTTCTAAAAAAAAAATCATAATTCAACTACAAGCATATACCCGTTAAGAATGGGTTAATCATGCATTGGTTGGTAATAAAAAGCGTGAAGGTATATATAATTAATCCATTCAATTTTCAATTGCTTTTCTCCTGGATGGATAATGTTGTGTAAAGGGAACTAGAGCGAAAAATAAGGTCTTCTTGATGTAGTGGAATGATTGGCCACTGGTTGACGATATTTTATTCTTGATATGTACCAAACATAAATTTTCAAGGAATTATAGGGTTTATCACGTATAAATCGATTCTAAGTTAACATGAAGCGATTTCATTAGGTACTTTTCTCTATAATCCAAGTATTCTAATTTAAAATCTCTACTCAAAAATGAACCTTACTTTCATTCACTTACACACTTTTTAGTTCCAAACACCAAGGATTCTGTGACGTATTATTCAGTGTTATGTCACACAAGCCTAGGTCAGTTTATTGCAACCTTATAATTGTTTTTGATATTCATGTTAATCGATTTCATATGGACATTTCATTATAACTTTGAGGTTATATTAGGATTCGGAGAGGACATACAACGATATCAATATATAATTAAACGTACTTATTTTCATCTGTGGCTTTCACATGGATAGAAAATTATTTCGATTCGTGCTTTCATTTCTGTTATTTTCAACACAACGTTTCCGTTTTCTGAAGTTCTGAGACCAAGTATATTCATTAATTCCATAGATTTGGGGTCTGTTTTCCTATTTTGTTATTCCAACGTTATAAATCATTGTTTTTATGAAATTCTGCGATGAAGAATTTTCATTATATCATACATATTCCTATCAATGTATTTGTAGGATATATCGATGATGGAATGTGAAAAGTTTGTAGAAATTATGGTTCTGGATAGTTGTAGTAGTTTTGGTCGAAGAATACGGGCTCGTTGTATTTGTGGGCCTAAGTGGACGTCAGTGGAAAGGTTAATGAAGGAAAGGAGATATATAAAGAGCATGCGTGCCAAAAACGGATGTGGACGCAGATATTAAATTGGGCAAAAAGACATATATATATACTTAGGTGTGAAAAATGAGAGATAAGTTTAATACACAGATAAAAAAGATGTAAATGAAATACATAGCATAGATATATCAATACATTTGATAGTGTAAAGAAGAGAAAAGTAAAGATTTGTTCGGATAAGGTTATTCCTGGGCGTAAAAACGAAATATTGGATGGAATAAGGAATTTAGGGGATATGTGGCACAAAGGGTCTAATGTCGTTTCGTCTATCTATCGGGTGGAGCCTGGTGGGTCGTAATGAGTGGTATAGTCGACCAAGCTAGATTATAAAAAGGTAATGAGTGTGAATAGGTGCAAAAAGGAGCTTGAGGGACAAAATAATGAACACAGCATTTACAAGGTCGCTAAAAATTGCAGTTGTAGTGTTTTCCTTTGATTGCTATGAAGTTCTTGCGAATAATTACATCGAAGGAGATAAGTGACTAGACAATAACATGCACACACACACACACACATATATATATATATATATATATATATATATATATATATATATATATATATATATATATATATATATATATTTTCTAGTCACAGTCAATGAAAAGAGACAGCACCAGTCACGAGTAAAAAGAGGAGTAAAGGAAGATAACTGGGTGGAGAGGCCGGGGCCAAAAATGTAGAAGTTACCGGTGCAAAGAGGCGTTTGACCACGTGTATTCAGGGCTTTCATGGAGGGTCGCCAAAGGAAGTGAAATTTTAGATACATAGCTTGAAGAAAAGTTTTGTATCTAATTTTTGAATAAAAATTTGGTGAGCGCCATATCTTCTACTTTGTTTTAAAGCTAAATAACGTTGAACCATTCCCAGACATCGATAATTTTCACTGATGTCTCTTTCATCTTGAAAGCAGCTAAAATGAAGATTCAAAAGAATATCAGCAAAAAATTGATAATCTCATTTTCTTATCTTTTAGCATATACATTTTTCACATATCATTATGACTGTCGTTGGCAGATGTTTTAGTTAAGTAAGGTCTTAGAAAATATTTGAAAGGAGTTTATATGCATCCATACATGCATACAGGAAAATATACTAACAATATATCAATGTATGTATAAAGATAATATTACTTACTTTATTCATTATCTCTTTGAGATATCAGGGGTATGTTTGTCTTAATGATATTACATTTATATGGAGCAGAGATGCATTAATTTTGAACGAAGCCTCAATCTTTATATCCATATCAACAGTACAAGTCATGAGCCTAATGGACCCTGGATGTGCGTACTGATGTGTGTCTGAAAAATTGCATTTATTGTTCTTTAAATTACGCCTACAATACTCTCCCGGTCTCCTATGACCACCTTAGCTGCATGAGCAAAGATTTTCATGGCAAACAAGGAAGTCCAACATTAAGCTCGATTTTATATTCTTTAGCTCTTGATTTCCAACTTCTTTTAGAGAAAGACACTTTTCCCGATCTCCAGCCTTTGGAAGGCAACCAGTCAAGGAGAAGGACGATTAATTCCAATCCAAGGAGTGGAGCCTCTCGAAGAAGTTTGGCAACCAATCTAACTTCCTTCCATCAAACGTATTGCTCTCGGGAGTATATCAGCAAGGTCAAAAGAGGTTTTCTAAAGACTGGGCTCTCCATGATTTTCATACACTTTATCAGGGCATTTTGCCCAGAAGGGGACATACCACTGTCTGTAGACACAAAACGGAGGTCATGTATAGCTAAATAGAATTGTATGACAGACTACATCTAGGGAGAGCAAGTTAATCATTATCCTCTCTGGAGGAAGTCCAGATGATGGACTGAAAACAACGTTGTAGAGCAAGAATATTCAAAGAAATGGCATACATTCACACATCAGTTATCTGTGTTAGTTAAGCCAGTGGAGGGGTCGATTTCACGTGGCCTCTGCTGCAAAACTTGGATAGGGACAAAGTATGTCAGTCTTGGCCCAGCAGAGAAATGAGTTCAAAACATTTGCAACCCATGGTACAAGCGTTGCTTTCAATGAAAGAAATAGGGGAAATAATGTTCTCTACCGATGAGGCATCCGGAGAAATAGCTTTTCTCTCAACATATGAATAGTCTATCTTAGGAAACCAGGAGAATGGATCGGCCGAAAACTTATGTGAATAACAAAAAACGGTAGATGGAAGATTTCGATTATACGAGAAAGTCTCCGGATGTTAATGAATCTCCTCAAAGATAATAATAGACAATAATATTATTCGTTGTTTATATAGTCAGTAGGAATTAAGAAGATGGAGAGATGATGTATTTGTCTGGTAGCCAGTAAGCTTATTGGCGGAAGGGGATTTGTAGAAACAGAAATAATCGCGATTTGTGAGCAGGGAATTACCGAAGAGAACTTAAGTTGCATTTGATAATGAGTATAACAAAGGAAGAAGAAATCAAGCGAATATGAATGGCAAGACTTCGGCAGAGCAAGCACAACCTTCAAAAACAAGAAGATCCCAATAATCCTAAAAAGAAGAGTACACAACCATTGCATCCTCCCGATAGCCACTTATGGAGCTAAAACATGGAACCTAACCAAGATACAGACTCACAAACTGAGAAGCAGGCAACATGCGCATGAGAGAATTATGCTCAACCTCACATGGAGAGATCACAAGACAGCACAGTATATCAGGAAGAAAGCAGGAGTCTCATAAATCATAGAATCTACTAAAAAAACTTAAATGGTAATCGGCTAGCCATGTTGCCAGAGTAGCAGACAACCGATGGACATCACGACTAAGAACATGGTTCCTCAAAGATCACATGTGACACCAACAGATAGAATATAAGATGGAGAGACACACAAGACAAATTCAGAAAATACTGGTTCTGCCAGTATAACGCCCATGATAGAGAAATATGGCAAATCGATGGAAGAATGATGAGGATGATTATGATGATGGTAGTGGTGGTGGTGGTGGTGGATGTAGCAGGGCAGATAATATCAATTTATGAATAGAATTGTACACAATATGATGAAAGCAAAACATGTGTAACTGGTTCTCATACTTGAAAATTTCTTGCAAGTCGTAATGCATATCCTGACATAAAATGAATAGCAGCCATTTTTCAGCATACCACGCCTTTGAACCGCCTCCTGCTCATGCTCCAAGATTTGTTTAAAAAGAGGAATCGTAATTAGATCTGATGAATATTACTTCGAGATAAACTAATAAATCCATGCTTTAAAAATTAGAGTATTTTTTACAGTTTTACTGCGTAACACTTTTTGCAGTGTAGAAATATATGTAGTCGGTCGATTTGAATGAAGTTTACACAGATATCTATGTTTTCATGCACATTGAATTCCGCTGAATTTTTACAGATTCATGTCTGAATTTTCAAAGATAGGGAAACTTTTTTAGGATATCAGAAGATGCTAAGAGCAATTAATAAACAGTGCTATCATATCGTTTATCCAGCACAGTACACTCCAACTGTTTTTTACATAATATGACTGAGTGAGTTATGCATCATAGCGTAGTAGACAGTAGTGTAAAAAAAAAGCTGCCGGTGTTGGGTTTCTCAATACCTGTCTAGGTGTCTTGGGGGTTATATTACATTGATGAATTCTGACGGTTTTTCCTTGGTGAGCATATTCGTTTTCTATAAAATTTAGTTCGTTTTGATTTGTTTTCA
Source organism: Thysanoteuthis rhombus (assembly GCA_963457665.1). Taxonomy (NCBI): domain Eukaryota; kingdom Metazoa; phylum Mollusca; class Cephalopoda; order Oegopsida; family Thysanoteuthidae; genus Thysanoteuthis; species Thysanoteuthis major. The sequence continues at coordinate 21,410,656 of OY735235.1, forward strand.
TAAAAAAAATGTTTTTCTCTGTACAAAAAATATTGTATCCTGAATTGTATGAATTGAAAAAGCAAATGACTAATTAATTAAGCCAGCTTTTGCCGAAATCGTTGGTACCAATGAACAGTGGGACAAAGAGCAGTTCCAGTTGTTCATCAAGAGGTGACAGAATAAACATGAATGTTAATTCTATCATCGATGAGTTTTATTCTTTCTAATTAAGTCTTTAGCCCAACCTGGGAGCATTCAAAGGAAAAAAAGTGCTCAAAGATGACAGTCAGTTCTCACAGCTCTTCATCTTATGCCAGTACGGGTATTGTGGTTTGGAATTGTTTTTTAAGCATGAGAACCAGTTGTCTCCTGCATATCACAGTGACAATTGCAAGCTTTTTACATGAAAGGATTACAGCTGGCTGAAGTTTGCCGGGTTCAAATGATAATTCCAGACAGAGAACCAAGGAGAGTCGCAGTTTTCATAGACGGTTCAGCCTTGGTTCAATACCGTACCACCATGCACATGAAATACATTCAGTGAATATGCTAGACAAGACATCATCCAGGATGTGAAATCCAACAGTGCCAAGTCAAAGAGGATGAGCGCAATGTCTGACATCTGAATGTCTGAAATCGGAAATGTTGAAAAATTTTTGACAGGAACCAGAAAGACCCCAAACAACTAGAAAAGCTTTTTTCGTGATGACAGCTATACTGAACAATGTCTCTCCTTTCTGAGAAGGTATGCGAAGCAAAGATGACAAGCGTACTCAGTGTCATGAACAGGGGAGATACCATTAGAAATACGAGCAGCCCTTAGATTCTATGTTTCCATGCTGTGATGGAGAAGCTGACGTGTTGATATTTGTATATGTCAGGGATGCGAGAAAAGTTGGTGGCATGTCTCTTTTAATCGCCCCTCTTTTCTACTATATTCCCCTTCTCTTTTCCATGATAAAGATGGACGAATCGATAATTAATGTAAGGTTGTTGTCACTGTTACCATCGTAGTGGATAACCTTTCAATAAAAAAGGTGAAAATATTTTGTTCCCTAAGAAGCACAGCGAACGATGGTCACTAAGGGATGTGAAATTTCCCAACTTATAACTTAGTCCTCTGATCTGTTTCAATCGTAAAATCATCTCATTCGTTACAAAACTCATTCGTCAGTTGCGTATCCAACAAATAAGAGATATTGCAAAATTTCCTCGAAAATTTCATCTAATCAAATCGTTCTTTTGCAATAAATTACATGATATCTATAAAATTTTCAACATATTTTATCATTATAGTATACTAACCGTTAAGATTTAGATCATTGAGGTAGTTGTCTGCACTCTTCCTTCGAATGAGAGTATCTGCGCATTCTACTTTGGATCAAAGTGTTGTTCCACGGCCTTCTGCTGAGTAAAATATGTTCGCAGCACACGCTTTGGTTTTACGCCGGTGCAATACCTTGGCCGATGATGGTTCTACTGAGGCTTGGTATTGCTAAAAGCAAGTGACCGACAATTCGTCCTATAGCCTCAAAAATTATTCGGCCCAGCCTCGAGGGAACAATACAACCCGGGCTGTACTGTCCCGTTGCACTGGAAGGGATGGGTCGGGCTTCCCTGACATTTCCACGAAACTAGTTGCAGGGACTGGAGCAATTTTTACAGCTCTCCTGTACAGGAATCCAACATTGAAAATGACCTTTTGTCACACATTGCTCTCGTGGGGAGAGGGTCGATACGGAGTGTAATAACTGTTGAAAGTGGTACAATAATATTCATATAAGGGGAATTCTTATGTATATATATATATATCATTGATAGATTTATGTATATATAGAGAGAGTGAAAACACGTTTATGTTTCTGCTTAGGGCTTTTTTTAGCGGACGACTCAATTTATTGAACCTTTATTAATAACGTCATTGGGAGGTGTGTATTTTCCCTCGATATATATATATATATATATATATGTGTGTGTGTGTGTGTGTGTGTGTGTGTATGTGTGTGTGTCTGTGTCTGTGTGTATGGGTGTGACGGAGTGTTGAAATTTGGTTTATTATTATCTGTCTGAGGAGTATCGAGAACTCCTGGAATAAAGGAATTATGCATCAAATGTATGGTTCATTGTATATTTGAAAATCCAACTGACCACACACATACACTTATATATATATATATATATAGTATTGTGTCATCCGTACAGTAGTTTCGTTGTATTACAACTCTTCAGTGTGGCTATAGACTATCCATTATCTCTTCCAGTACCATGAAATAGGATCGAGACCTTAGCTTCAGACCAAGAGGCTGGTATCCCCCCACCTCTGTGTTTCACGAGACTGGACGGTCAGTAAGGTTGAATTAAAGCAATATATTCATTTACGCGTATATATATTCAACGTCCACGTGAGTGCTCCATTCCATGATGCATTTTGCAAACAAACAAAAAAAGAGGCTTAAAACAGGGCACACGTGTGGTGAGAATCTAAGAGAAAAAAGTGAAAAGGGCAGGCTTGAGCCAGAACGAGAAATATGAGAGGGAATAAAGAGTTAATGGTTCGTGGAAATAGGGTGAAAAAAAAATGAATTATGTGAGAAAAATTGAACGAACGAGTGAATTATGAAAAAGAAATGAGAATGAGAGCAATCAATCAATAAATGAAATAAAACTCAAATCAAAAAGATGAACAGAAAATGGGAAAATGGTATATAGTACTATTGTGATTTAAAATCAAAACCAAGCGATCCGTAGGCATATCTCTTACCCACTTAGCTAAGTCTCACATATCCACAGGAATGTACGTTACACAATTTGCAACAGCTTATTTCATTATCATAAATGAATACATTTATACTATAAAAAAGATTTCAATTCTAAAAAGGCAGAATGTGTTTTAAAATGAATACAAAGAATAAAGATTACAGAGGGAAACAAAAAGCAGTAAAAGGAGAGTGGTAAAAAAAGGAAAAAGCTAAATGAAGGTGGGAGGAAAAGAAGATAGCGATACAATAGAGCAAAAGCAAAGAAAAAAAGAAACCAGTTATTTCAATGAGCATCAACAACTCTTTGGTTGAATGTCTGAGAGCCCCCATCCCCCCAAAAGTCAAGCCTATTCTGACTGAAGATGATTACCTCAACTTTTGTATTATACATATAATACAGACAATTTTTTCATACATATATATAAAATTATTCACTGATTATAATGAAGCAAGTCCTTGCTGTTTTCAAACGCGTATTTCTTTGGATATGTAAAACCCGATAGTCTGGCTAAATTGGCCAGATATCGGCTGAATGATCCCTTGGTTGTGATTTCAAACCACAAAGGGCTAATGTTAACTTTTTGCATTGGTTCTACTTCAACATGACGGGTTTGACAAACAGTGAAGGATTCACTTCCCTTGAGAATGTTTTTTTGTTTTTTTTTTACAGAAAAAATGATAACTCAAAACTCCGACAATCTGAGTAGAACAAATAAAAAATACTGCTGAATTCTTAACGGAAGCAAATGTTTTCGTCTATCGCTCGAAACGTCGGGCTGCGATATTTACGCCTAGCATCATATTTTTGTTCCTCAGAACTGTCTATGGACATAAGTTCTACGCATAATCTTCATTCACTAAGAAACTAACGGTAGGAATAATCAATATAATACGCTAAGAGGTTAATAAATGTTGTGCAACATCCTGAGAATAAGGATTTTCATTATTTCACGTATTCGTTGGATTATTACTTTCGTGAAATAAAAAAGCCTTTCGAATGCGTTTTTTTTCCGATTCTTTGGCCGACTGAATTAAGTATTTAACGCATCTCCGGTTCGGGATTATTTCCTGTCGGACTCCATCTACAATGAGAGCAAAAGATATCCGAAACCTTTCGAAAAATTCATTTTGATATCATAACACAACTTCAGAATTGGGAGTACATGTTGACCAAAGATATTTGATTTTCGTGCATAACTTCTCGATGTTCAATCTTGTTCCAATTTTCTTTTTATTAGTGTATCATTTAATCTTTGATCAAAATTCTGTCAATATCAAAGCTGTATAAGGATGCTTAAATGAACCTTTTACAATATATTGGACACATCTTACACTCACTGTATCTATTATCTTATTCTTTGTTGTTTTTATCTTGAGGTTTCAGCGAATGCAGCTTTCAGCTGATGGAAAATGGTTCATAAGCTCTAAAAACATAAAATATTTCACGTTTGTTCTTTTTTTTTTCATTATGTTATGGAAATGAAAGTTACCTAGCTATTAGGGTCATAGGAAATGTAATCGACGAACTAGTTTGTATTCGCTGTGCACTAATTCTTTTGTTAAAGACATGAATCCATCTCTACAACGAGTGGATAGAGGGTAGACTAGCTTTCCAGTATTCATTACGCTAATCAGTTTAAGAGAGAGAGAGAGAACTCTAAATATAAACTAGAAAAGCCCATCCCTTTTACACCGTCGTGTGGTTTGACAATGGACACTGCAGCGAAGGTTTTCCCGAAAGATATGGTTAACGGAGCTGCAGATAATCTTCGATTGGTTTATCAAGCTTTGAGCTTCAAGCTTGATAAACCAATCGAAAATTATTATCGAAAATATATCATAAACTAACCTCTCTCTCTATCTCCCTCTCCATCTATCTATCTATTTATATATGTCTAACACACATGCACACACATGTGCACACATATATATCCAAATCCCACATATATATATATTTATAGTGTGGATGTGAGGTATCCACGCAAAAAGGTTGTTGTAATTAGACGATGCAGAATTGAAAGATTTCGAACCCATCAATGGACGTTATAGAAAAAAAAATCTGAACGTTCTTTTAGACCATGACATGTAAAAAATGTATCATTCCACAGATTCTTCAGGTCATAATCTTTTCAGTCTTTATCCTAAAGACGATACGTCAGCCAATGGAGAAGGCTACATCTTGAATTCATTCAACTCTTTCATTCTTCTGAATAATGAAACTACTGATTACAAAATTGCAAGACAAAATACTATGAGTCAGCTAAACCCATATATATTTTCCCATAATCTGACAACGATGTATAGAATAATAATTCTGCTATTGTAGAATGCCTAAACAATAATATTTCGTGCTTGCATCTGTTCACACACTTTTAATCCGTAATCAATGTAACCTTCAACTAACTCAGTTACTAACTTGAACCTCCTAAAGATGGACTTGCTCACAGATCACATAAAGAATCCCATTCTCTATGAGTTTAGGGAAGGTAATAATGCCGCACTAATGGAATAGATTCATCAAATGGAAAAAAATAACAAAGATATTTTGTAAGGTTTTGAGATGATGACTTCACTCTGATAGATATCCAATGACTATGACGGCATGTTGACTTCAACGATGAACTTATTATTTTTTTTAGATTCAGTAATAATAATAATAGAACGATTATGATTGAAAAATAAGTCCAAAATTTAAATTGAAGCCATTCGACGGTTACTGTCAATTGCAACAATTTGAACTGGTGCCTTACCTAAGAAAATGTGTTCTTTATAAACGGACATAAGCCAACTGCAAGTAAAGAATGAACATCTGCCTTTTTCTGTATTATCATGAGTGTGATAGATTATCATTATGATGCAGGAACGATAAAGCATTTTTTCCTTTTTATTGAAGATCGCAGCTTGGAAAATTTTTACACAACGTTCTCTCCCGATTTTGCTCCGTCTGATTACCATATATTCTGGAGTTCATCATGATGGATTAAAAAAGGCTTGGACTACCTGTTATATATTCTTTTCCTCTAAACAAAAAGACTGAAAGCAAAAACGGTATTATGATTTTGTGAAATCGTTAAAAGGAGATCATTTAAGACGGTTGAAGCTATCTAATGAATAAAGTGTGATCAAACATGATTTGTTGATATTCGCCTGACTTCAAATTAGGACATTACATGTTAAATATTTTTGCTGAAACATATGTATATTTTCATATATATATATATATATATATATATATATATATATATATATATATATATATATATATATATAACGACGGAAAATGCTATCTCCAATCAGGTACAACATGACCTGTTCAGCCTCTGAATTTACTTTAGACAAATAAAAGGAAAGACAAACGGATGTTACAAAATAATTAAGCGAGATGCATCAAGTCTATTTTCTATAACAATAAATTGTCTGAGCTGTCACACATTTGTTCATCATTTATTTCACTTCTGCATTGTTTAATTACGACCACCATTTCGTTGGATTACCTTGCACACACACGCAAGCATAGATATATACGTATGTGTGCGAGGTGTGTGTACAAGATATAGAAAGAGAGAAAGGGGACATTGATTTTATTTCTGATTCTCCTCCATTATTCGTCGTCAGTATAAAAAGGCAAAGGTTAGTTAGCTCTCTTATCTCCCTTCCCACATACCAGAAGAAAGAAGAAAAAAACTGGTGTATTGCCATCGGAAAGAAATGAACGAATAAAATTTGTTTTTGATCAATGGAAGTGAAAAACGCTGCATCTGTTCAATGTGAGGTCTTTTATTTGTAGATATACGGCTTCTAAACCCAATAAATGCCAGCAATTCCTCCATTGCCGGAGCGTGGGTATATGGATGTTCAAAGATTTTGAGTAGCTATCCAATACCTATTATTGACTGGATTATATTTACCATATACATGCATCAAATATTATAATTTATGAGTGCAAACAAACAAATATGCATTTATTTATCTTTCAATCATTTTTAATTGCATTTTATATGATCTCTCAGTCGCATTAGTTTTCATATTGATACTGAAAATATAATATTTTATAATTTCATTGATGTTTAGAGGGAATAATATAAACCACAGGAATCAAATGAGAAAAAATGAACGGCAAGCCATCGGAAACTTATATGATAATCCCTGGAATGGAATACCCAGCTGAGTCTCATCGAATGATCAAAGTATATATATATTCATAGATATAATTTCAGAACCGTATATTATAGATATAACTGAATTTTTTGTAGTTGTTTTCCTTTCTTTTTATTCTATTTGGTGAAACTGTGTCTCGAGAGAAAAATCAGATGGTGTGACAAGTAAATAAGATCAGAGTATTGAGACACTCTGTGAATTTTGGGGAATGTCCATGTCCAACGACGGATGTTGGAAGGCTGTAAGTGATAATGATGTTGATGAGAAGGAGGAAGAAGAGGAAGATAGTCAAAGTAATATATCATTTCTTCTCTGCATAATTGCTATTGATTTTTTCTGATTTTAAATTCTGATTATATAATCTGATGTGGAATAGCGTTCCGGAAGTTGCGTTAAAAAACACTTGAAATCAAGATGACAAGAATTAGTGAAGGAATAACATCGACCATGCTTTATCGAAGAAATTCTCTTTTTAAAGTCATGTTATTGATTCATTTACCTTGTCACTGCTTCCAATTACATAGTGATTAAACGTTTTATCGTCGGATTGAGTAAATAATTTGCTATATTTGTCTGATAAATCTGACCAATTAACACCATCAGTTTTAGCATATTCTCTGCTTCCATCATTAGACACTTACCACCCCAAAGATTTGCCAGGCCTTTATCATGGCTTTCACGGTACCAATACATGTCTAGTTTGTTGTGCCATTTTCTTTCTCCTGGCTGCATTTTCGATTATGACCTCTTAGGATCCATGTCATGAATGTAGATGGCGAGAGGGTTTTTATGACAATCTTGCAACATTACCAACCTTTGCCGTTCGATTTGTCAATTTATTTGTGTGTTATCACCGACCCCTGTTCGTTTTCTAATCGAATGTGTTGATATACGATCCCTCTATGTGATATAGGGCATGATTCTCTCCTCTGGAAGTTATGGGGTTTTTAGTTTGAGAGTCAATCTTTTTATAAGGTTCTATGTTTTAGCTTCATAAGTGACTATCAGGAGATGCATGGGTTATAGACCTTTCTAAAATTGATTACATAAACTATTAGTCGAACGATAATCTCCGCAAAATGTCACAGTTGCATGATTTTAGAGATAATAAATGATATATTTTATTCAATTTCCGCACTTGTTAAACCACTGCATCGTCGTGGAGGCACCAAAAATTATTTTCATGAAGGGTTTGTCAAGGTAAGGATAGACTGATGGGGCACAACTTCCGCCAAACTGGTTTAGAATCACAGTTGTGTGACTCCCAGACTGGTTTCCCAGTCTGCTCTACTAGTTACCCAAAGTTTGGTCGAGAATAAATGGATTCATGGCTTTTCCAAGTGCGTAAATGATAATAATTATCACTAATTCAATTCTCCGAGCCGTTAATTGTTCGGCCACTGAGCTCATCACAAATATTTTCAGAGGCATCAGAAAATCATTGGGCTGCCATTCCCCACGCACTGTCTACGACTGTATGGGCCGGCTCATCCGGGTTCTCCTCAAGTGTTTATCGCTCTGACCTGACCTTTACTGTCTCTTCCGTGACCTTCTCATTGGCCACGCAACATGGATAACATCCCCTCTAGCTCTCTCTTCTTCCTTCAATCCACACCCCCCGGTGTCCTTTATTTATTTATAAGATCTAGCCCTGGGTTTGCCGGGTGGGGGGATGACAAAGGTTGACTTTTTGATTTGGGTGTGAAGAATTATCGGTGATATCCGTCAGCTTATATGAGTATATGCAAGGCTTGCGTTTGATGGGATCAAATAGCTCTATATACCTTTCTGTATCGACATCCACTAAGCTTAGCTCAGTCTGGCACAAGACCAAGTCAGAGTAGTACGAAGGATGGTGGAAAAATGTGCTATGCTAATCTCTCAAGATTGCATAATCCAGGGGGTACCGAATCTTTCAGAGAGTGCATGCTCACATTGGAGATGATATCCTTGAAGATCACCCCTAGCATGCCCATGGGAATCTTCGAGGAGCAGATTATCATTCCTGAAATATTTGATTTGATTTTTGTTTTGTTCAATGTCTAATGGAAAAAGAAAACAAAATGTCAGGAAGAATTTTTGAGGGAGTTTGCCAGTTAAAAAAGAATCCATTGAAACAATATGTTTTTTCTCCTACATGCCAATAAGATGTTTCCGCGTGTCTCATCCAGCAAACGTGTCATAGGTTCACCACCCCTGGCCTCAGGTAGTAGGTTAATCGAAATTTTCTACCAGGATTTCGTTCAAACACATCATTCAGTTAAATTTATTGCATCATTTTCCAGTAATAATAGTATTTTGCAGATCTACTTACACATAATCCGATTTATAACACACACACACACACACACACACATATATATATATATATATATATATATATATATATATATATATATCATAAATATGATTTTGATTTTTAATCTGTGATTTCCTCAAAGAATATTTCGATGTCTATAATATGTTGGAACTAATCACTAAACAATCGGTGTTATGCATTTTTGTAACGTGTTCATTGTTATTGTCAGTGATTATCTTCTCGAGAGAAGATATTTTCAGTCAAGTTTGAAGCACATCTCTTGGAACATATTCCTTTCTGTACGTTTATGTCGGATCCATTTCCTATCTTACTGCATTTTTGTTTTGGCTCCTTAACAGCCTACTACAGTTTACTGATCGTACAAGCAACAGAGGATATTTTTTGACACGTTGAAGGTCTTTCTAATGTAGAGTGAAAGTTGGCGCTTAGAATGTATCATCATCGGTCTTTTACCGGCCGTTATTCGACATAAACTTAACTCAGGATTCACCACATCCCTCTATTCAGTCCTGTTCGTCCTACCGTCTCATGTTTTGCTGGCCTTGGTTCTATGCTTGATCTCATGTTGTGAGACGAGATCCATGTTGTGAAACGGGATGTCCATCGGTTGTTTGCTATTCTCACAACATGACCATCTCATTGACATTTGAGTTTCGTAATGGTTTCTATGATGTCTCAGACACCTATCGGGGGTTCCATCTTGTGATCACTCCATGTGACATTGAGCATGATTCTATCATGTGCACGTTGTATGGTTCTCAATTTGCGAGTCGGTCTCTTAGTTAAGTTCCATGTTTTAGCTTGATAGGCGACTTTTGGAAGCGATTCATTCGTTGTATTCTCTTTTATCAGGACTATGTCAGTTAAGAAAACCGCTATGGATTAAGGTGCAAGTATTTTCAACAACAAGTTTGGAAAAAAACACGAGTCTCACCGGGAAATACTCTATATTCTGATCAGTGCTGTTTACTCACTCCGGTCAAGGAATTCGGTCAGGAAAAAAAAGCTGCAATAAAAAGCAACCAAAAATCTCAAAATGAAGATAAATTGTCGTCAAAAATGAAAGCAAAATGGCAATAACGATAAACTACTTCATCTAATAATCAGACGTATATTCTACATCATTTTCTGAGATACTGTAGATTCGATTAAATTTTGATAGGCGAGCTGTACAAAATTCAGATTCTTTCTCAGAATTTTTTTTTTCAACGAGGAAGTACGATTATATTCATAACAGAATATCAAAGAGAAATAAATTCCTACGATCAAATTATTCAAAACACGCATATTTTAAAAAGGGACGAAATTTGATTTAGTTATAAATATATAATAATGAAAAAAATATATATATAAGAAATTAATTATCATTTGAAAGTCAGGATATTCATGGCCATTTGTGTGTGAATATGTTCAAGCTTCCAATTATACTCGCATAGCTATGTGCAAATGCTTTTATGCATTTCATGCATGTAGAAATATCAATGTAATGATATACGTGTGCGTATGCAGCTATGTTTATCATATTCATAGCTTTTGATAAGTAGATATACAGATAGATTATTGAACAGACCAATTCATATTGCATTTATTATATTAATGATTTTATATAGATAGATAAATCATCGAATACACCAATTCATATTGTATTCCCTACGTCAAGATCAGTATCTGTAAATCACCTCGTTCAGTTTATCTGTAAACCTTTCTTCTCTCGATTGTTATCAGCCAAACTCCCTCCTGGGGTTTAAAATATTCAGCATATTATTTCGTACACGGTAGAACCAAAATGGTGAACATCCTGATCCCAATTATCATAACAGGTTTTAACATAACGGGGGAATTCATTCCAGTTTCAATGTCACTCTTCACGATATATATATATATATATATATATATATATATATATATATATATATATATATATATATATATATATATATATATATATATATATATATATATATACATATATATATATATATATGAATATATATATATATGAATATATATATATATATATGTATGTATGTGTATATATATATATATATATATATATATATATATATATATATATATATATATATATATATATAACCAGTTTTTACCAAGAGATTAAAAAAAAAAGGTTTGTCCAAAAATATTTTAGGTTTGTCTTTTTCTTTGATGTTTCTTTCTAAAAAATTATCATTCAACTACAAGCATATCCCCGTTAAGAAGGGGTTAATCATGTATTGTTAGCACTAAAAAGTGTAAAGGAATTCTAATAATAATTTTCTTTTTTTTCTATAATTCAAGAATTTTAAATTTCAACTTAATCAACCTGTTTTAATGACTTATCGGTTAGAAAGTCTCAAGAGTGTTTATGCTGCAATCTTCAATGTTATTTCATGGTAGCAATTCAAATTACCAAATTACATGCTCGGGTGCAAACTGTGAGGAAAATAATATATATGTTTATTATATGTTTATGTTTAGATAGTCGTGGATATACTGTTTTGAGGCAAGCACTTATCGAAGCTGAACGTTTTCTTTCTACTATTCATTTTGATTTATTTTTGGCTGTCAAATCAAAGATGGGAAAAATGTATATTTGTGCATTGTTGTTATATGAGTTTAAAATTAGGTGTAAAACAGCGAGAACTGTCGAGCAATATCTAGTATGTATTTGGCCAAGGGAACTTCAACGAACTTAGAGCTCAACGTTGGTTTCAGAAATTTCAAAATGGAGACGAAAGCGTTGACGATAAGGAGGGTCGATAACGTCCTTCTCTGATTAACGACATCCAGATGAAGAACATTATTGAGGTAGACCAGCGAAAAACAACTTGAGGGGTAGCAGACAAACTAAACATTGACCATTCAACTATTATTCCACATTTTGGATGAGATAAAAAGCTCAACAAATAGGTACCGTACAACCTAAATTGAAATTTTAGAGAAAGTTGCTCTTACAAAGTCTGTTCAGCACTTACTTTGTGCAACAAAAACGGTCAATTTTTGATCGTATTGTGACACGTGACTAAAATGTTTATTACATAATCGACAACGTTTTGTGCAGAGGCTGGACAGGGACAAAGCCCAAGAAGACCTCTGCAAACCAGAAGAAAAAATTATGTTGTTTTGTGGTCAGCAAGTGGAATCATTTGCTACAGCTTCTTAAAATCCTGGCGAAACCACTGGAAGTATTGCCAGGAAATCGACAAAATAGCCTGAGTAATATAAAATGTAACGCTCAAATCCAATATTGGTTAATTGGAAGGGACCTATTCTTTTCCATGCCCACGCCCAACCGGAAGACCGTGCACGAATTGAACGAAGTAGGCTACGAAAGTCTACTTTATCCAGCTTACTCACCGTACCTCTCTCCGACCGAATACCACTTTCTCAAGCATTTACATCACTTCCTGTAAGGTGAGATCTTTCACAATCAAGCAGCAAGTTGATACACCTTTGAGGAATTCATTCGTTCAAGGACTTGAGAATTATATGCTTCCAAACATATTTACCTGCTTCTGATTGACAAAAATGTGTGGATTCTGAAGGTTCTTATTTCGATTAACTTTTATTTTTGGGATATACTGTTCCGAAATTATTGGTGAAAAACTGTAATAGTTATTGGCCCAGACTTGGTGATACTACGATTGACCATAATGTATCAAGCAAAATATTATTAACAAAAATATCCTTGGTAATAACGCCTCATTCCCCTTTGAAATACTCTCCTTGGTACCTCACACATCGACTACTGCACCCCTTCCAATACTCGAAAAAAGCTGGCAAATTCAAGATCACCATAGACTACCTCGTTGCTTTCTCTTTCAACTCGTCCACTGTCCGAAATATATCCTCCCTTTTCAACGCTGGTCGTAGCTTTGTGTGTAGCCCGGATCTACGGGTGCCAAATTTGAGTTGTAAAGGGGCTGAGAGACCTACGAGATCCGGTTTTTTTGCCCCCCAAAACTTGCACGACGCATGAAAAAAAAGCTCGTGCATTTTTCGTGAAGGCGAATTTGCAATGAGTAACCCAAATGGAGATAGTTTTGCGTAGTAAGGTTCCCTCTGATAAGTTGCCAAGTTGCATCGAAGCTATGCAACCAGTTCTTGAAATATCAAAAATGGCAGGAAGCTTTACGGATAGATCCTGTATGTATGTATAAAATATGAATTTGGTACAAGCTTAAAATTGATAGGTCAATCGATGTTAGTTGATTCTGATAGAGTTAATACTTGAAGAGCATGCATAAGCTTAGAGAGAGCAAAAATGGAAGTAATATGAATAAATTGCTCCAAATCCAGAATGTTAGTTTCTTTTACATTTACAAAGCTTTAGTCAGTACGGTGCTGGGCATAACAAAACAGGAAAAGTGTATAGGATCCATCTTTTAGGAAACGAGAATCTTCTTACTTTAAAAATCAGCATTGAAAACAGTGGCAAATATTGTTGCATATTTCTCACCACTGTAGGGTGGGGGTCAGGAACAGATGAAAATCAGAATTTATAATACTGATTTTCAAAACAGACCTTTTCACAACTCATATACGTTTGTCTATGGAAAAGAGCTAGATGAGACCTTCCAAAACTAGACGATACAGGTTCTTAATGCCTGCATATTTATAAAAGGGATTGAAAAATCGAGAAACACGTAGGTGGGCTTCAAAATTACGCGTCTGTTTCGAATATGGCAGCCAATCTAAGTACATGATAAGGTCACATGACTTTTAAAATGATGCATGACTTGTCAGAGGTTCTTAGAAAATTAGAGAACTTCAATCCATCCATTATGTCCGCGCTTTGTAACCCTTGGGAAAATATTGTTTGAATGAGTTGATAAAATGATTATATTATCAAATGAAAGTTTTACCATATTTCTAAGGACCAAAACCATAATGGAATACATTTGTTCCATTAGGCACTTGTCGGAGATTGTAAAAGACGGGGAAGTTCTATTTATTTCGTTCCATGTGACACATACGTTTTATCATTTATTTTATGTGACCTATTCTTATTCTTTCCCGTTAACTTCGAAAAGGGATCTATGATATATATATATATATATATATATATATATATATATATATATATATATATATATATATATATATATATGTATATATATATATATATATATATGTATATATATTGATATAGAATTAAGTTATGTTCTTTACATTGTCTAAATTGAGTGATATAACCACCGTATAATGACGGGAGATCATTTTGAATATGTTTCTACTTGATATGACGCAATTCATAATTCATGTATATATATATATATATATATATATATATATATATAATTATAATTTTATTCAATTTGAACACCCATCATCATCATCATCAGTTTTTTATCACCTGATGTTTGACATACACTTTCCCCAGGATTCGCCTCATTTATCTAACATTGGACACACGCTTCCAATATTTTCTGAATTTGTTCAGTTTGTCTATCCATCTTGCATTCTGCCAGTTTTGGTTTTACATGTGGTCCCTGGGGATTCATGTCCCCTGGTTATCTGTCATTTTTGCAACATGACCAGCCCAATTGCCTTTTAAGTTTTTTCTAGTAGATTCTATGAGGGCTCGGATCCCCGTTTTCTTCTCGATATATTGTGCAGTCTTGTGATCTCTCCAAGTAAGTTTGAGTATGACTCTCTTCTGTGCACATTGCATGTTTCTCAGTTTGTGGGTCTGTCTCTTGCTTTTGTTCAATATTCCAGCTTCATAAGTAACTATAAGAAAGATGCTTTGGTTGTATACTCTTCTTTTAAGGATTTTTGGGTCCGTGTTGTTTTTCAAGTTTGAGCTTGCTCTGTCGAAGGCTTGCCATTCTAAAATGATTTCTTGCTTGATTTCCTCTTTTATTGTGGGTTTCATGGAATTTGTTGTCCAAGGTGGATGTAGTGGTTTACTTTCTCCAGTTTTGCATATTCGATTTTGACAGCTGTGTTTTTACTCCCAAAGTGGTTGTTGCACATGACTTTCATTTTACTGAAGTTCATGTGTAGTCTGATTTTCTTGCTTTCTTTGTTCAGTTCCTTTAGAAGTAATTGGAGGTCGTGTAGGTCATCTGCGAAAAGGATGATGTCGTCTGCAAATTTTAGGTTGCTCAGATATTCGCCATCTATTTCTCTATTTACCCAGTCCGGGTTTTGGATCATCTTGAGGCGGCTGTGAAAAAGTTTGGTGAGCTGTCTTACTCTTTTCTGGAGCTGGAAGGGTTCAGAATCTTCATGTAGCCTGATAAAATAGTTGTTAATATTGTATATATGTTGCAGTACTCATACGTAAACCGGATCTACACTTTTTAGAGTGTTACCCTTCAGGACCATGGGAATTTCCACAGAGCTGAATGCCTTCTTGAAGTCTATAAATGCTACAGCGAGCAGTATTTTGCATTCGGCTGCTTAATTGTTTGAGTTGATTTATTGAACGGTCCATGGTGGAGTAACTCCTAAATCAAGCCCGTTCCCGTGTTTGGTTTTTATCTTGAGTTTTGGTGGTCCAGTTGGTGATGATAGCAATGATTAATACATACACATCGCTGACCCATCATTGACCTATTCACTGGGTGCTCCACTTCTGCGGTTTAGTTCGAGGCTATGCACAACATAATAATGGATTCTTGAGGCCTGAACCCCGAGCAACGCTCAGCGCGTTAGTCTTTCAGGTCATTACTACTGAAGTAAGTTCGATCATCACTCGATGTCAAACACATCTATCTAGCTCTAAGATCAGCTTGGTAAGCATCTAAAATCATTTACTGAACCTGGCTCAGTCGGTCACAAGACTTCAAGTACCAGTGCTCTGCTGGGGATAGGATTAGATTTACGGATTTAGTCGTCTGTAAGAATTACTTGCTGAAAATTGAAGCGTGCTCATATGAATATTGACTCAGTTTAGCTTAATTTGGCACAAGACCACACGTATAGGGCACTAGGTAAAGATTAATATTACTATCAGGTAGCAATGGTTGGCTTCATTACATCGTTGATAATTAATCATGGGCAAGATACTCACGTTGTAAATACATATCTACGTCATTGCTATTTACTAAGCTAAGATTAGCCTTTCGCAAGGGAACGTGAATAAGGAAGCGAGCGAGATCAAAGTCACGACACACTTGAGAGGATTTGGTTGATTGGCCCCTTAACCATTACACTATTGTCCAGAGTAGTCTTGATGATCAAGTATCTATATAACTGGTAATTACTTATTTTAGGTTAGTCTGGCTGAAGGTCACATGCACGGAGCATCGAGTCAAAATCGAATTCTATACACAGATGGAAAGCTATGCTTGTTTATTAAAAAACTACCCGATAACCACGCATTTTCCCAATAAACAAATGTATATTATAGGTGTTTACGAAATTTAGCTTTGTCAGGTACAAGGCAATATATCTAGTGAGATTTAAACTTACTATAAATTGATACAATTATCTGAAAAATAGATCTTTTATCAAGAACAGATGTTAAAAGACTGATGATGATGAGGCTGTTTGATCGGCCATTTGTGGAGCTAGAGTGATTCGATTGAAACGAACATAACTATCTATACGAAAAGATAAGATTAACAATTCAATTTTGAAAACTGATAGCAATGTTTTGATTTAACTTGACTTCTCATCAGTTAGGACTGTTGAATGAACAGACGCTCGTGAAAATAACTCTCCATTTTAAGATCTTGCTTATTGGCCTCAATCAAATGATAGCAAAAAAGAATTCAAAAAGCTTTGCTAGTCAGACTCAAGGCCAAATTGGAAGTATTTTCTGTAAGGTTCAAACTTAGCACTGCCATAAAGGTCTTGAATGTTGACTACGATTCCACAGTAAGACTTTGGAAATATCTATCGTAGGTAGTCAAACACAATGCTTTGACATTTGATTGCCATGTGAGTGTCAATCTAGGTACACTACAACAAGACAAGAAGAAAACATAAATAGAATAAACAATTAAGGAAAATGGGACAGGTCGAGGAATCGAATTTGCAACCGATAGGGTAGCACTTTTGGCATAGCGTTATATATATATATATATATATATATATAGTGTCATCCACAGACAGCTGTTGTATTACAACTCTTCAGGGTAGCTATAGACTATCCATTATCCCATCCAGAACCAGGATTGAAACTTTTGCATCAGACCAGGCGGCCGATATCCTACCTCTGCGCTAAGGAACTGGACAGACATTAAGTCTGAATTCAAGCAATATATTTATTTAGCTCATATTCCCCATCCAGGGCCCTATTCCCGTGGAAGAGCATTGCATAAGCTTACAATGAACAAGTTACCTCACTTGAAGAGTGCTCAACCCTCGATAGAGGAGCATTTATTATTGCGTCATCCACAGATAGATGTATATGTATATGCTACGAATCCTCCTAACTTACGTAGAACAATAAAATCGAAATAAGCCAAAATTTCTATGTGTGAGGCATTAAAAGCGAAAAAATGTTACCTTCAGTACTAGGTCTGTGCAAGGGTTACTGTTTTATGCTTAAATTTATATTTCTAAAATTCAGTCTCGAATGAGATGCTCAACATAGATAAAAACTTTATTCGTCATTTGGCAAAGTTTTAACATACTACTGCTGATTATGATGGTCCTGAGATCAGCGGTGAGTTTGTTAATTTTGTGTAATGAATTGTACTCCCAGCTTTATTATATATGTGGTTGATTTTAATTACTTTCATCGTATTGTCTGGGAATGGTGGTAATTAATGTCTGTAGAGAATCCAATCGACTCTTGATTATTATAGTTATAATCATTAGTTACGTGTTGGCTGGATAAATACTGAGGCGAAGATGCTTAATCTTTAATTCTTCCTCTTATATGAATGGCTATGAACAGATTATGATAGATAGATAGATGGTGAACTCAGCTCAATGCGCCTGACGAGGTTAAGCGAGTTCATAAAATGTAGTAATGGTCGAGTGTCTAACCACCTTGAAAAATCCCTTTTTATTCTAGC
This sequence comes from Thysanoteuthis rhombus, assembly GCA_963457665.1. Taxonomy (NCBI): domain Eukaryota; kingdom Metazoa; phylum Mollusca; class Cephalopoda; order Oegopsida; family Thysanoteuthidae; genus Thysanoteuthis; species Thysanoteuthis major. The sequence continues at coordinate 21,428,850 of OY735235.1, forward strand.
CTTATTTACAATTAAACGCCGAGAACAAGTGCCTGCGGGAAATATGGTAATACACACACACACATACAAACACACACACACACACACATATATATCTATATATATATATATATATATACATATATATATATATATATATATATATACATACATATTGAGAGAGAGAAGGATATGGTGCAGTACCGAAATTGCTACTCAATCACCGTTATGTTTCTGCCCTTTTGGGTTTCGTCAGGCGAATGATTTGATTCATTGTGATCCCTATTTCAGACGCTTCTGGGGGATGTGTCTATTTTCTTGATAGTATATATATATATATATATATATATATATATATATATATATTCTGTATTTTTTGCCTCTTTTGTCTTTCGGAATGTTCTGAGAGACAGAAACAAGAAGGAACGGAGAGGGATAATTATCGATTAACTATTCCTAGAATCAACTCAAAATGCATTAATATGCATTTCTGAAATAGTCTTTTTAATTAAAAGAATGTCTTAAATAGCTGTTCATTATCATTTATCAAAATTGAATTATGAAATTGTACATCTTTGTTGGAAGTGCATTTTTGGGATTATATATATATATATATATATATATATATATATAACAGGAAACAGCATATGGAATTCATATTCTCAAACGTATCAAGTATTTGATATTTATGAAGAAATTTACATGTTTTTTCCGACTACCGTGGTATTTCAATAAGTTGAGTCGGAATAATGCATGAATAAGATCAGAACAGTGTGTATATATATATATATATATAGATATATAGATATATATATATATATATACATATATACATATATGTGTGTGTGTGTGTGTGCGTGTGTGTGTGTACGCTACTAATTCTCCTATCCTTAGTCTATATGTAGGTCATACGCGAATCAAATTTAATATACGCATAAAATCCAATACATATATATATGTGTGTGTGTGTGTATTTATATTGTTTGTGATGTTCATACTTGTTTTTATCAATCATTAGCTATCAAATATTGATACATGAACTTATCTGTGTGCATCTATAAATGTATGCGTATATTTGTACGTATACATGCTCATAAACACATGACCTTTTTGGTGCTTCATTCCTTTTCATCTATTCCTGTATATTAATACTTATAAAGAGAACATAGTTTTAGCTATACCTTACTAAATGCATTCATGTATAAACAAATACCAGGTTTCCTATGAACATAAAGAATGAAAACGCACACACAAACATCGCCAAAGCATTATATATACATATATACGTATACATATATATATATATATATATATATATATATATATATATATATATATATATATATATATATATATATATATAGTAGGTTGTGGATTCGCAAATAAATCCAATACATTTCAGAAGTGGCTTTATATTATTGATATATTATTATATTATGTTATACTGCTAGCCTGATTCGTACCACATATACTGCGTGTATATATATATATATATATATATATAGAGAGAGAGAGAGAGAGAGAGAGAGATAGATAGATAGATAGATAGATAGATATAGATATTTGGATTGAATATATTTTGTGACGGTCTGAAAGAGGCTACATATGAATATTGATTGCACTTCACTATATTCAATATTATCGATTTTAAAATGAATATTTTATTGGTTATTTCTGTATTCCAGATAAACCGACGGAAAAAATGGATCAGATATGTCCAAGAACCCCTTATCACTCAGATAACGTCATTTTTAGGAGCAATATGTATCTGATTGCCATCACAGAATTCCTCAACAGAAGATTGGGGAGGACGTGGAAAGCTAACAGGAAAGAAGAGAGGAATAAACAAACAAAAATATCAAGATCCCAAGTTTCTGCATAAATCAATCATAAATGAATAAAAATGGAGAAAAGATGAGATTGAATTTCGATTATCCGCCTCCAAAAATATTTGTGCTTTTTTGAGTGCTAGAATTGGACTTTTCAACCTGACCGAGTGCAGGTTTCGCTAGAGAGATTGGGAATTTAATAACTAATGAAGATTGTATTGTGCTAATCCTTGAAAATCAGCATTATAAAACATTTATTTTAATTTGGCCCAAACACTGACTAAGTAAGTTGTTAATTTATCAACATTTAGCCGAACAAAGAGCCCAGCAAAAAAGCTATTTCTCTTCCAATGCTTCATTCAAAAGAGCAAATTGATCACCGAAGCTTTGAGCAGTGAGATTATGTCCAGATTTCATCAGACAGCACCCTTTCCCTAGCAGATATCGTATAGACTAAGACATTGAAATTTTCCCATATCTAGCCACGAGAACCTCCTTTTTGGATTCTTTTTATCACCGATTAGTATTTGCGTCGAACAAGAAAACTAAGACATTAGTCCAACGATGCAGTCGCGTTCTACCAACCATTACTATAATACAATAAGTTCTTCACTAACATCATAGACTGAGGAGATTCACATTAAAATATATTTGTATACAGATAGATAGATAGATAGATAGATAGATAGATAGATGGATGGATAGAAATCGCGAACTATGTTGTATCAGGTGATCCATGGATCAATATGATAGATATCTTTGATCTGCACAATATGTACATATTACAAACTTGGACATCTGTAACAATACGATGATTGCATCTTTGATATCACATAACCAATGCATCCTCCCAATAGTCACTTATGGAGCTGAAACATGGAACTTAACCAAGAAACGGACCCGTAAGCTGAGAACCATGCAACGTGCACATGAAAGAATAACGCTGGGCCTCACATGGAGAGACCACAAAATAGCACAGCACATCCGGGAAAAGACAAGAGTTAAAGACATTATAGAATCCATAAAAAATCTCAAATGGCGGTGGGCTGGCCATGTTGCAAGAATGGCTGACAATCGCTGGACATCACGACTCACAACATGGATTCCCCGAGACCATATGCGCAACCGAGGCCGGCAAAATGTTAGATGGAGAGACGAGCTAGACAAGTTCAGGAAGTACTGGCTCCGTGACGCCCATGATAGAGAAGTGTGGCAAATCCTGGGGAAGGTCTATGTCCAACGACGGACGCTAAAAGACTGATGATGATGATGATGATGATGACTGCGTTACATTGGAAAATACCTGTACTAATTGTATTTCTATAGTACTGATATGAGGCTGGGTAAAAAAATCAACTTTCTAAAGAGAGAGTCTGTGATTTGATCGTTATGTTCTGCCCCTGAACTCTAATGACATCATCAAATATTCTTTTGATTCTCTGAATGATGTAATTTCAAGTGACCGTGAAGTCCCAGTCCATTTCCACGATATAACTGTACAACAAACTAACCCCTCCCTTCTGAAACGTGATGTAACAGGCGGGAAACTACCTGATTTGGTTTTATTCTTCAAGTTAGAACGCGGTGAAGGTGGAGAGCTACAATTATTCTTCATACAACGTGCCTGAAATCCGAATTCGAACATGATAGGGACAGACTGAACTACAGACCCAGTTACCAAGATGCAGATAGATAAATCTAAAAACTAATGTTTAAATGCTGAATTGTGTTCCTATCAGTAATTTCACGAGGAACCCATTTTTTTCACCTCTGAAACTTGAAAGACGTATACTTGACTAATTGCTTTGAGCTGAGTGAATTGCAAACAATATCAACATTTCTATTTCATGGTTTAGAACATGGAACTATTACATGAAAAATACATCTCGCATCTGTTCTAAATGCTGCAGTTTCACAAATTGGCTATGATGTCGTTTCACATAAACGATTGTTTTAGAGAATAATGATAAACTGGAAAGACTTACTGCATTTCTTAAGTAGATACAGATCTGGTTAGTCACTCAACAGAAACTGTCCCATGACCAACAACTTTTTCAACAATTTGGGGTGATCAATTAAGATTTTGAAACAAGATTGATCAATGAAAAAGTTTTTTTTTTTTTTTGGACACTTGAAAGTTTAATATTTTGAAAAAAAAACAAACACATGACTGAACGCAATCAGACACAAACGAGCAACCAATTCAGTATAAACATACATTGTAAATTCAGCCCCGTACTAGATACCTATTTTTTTTTAATATTTTGAAAAAAAACAATCGCATGAATGAACGCAATCAGACACAAACGAGCAACCAATTCAGTATAAACATACATTGTAAATTCAGCCCCGTACTAGATACCTATTTTTTTTTTAATATTTTGAAAAAAAACAATCGCATGAATGAACGCAATCAGACACAAACGAGCAACCAATTCAGTATAAACATACATTGTAAATTCAGCCCCGTACTAGATACCTATTTTTTTTTTAATATTTTGAAAAAAAACAATCGCATGAATGAACGCAATCAGACACAAACGAGCAACTAATTCAGTATAAACATACATTGTAAATTCAGCCCCGTACTAGATACCTATTTAGAGGGGAAGGAATTATGAAAAAAAAGTAAGAAAAGACTTTTTCCGAGACATAAAAAGGAGTAAATGTTAAAACCTTTAGTCCTCTAGCTCTATTGATGCAACACACGCGCATGATATATACATGCATAGCCAACTAACCATGCCAAATTTGAAAACTGAGGAAACTTACGATGACAGTGTTGATTGACGGTTTCTTACATTATTCTGATATCATCCAGTTATTACTGGAGGTCTTTGAATTGCCAACAGCGACTGTGTCTTATTATTAGAATTGCAATGTGGGTACACCTGACACTAAAAAAAGCGTCGGAAAAACTTGGCTAAGATTAATCATGAAGGAATAATGGGCATTTAAATGATCTGGCGGTCATCTTGGACGTTATCCTGGGAATTATACATATCCAGTGGTCATACTGCGATGGACTTTTGATATGTAATTGAGCACCTTTGATGGACGAGTAATGGGCATTCAAGGGCTCGGTGATCATCTTGAACGCCATTGTGGAATACATATTTCCCTGGTCAGATCAGACCCCCCCCCCCCAGGTTTAAGATAAATAATAAAAGGGTAAAGTGCGTATTAAGTATTTGACAGGATCTTCAAACGCCTTCTTGAAAATTACGATCTTCCCGTTGTTAGATTGTGGTGGGCTCTATTGAGCACATGATAGTGCAAACAAAAACATTGGGAAAACTTGTTTAGGTTGATTAACGAACGAATAATGGTCATTTTAAGGATCTAACGGCCATCTTTTATGCCATATTGAAAATTTTTCATTTCTACTAGTCCGACTCTGTTAAACTTTTAATATTATTAAGCCAACTGGATACTACAAAAACTTTGGAAAATCTATCAAGAATGGATGATTGCCAATGCGTAATATGCATGTTCTGGAGTTTTGCAGCCATCCTGGACGCCATCTAGAAAATTATCCTAGGAAATATAATTATCTATCCAGTATTTAGACTGTAGTTGACAAATATGTCATTAAGCAAACCTGCTGATACAAGAACTGTTAGTAAACTCTCTTAGAGGATATTTTTGTACTGTTATGTTTTTTTATTTCTGTTGCTGCAGCCAATAGCTGAACAGTAGCGTGTTACAATTTTAAGGCTCTGTTATTATGTCGATTATAGTCGAACATGAACTGACACGCAAATCATAGGATTTCTAAGGACACTGAATTTTGTTAAAGATTGATCACATGACGTACAACACATTCTTAGCCCATCGATTCGGTGGAGTGCGAAATTTTTATTTGATGGACATCTCCGATTGTACCATTGAGAAGTCTGGCTCGTCACTCAATAGAAAGCATCATGTGACCGAGGTTTTTTGGCAACGTGCCATGGTGGGGTGATCAATGAAAAATTGTGGAAAGGGTTGATCGTTGAATAGGTTACTTCTCTCACCGCTTGCTGGGCAATCCTGCCAAAACAGACGTGAATGTTGCCGGACATATACTAAAGTACTTCTTTAACGTAAACATACGTAGTGAATCAAACCTTTACTAAAAAGTTATTAAATGGGGATGGTTAAAAACTTTTTTCTAAAATATAAAACATTGATATTTTAATTATCAGTCTTCTAGCTCAATTGTTGTGGGCTGTACGCTCAATACATACATACATAGCCAGCCAGCTAACTACCTTTAAAAACTGAAGAAACCTATTTTGACAGTTTAAGTGGTAGTTTCTCCTGACAGTTTCTAACAGTAGAATCTTTAAACTAAAGCTCTTTCCCATCAAGATTGCAAGGTGCTGATTTTACGTCTGAAAAGCCAATAACTGATGATCGTTTGTTATCAGGTGAAATTATTTGATCAACAGTAATACAAAGCCAGGTTGTACATGTATGTTGAGCATCCGAGGTTTTGGCTATCTTGGAACTCTGGAAATATTCGATGCACGTTCATGCTGATAGCCTGCCAATCAAATGGCTAATTATGAGGGAGAATTAAGGATCAAAGCAGGGAATTGGAGCCTGGGGTAAGGAAAGATGATATGAAGATAATTGGAAAATAAATTACCAGGGGGAAAATTCGAGAAAAATAGGAGGGTTAACAGGGAGGGGATATATATATATATATATATATATATATATATATATATATATATATATATATATATATACATAGTATTGTTGTGCCATCCACAGACAAATGTTTCAGTGTATTACATCTCTTCAGAGTGGCTATAGACTTTATCCCATCCAGTATCGCGAGGCAGAATTGAAAATCTCACATCGGACCCGGAGGTATCCTACCTCTGGACTACGGAACTAGGTGGTCAGTAAGGCTGAATTTAAGCGATATATTCGTTTAAGCAGAAACTCCTCATTCACCAGAGTGCTCTATTCCTATGGAAGAGCATCGCATATATATATATATATATATATATATATATATATATATATGCGTGTGTGTGTGTGTGCATGTGTGTGTGTGTGCATGTGTGTGTGTGTGTGTGTATGACAAAATCACTGATGATAGTATCAGTTTTGTTGCTAATGTAGCCAATAAGAATTAGGAAAACGACCAGACAATGTTTTTGCCTCGAAACTGAATTGCCAGAATCGTTTTGTTGCAAGGGGATTTTCAGAAATAGAAATAATCGCGATTTATTAGCGGAGATTTATCGGAGGCTACTTACGTTGCTGTTAATAATGAGAAGACAAAATGCTAAAATATCGGTGGGGGTATACAGTTATGTTGGTATAAATGGTTATTGGAATATAAACGTACAAAAGGATCCAGGGGGGATGATAAATCAAGGTATCCGTCTACTTTGCACGTACATACATAAAAAACTCTCTCTCTCTCTCTCTCTCTCTCTCTCTCTCTCTCTCTCTCTCTCTCTATCTATCTATCTATCAATTTATTCATATATACATATATAGATATGTTGATATAGATATATATATATGAATAGATACACACACACACACATATATATATATATATATATATATATATATGTATATGTGTGTGTGTGTGTGTGTATGTGTGCATGTGTCCATACAAACAACACTGTGTATTGCTTATTAGTCAGTATTCAGATCGAATTACCAAAGCCAGGATATCGAATATTGATTAACAAGGCAGGAAAGCCCCTTCTTATTTGGAAGGCTGGCGCAAAAAATCTTACTTTCCTTACGTTTCGATTTTCCCATGCCCCACACTACGATAATCTCACTTAAACTCAAATTTAAGTGAGATTTTTCCTATTTGCGCATCCTATCCGTTTTCTGTTGAGGTAAGTTTGCAATGGTATTTATAAATGCAAAGTTATTCATTCATAATACCCAACTCATTATGGAAAATAATGGGATTACACGGAGAAAAAAGCAGTACACAGATTTTGACGAAGACAAGATTAATGAAACCGCTTTCGAGTAAATAATACTATATACAATGAAAGACACAGAGAGTTTTGTTTTACCTTCTTCTTTTGTTCTGCACAGAGATATGATAAAAAGGAAGCCTTACAAGAAACGGTTTTGAAATTTGACACATCTAAAGAAAAGAAAAATCGCAGTGCACTCAAAGAGAAAATTGAATGTGAGAATGAAACAGAAAGTGTGGCGAGATATGAAAACTAAAAGAGTCTGAAGTTATGTAAAAGGAAATCATATTGTCTTTTTTTCGCCCGGTTAACACACAGTTGGGGAGGAAGAGGCAAAAGAATTATGCGTCAAAACCATAGGAATGCGGAACATTGATTCTGTCCAATGAGTCACTTTGTCATTTTCCTCGAAAATAACATACAATCTGGGGGAAAAAAAATAGTGTAATGGAGACAACAGAAAAGACACCAAAACTATTATCACGAATGGCCAGGATATTCTTAACTAGATAGATTGATGGATAGATAGACAGATTGATAGATATGAACATGTTGGGATAGATAGATAGATAAACAAGGAACATGATAACGAAGTAGGGTATGTGATTATTAAGCAAATTCAACCAACGCTGGTACTAGTTTATCTATATATCTATCTGCCCATATACTTATCGATCAATTTATTTCACCCATTTATACATCTCTATCTATCAATCTATCCATCTATCTATCTATCTATCGATATATATATATATATATATATATATATATATGTATATATATATATATATATATAACTGTGTATCTCTCTGTCTATCCGTCCATCTATCTATCTATCTCTCTATCTATCTATTTGCATACTTATCAATCAATTTGTCTACCCGTTTATCTATGTATCTATGTCTCTCTCTATCTCTCTCTCGCGCTCGCTCGCTCGCTCTCTACATATATATATATATGTATATATATATATAACTGTCTAGCCGTCTATCTATCCCTTATTCTATCTATATACCTACCTATCCTACCTGTACATCTATCTATCAATTTGTCAACCCATTTCTCAATGAATCTATCAATCAATATATTTGTCTGTCCATCTGTCTATTTCCTGAGTCATTCTGGAGAACAGATTGGCTTCAAGCTTTCTCTTTTTCTTCCGAACTGCGAGTTGCATTTGATGAAAATGCCTCTGTGATTCACTCAACGGGAATAATAATTCACATCTTTGTGACACAACGAACTATTATTCCATCTGCTATCTGCTCATCGAACAAGATACGAAATGATCGACACAACCTGGTCCGAGACCTCATCTCCATGGTGTCATTCAAGAAAACTCTTATTATTATTATCATTATTATGAATCTCACACCAGTTGCCTGGTGGTAACCGCTGGAGTTTGAGTGACAGCAAGTCTCCTCAAGTCTCCAGCCCTCCTCTCCTAATACGCATAGGTCGCATTAATTCTGTGATATACAGTTTCACACCGGTTGCCCAGTGGTTATCGCTGAAGGCCGAGTGACAATAAGTCTCCTCAGGTCTTCAGCTAACGTCTCCTCTCTCTTTCACCTATCATGTCAGGGCTAAAATTCGTTGCAGTACTTATATCTCTAGCATCTTCCTCAGTATCCATGCAGTTCCCAGTGGTGCTGTGGTCTGTACAGTCTCAATCCTCCCCCTTATCCTAATCTCCTCCAGTCTCACCCTCAGCGTTTTTGGGATACTTCCTAGTGTGCCTACTACGACCGGTACTACCCTGGCATTCATGTTCAACATCTTCCTTAATTCTCTTGCTTGGTCCTGGTATTTTTCCCGTTTTTCACTCTCCTTCTTTTTTACTCTATGGATTGCAGGTACAGCCACGTCTACTATTCTTCTTCTTTTTGTCTACTATTATTAAGTCCGGTCTTCTTGCCTGGATGAGGTGGTCAGTTTGGATGTCCAAGTCCCACAGTAGTTAGTGGTTGTCATTCTCCAAAACTGCCTCTGGCTTGTGCTGATACCACTTTTTCACATGGGTGAATCCCATTTGTTTACTTAGTTCCCAGTGTATCATCGTTGCTACTCTATCGTGTCTATGCTTATACTCCTTCTGGGCGAGTTGACTACATTCACTAGTTATGTGGTTTACTGTCTCATCTCTTTCACCGCACATGCGGCATTTGCTGTTTGTCTGTGTTCCGTCGATTTTTGTTTTTATGTAGTTTGTCCTGATGCTTTTGTTTTAGGCTACCATAATGAGCGATTCCATTTCTCTCCTGTGGTTTCCTTTTCGTAACTACGTCCATGATTTCTCGTCTGCTACCCCTTGTATCTGTCTTTTAAACTTGCCATACATTTTTTTCTTTTCCCATCTTTCTTCTCTAGTTTGCTGTGCTGTTCCATTGTTTTCTACTTCGTTGTTTGTTGCGCTATCTCTCGCACTCTTTATGATTTCTTCGCTATTCGTTTGCACATACCTTTCTAGGACTGCTTTAGCTCTCTGGACACTGTCTTCTATGCTGATGAGCCCTCTGCCACCTTCTTTTCTCTTAACGTATAGTCTATCTGTATCATCTCTAGGCTGTAATGCTTTATGCATCGTCATAAGTTTCCTAGTTTGCCTATCCATTGATTGGAGCTCTTCCTTTGTCCATCCTAGAAATGGTCCTGTATACCTAACTACTGACACAGCCCAGGTGTTCATTCCTTTTATTAGATTTCTGCTGTTTAATTTGGTTTCTAATATTTTCCTTATCCTTTTGAGGTATTCTCTCTTCGTTGAACAGAGTCTCAAGCTCTCCCCTGTTTTTTGCAAACAATTTAATATCGTCCATGTACATTAAGTGGTTGACCTTTCCTTTTGTTTTAGAGAAGTGGTATCCTTTGCTGTTTTTCAGGATTCTGTTAAGCGGTATCATTGTTAGAACAAATAATAGAGGGGACAATGAGTCTCCTTGGAAGATTCCCCTTTTTATCCCTACCTCGGCTAGTTTGTCCCCTCCGGCTGTCAAATCTACTTTCCAGTCTTCCATCGAATTACCAATGAATTTAACCACCGGTTCGCTAATTTTGAACATTCTAAGGCATTCGAGTATCCAGCTATGTGGAATCATATCGTATGCTTTTTTGTAATCTATCCATCCCATTGCGATATTCTTTCTCCTTTTCCTTACTTCTTTTAAGATCATCTGGTCTATGTAGAGTAAATCGTTTGCCCCTTTGGTTCCTATCCTACACCCTTTCTGTTCTTCTGGTAGTAGTCCCCTTCTATCCATTGACATGTATATTCTCTCCGCTATTTGCCCGGTCAGGATTTTCCACATAAGTGGTAGGCACGTGATTGGTCTATAGTTGCTTGCTATGTTCCCCTTTCCCGGGTCTTTTAGGATGAGGGTGGTTCTGCCTTTAGTCATCCATTCTGGTGCTTTGCCTTCATTTAGACAATTTTGGAGTAAGTGAGTGAGTCTGCCGTGTAACGTGGTGAATTTTTTGAACCAATACCCATGGATCCCGTCGGGCCCCGGTGCTTTCCAGTTGGCTACTTTCCTAAGAGTATGTTTCAATGTGTTTTCATTCAGTATTATTGGTTCCCCCTTGTCTATATCTTCTAGTTCTTTTCTCATGTTTCCTAACCATTGCGGTGTTACGTTGTGTCTTTTTGGGTGCCCCCATATGCTATTCCAATAGTTCTTGGCCTCTGTGGCATCAGGTTTCATGTCCTGCCTTCTTTCCCCATTTAAATCTTGGTAAAACTTTTTCTCATTGTTTTGGAATGTGCGGTTTTGTGTGTATTGGGCCGTTATTATTATTATTATCATTATTGTTGTTGTTGTTGTTGTTGTTGCTGTTGTTGTTGTTGTTATCAGCAATTTCACACCAGTTGCCTGGTGGTATCTGATGGAAGGTGAATGACAGTAAGTCTCTTCGAGTCTCTAGCCCTCATCTCCATATTCACAAAGACCACAACAATATGTGGTTTACAGTTTCACATCAGTTGTCCAATGGTCATCGCTGGAGGCTGAGTGACAGTAAGTTTCCTCAGACCTTCAACCTTCATCCAATCTCTCCCTAGCCTATCACACCAGTTCAGTCGATGACATCTCTGCTTCCGTTATCATTGCTCCTCTGAGTATCAGTGCAGTTCCTATCATCATAATAAGCAAAAAGCTATTACCTTCATTGTCAACCTTGACAAAACCCAATCATCATTCCGAAAAGTGTGTTTAATTCTTTTTCGGCATTCAAAGTTTGTCTTTGATGTTATTCATCATAAATTTGAAATGCTTTAGGCGTTCTTAAAAGAATACGGCTACTGAAAACAATTTGAAAATTATCTTTTAAAAATGAAACAAAAAGAAGAAACAGAAAAGCTTTTAAAGCAATCAGAAATTTGATGGCGCTTATTTCTAAAGTCTTCACCGGATGTGATTGACGCCGGTAATTCATTTCAAATAATGAGTTTGGAAATTATGTGTGAGTGTGTGTGTGTGTGTGTGTGTGTCTCTCTCTCTCTCTCTCTTTCTCTCTCACTCTCTTCCTTTCTCTCTCTCTCTGTCTCCGTCTCTCTCTACATATCTATCTATCTATCTATGTATCAGTCTATCTATCTATCTCCATATATCCCCTCTCTTCCAGCTCATATACGTCTATATTTTTAGTAAAGTAAAATACTGGTATGTAAATCAAATTTATAGTACTAATATGTTCTGCCTTTCGGCTTTGTTCAAATAGTAATTCATTATGGGAGACCTCAACGCTCAGTTAAGGGCAAGGACATGGAAGCTACGCCGAAAAGTCCAGATTCAAAGTACAAAATGAGAGAGTTGACGATTTCGTCAATTTTGCAATAGAAAACAGATTCAAAATCATGCCCAACTTCTTAAAGAAAAAAACCCATAGAAAATGGTCTTGGGGGAGCCAAAATTACGGAACCAAGAATCATATTGACTGCATTTTTGCGGACAAAAGGGACACAGGAATAGACATTTGAATCTTGAAACAAGTCAATGTAGAAAGCAACAACAGGATGATTATATGTGAAGTTCAAATTAATACCAAAAAAGATCAAGGAGAAAATGTTCCTCACAAAACTGCAACCATCCAACGTACAAAAAACTCGGTTGACCACTAAAGCTACAACTGGAGAACAGGTATGAACTTATCGACGAATCAGAAAAGAACATGAACGAGCTCAACCAGAAGAAATCAAGAATCTCATGGGAAAACTCAAAAATATCAACACTGACAACAGCAAGAGAAGAGATTGAAATCAGTTTAACAAAACATCTGAAAGAGCGAAGAGAAGATAAAAGATACACAAAAACTGACATCAAAAGTTTTCTAAAAAAGAGAGGGGAGCTTAAAACCTTCATAAAAATTTTTAGTACAGGAATAACGCCAATAACTAGTGCGTTTGAAGAAAATGAAACTTAATAACATATAGAGAGCGAATATTTGAAAGCGCTCTTAATTTCTACAAAAAAACGTATTCTTCCAAAAAAGGACATAAGACAAAAAAACAGGATATACAAGTTGTGAATAACCATTTGGACCAGATCACATCGTCATCAATCACCAGGAAACTAGCCATCTTATTCAACTCAGGACTGAGAGAAGTTCAAGATTGGAACATTGCAATCATATTATTACATGATAAAGAGAACTTGAAAGATCTCAAGAAAAAAAGGCCAATAAACCTACTCAGCTGTATCTACAATTTGCTTAACTGAAATGATCACCAACAAATCATCAAAAGACGATATTAAAACCAACAACAAGAACACGCTGGATTCAGAAATTTCTACTCAACTATTGGCCATCTCCATTGAGTAAATCAAGTGAAAGAAAAAGCAGCAAAATATAGAATGGTACTTACAACAGCAATTGTCAACTTTAAGACGGCTTTCTACTCATGGGAAATCCCCAAGGCCATCGATTCTATCACCTAACAAGGCATAGACTCTGTATATGTCAGAGTCTTCAAAAGCTGATCTTCTGAAACAAAGACTGGGGAAATAAAGGAATCAGGATGTACAGCAAATACCAAATTAACCTTAAACTTACTGACGACATCGTCCTTTTTGAAAAAAAAAACTACTCCCCGATCTCCATGTCATGCTAGACGAAATGAAGGAAGTGAACAAGAAAGTTGATTTCTTCATGAACTCCAATAGAGCAAATGTCATGTACAACGAACTTGCTGAGGACAAAGACGAAAATATCCAAATCGAAAATGCACACCTGAAAAAAAGTAAACCATTACATCTACCTACGACAACAAATCCCTATGAAACCTTCAAAAGAAGAAAAATCAAGCGGATACCCAATCTTGGATAGCAAGCTTTCAGTAGAGCAAGCTCAACTTTTAGAAAAGAAACTCCAATTAGTTCTTAAAAAAAGGTCAACCACAAATATACCTACCCGATGGTCACCTTCGGAGCTGATACATGGAACCTAAACAAAAGATTGACCCTCAAACTGAAAACCATGCAATGTGCTGATGGAGGAATCGTGCTCAAAATCACATGGGGAGATCACAAAACATCACAGTGCAACTGAAAAAAAACAAGAGTCAAGAATATCGGAGAATCTAATTGGAAACTCAAACGGCAATGGGCTGGTGATGTAGCAAGAATGTCAGGACAACATGACCCACAACGTGGATATATAAATATAACATAGCGTGACGGAGACCATTTCAAAAAAATGTTGGCTCTGCAACGCCCATGATAGAAAAGTCTTGCAAATCTTTTAGAGGCTGCTACTGCTGCTGCTGCTGCTGCTGCTGATGATGATGATGATGATGATGATGATGATGATGATGATGATGATGAGGAGGAGGAGGAGGAGGAGGAGGATGTCTAAAAAAGGACTTTTTTCAAAACTCTCCTGTATGTAGGTTCAGGGGGCTTCCAATTGGCAATGTAAGTTTATGCTAAATTGATCCGTAGTTAATGTTCGCTATTTCTTTGAAAATTCAGACTTGTTTCAGTGATCACAGCCAAGCAAGATACGAGAGACGTTTTACTTTCATTGATCACCCTTTTTTCTTTCTTTTTGTTTTAATTGACTACCCTCAAAAAGAGTAAGTACCATGACGGTTTCTATTGAGTAACTAACGGGATCTGATATACAGCATATTCATTTGCAAATGTATCTATATAAGGTAGTAATTACTCAAGTGTTGTGGTATTTCCAGTTTTGTAGTGACTGCTGAAAATTCTACCCGAAAGGGTTAATGCTCTTTCCCCTCTCGAGAATACCAGGCAAATTTCACAGCTAGGAACGAATATTCAACAAGCTTGATTGCTGCAGAGTCAAATTCTACTGCTACTTATCCCCCAAGTGAAATTCATCACTGTGACTTTTATATTGCATACATAATAGATTTTGATTTTTTTTCTCTATTTAAAGGAGCCAATGCATATTTTAACATGAATTTTCCAAAGATACTTAAATCTTTTCAGTTCTTCTCAGTTGCCAAATGATCAACAAGATTCAGACATCGTCATTCCATTTTTATTTATAGCAGTGAAATAAAGCATTACTTTCTGGACACAAAAATACTTGATTATTTTCCGAACACCATAATCAGAAACGTGTTTTTGGTAGTCCGTCACGCTAAGGGATGCACTTCATCTATAATGACATGAAGGTAAAATTTCTTTTCTGATATAGTTACAACGCTGAATATAAAAAAACAATCGAAATAAGAAATTAACAAAAACAGAATGATAAAAATTCATTTGTGGTCAACGGAATGCTATTCTTAAAGATCATGGATATACAAATCTCCTTTTTCTTCATGACATGATATAGAATGCTGTGTGTATCCTCATATCTAACACTTGCTGTGAACTTTTACAGCACAGGTTAACTCCTATTATGATATTTTCGAAGGCAAACTTGGTGAAGAGGATAGCTACGAAGATGTTTACTGAGGAAAAATCAGCAAACATATATACATTGCAATTTACAACAAGAAAATACAAAAACTATATCAGCAACAAGCAAATAACGTTTGGCGAATAAAAGCAATTACTAAACAGCAAATTGGTAAAAAGGGAAACAGATTAAAAGCCAGTTAAATATTAAATGAAAATTTTCGAGGAAGAAATTTTAGGTCTCAATGCAATGCATTTATCGCGAGAATCCGATGAGAAATTGCAAATCACATACACGTATATCTATACGTATCATTTCACCCCGTAAATTAAGCAGAAGTAGACAAAAACTGAAGGATCGATTAAGGATAAACTTACATTGCAAATCGAACTTTTTTCTAAATACATATTTACGGTGTCAGGAATTTTCAACCAACACAGAACGTTTTTACAATATTGCAGTCAGGTTGCATTCCGTTTATGTGTATTTTTCCTAACCTAAACGGGCCGCACACCCCTAACGTTAAAACAGCGTTATCGTGACATTGAAAAGTGACGCATATTCTGGGAAAAAACATCAAAATACTTTTTTTTCACTTACCAATATAGATAGAAAGGATAAATTTCTTCAAATCTTTTTAAATTAAGAAGTGCTTATTTATAAGTCCTCCTAAACATATTCCTGACATGTTGAAGAAATGTAGTCTGCAACCTTACTAGAACGTTGTGAAGCGTCTAAAAGGGACTGTTAATATAACGTTGCAATAAGTCTAAGTATGCTTGCAGAAATGTTGTAATAAAGTTAGCGGGAAAATAACAAAAGACATTGTCTCTACTCACCGAGGGGAGTGAGCGTTCAAAATGCCCAGTTCTTCCTTGGAACAATAAGGGCAAAGAAAAGTTTAGATTGATCATTACATAGATACACGGATATGTATAACTGTCAACAGTGTTCAAAGCGTTCTGTTTGGGTAGCTGTGATTAATAATAGAGGAGAGATGTTTGCTTAAAAAGAATCTAAAAATATTAGAAAACTGGTCTCGGAACAGAAACTGTCTCGTGACCTACATCTTTGGCAGCATGGGG
Source organism: Thysanoteuthis rhombus (assembly GCA_963457665.1). Classification (NCBI taxonomy): domain Eukaryota; kingdom Metazoa; phylum Mollusca; class Cephalopoda; order Oegopsida; family Thysanoteuthidae; genus Thysanoteuthis; species Thysanoteuthis major. Next base: position 21,445,560 of record OY735235.1, read on the forward strand.
CTCATAAATTAAAAAAATCAAAAAATATAAACTGATCAGTGATTAAGGTACTTTTATCGTCTTTTGTTGGGCAGTTATCACTTAAATAGTCCAAATTTTCGTGAGACAAATGTGAACACTACCGGGCAAAGAGGACAAAATTTTTTAACCTTGCACTCGATCTGTACACTCAGTAAGTTCGATATATACATACATTGTAAGCCAGCCAGACTTGGTTGAGAACTGATGAAACATATGTTGATATTTTTGGTGGCAGCTTTGCTTCCAAAATTTAAAATATAAGAACGTGTGTTTACAAAGCTTCATATAAAAGTAATGGCAGCATTTAGTTTTAAACACATCAATCTGCTATGAATGACGTCAAGATATAAATGACATTTTGTAAGGAAAGGGATAAAAAGTCAAACGAAACATCATTCAATCTCATTCATACACGAGAGAGAACATTAACTGGACCATAACGAATTGTTGCAGGTGAGTGGTAAATACATACCTCCATGTCTATCTATACCTGAAGCACGGATGTAAGAGTAACCTAATAACAATTTATCAACAATTGCCAACGGCACCTACATTTTGAGTTCAATTTATTATTTGCAGCTCGTACAGCTCATCACACACACACACACGCACAAACGTATATATATATATATATATATATATATATATATATATATATATATATATACGTTTAATGGATTTAGCTCTGCAAGAGAAGATTTTTATTTGGAGGGGGTTTTTCACAACAGTGGGATCATAGATGTTGATTCTGTATGCGAAACAACCCTCAAGCCAGGGCAATGTAGTTTAAAATTGAAGCACAACATACTTAGGGTCAACTGCACCTTTACATATATACACATATATATATATATATATATATGTGTGCAGATGTAGGAAATCCTGCATATTTAGTTATATATACACTATTTGATGCATATGATAATCATATATATATATATATATACATATATTTTGAAGTATACGTACATAAATATATATATAAGAACTAATTACAAATTTAGTTATAGTATAGCATGTATATATACACACACATATATATATATATGCATACATTTGTATGTAAATAAATGCGTATATGTTTGTATCATTGTGTGTGCTGATTGTACGTCTCTCCATCTCTCTGTGAATATATGTGTGCCAAAAGATACCTATATCTTCAAGTATATACACACACACATACATACATATATATATATATATATATATATATATATATATATATATATATATATATATATATATATATATATAATTACATATATTTTCAAGTTGGGATTTTTACATCAATATCTCTATGAATTATGAACCACTTCTAAAATTGATTTCTTATTGACTGTAATTGAGTGCTGCATCTTTACACACAAATAATGATAATAATAATAATGGTGATAATAATAATAATAATGATGATGATGATAATAATAATAATAATAATGATAATAACAGTAATAATAATAATTGCTATAATAAATATAATGATAATAATAGAAGGTCTGTTTATCCAGACTCAAAGAAATTGTCACACGACCAAAATCTTTTGACAGCATGCCGTGTTTGGGTCGATTTATAGAGACATAGTGGAAAAAGATGACCAATGAATGAGTTTTCATGCCTTCTATTGTATCACTGAGAGACCGAAATAAAAAAACAGCAACCATGAACAAAGTAAGAGGCCAATTTACCATGAGAGTGCATTGTAGATCGATCCTCTTCTAAAAAAACGAGATTTAAGAAATCGGAGTATCTTTTTTTGACACAATGTAAATGTTTCTATTTCTAGATCTATTGATGCAGCTGGTAGACCGATTTAAAAACTAAAAAAACCTATGTTGATGCTGACCATGTTAATGGTGACAGTTTAGTTTGACAGTTTCATATAGATACCTACATACACAGGCAGATAGATAAGAATAAATTGAAATTATGTTAGATAAATATATAGATATATATGAACTGAGATGAATAGATAGATAAATAGATACAGAGATATTGAAAAATAGTTTAACAGACATAAAGACATGATCTAAGGGAGATAGATATATAGATAACAACAATTATATTAATTTATAGATAGATATGAATTGATATATATATATATATATATATATATATATATATATATATATATATATATAGAGAGAGAGAGAGAGAGAGAGAGAGAGATAGAGATAGATAGATAGATAGATAGATAGATAGATAGATGGACACATACATAGATACATAGATACATAGATGGATAGATGGATAAAGACAGAAAAGGAGAGATTGGTGGAGAGATTAAACATTAAGATCATGTATGGACATCTGAAAAGAGGAATTATGTATATGGGTGAATAGTGTGTTCCTATTGTGTTAATGTGGTCCACAAAGTAAACAGAACCCCCAAGTTAAACCTTTAAAAATTAGTTTGTCTCAATATTTTTTTTAAATCTAAAAGCTCTAAAAGATATATAGATATGATCTGAGATAGATTTGAACAAATGAATATATAGATAGATAAAGAGATTTTAAAAAGTTAGATAGACATATAGATACGATGTGAGATTGATGAATAGATGATTAAGAACAGATAAATATATAAATACGTATGGATTTGGATAGATAATCAGATGAGGAGTGATTGAAAAAAAATAGATTCATAGATATGATCAGAGATAGATATATACATATAGACTGATAGATATATGGATGAATTTATAGATTAATAGCTGTGAAGAGATTAAAAAGAGTTGAATATATATATATATATATATATATATATATATATATATATATATATATATATAGATAGATAGATAGATAGATAGATAGAGAGATAGATGGATAGGTAGATAGATAGAGGGATAGATAGATGGATAGATAGATGGATAGATAGATATAGATATTGTACAGATAGTTATTAATAGATTGATAGAGCTGCATAAATATATAGATAAATATGGACTGAGATAGATTTGATCAATCTGAGATGAATAGGAAACGATAAGTGTATACCCAATTAACTTATTTATACTCTTATTGCATAGTATTCAAAATTATTGACTCAATTATGCAATAAATCATCGTATATATTGAAATCCATCTAGAAAATTATCTTATGCGGAAACAACAAGTGTAATTGACGATGTAAAAAAGACAACACTGAAAAAAAGTTTAAAAAATTAGAAATGTAAAACCATTAAAGATGTACTTAAATGTTCATAAATACAACGCAAAAGCATTCACTTAGAACAAAACACGATACTTACATTTTTGTACGTCTAATCACAAGTATGATGGAAATATAACATTAAAACCAAACTCCATCGACCCATACAAGCACAAACATACATATTTACATTACAGTGGTGCATATGAAATGCCGTTTTATATTTGGATATTAAAATAGAGGATGTCTCAAACAACAGGAAACGGGAAATATCTTATAAGAAATGACCCGTTTTAAAACAATAACTTTGTCCCAATAGTAATTTAATGATATAATCCATAAAATTCTGTCAGTTTAGTGGTTACAAATACATGGGGAAAATGCTGAAAGATTTCATATCCGAATTTTCTAAGCTTAGATACAGTTGTAGAAAAGTTCAAAGGTCTGGTTGTGTCATTGAGTTCCCGTGAAACTTAATTTCCCGACTCTTCTTCTTCATATAGTTTTTCCAATCGCCTTCAGATAAAGGGATATAGTGTCAAGTTCATAAGTTTCCAGAAAGTTCTTGGACATTGCTATAGATGGAGGTCTTACATGACAATATTTTGGGTCATTGCAATTTTTTAAATCTTACTTTTAAGCTTGGGATTAAAAGTATGAACAATTAACCATTTCCGGCGTCACTTACCATCAGCATCGAGGATATTAGACAAAAGACGATGAGACGTTACTCATGTAACTAAAGGTATAGAAGTAATGGATCTTCCTCAAACGAGGATTGAATTCCTTACGCCAGTGATAGTTTAGGATGATATCCATTGCGATGTTACTATCATAATCAATAATTGAGTATCATGCCTGGTTTTTCTTTGTATTTTTTTTTTTTTGCTATGATTAACAAGCTAGTCCCGATGCAGCATTGCTAATAAAACTTGTCCACTGTTAACTGAGTACTATATTTGCTTTGAGTCAGACTTGACTTAGTTTGTAAATATCTACATTGAGCGATGTCTTTAGAGTTCTGGTCAGCAAGCCATTCTCGTTGATCATTTGCTGACATCGTCACTGGGTGCTCCACTATTGTGGCTTTGTACCTGCCAGGCATGAACTCAATAAATTCCAACATATGACACTGGCTTTAGAGCTACAGTTATCAAGCGTACCTCAAAGATCATTCACTAGAGAGTGGACTCGTATTTAGATGTCTCTGGGAGAGTGGTGACCATTGATTCAGTCCTTCGAACGAACACTAAACGGCAAATTTAAGTCCAAGAATATCTTCGAGAATTGTGATTAATAGTATCGAAGGTATTGGGTAAGAAGTCTGAAATCAGTATGCAGGGATTTCCAATTTGTGCATTTGATTTGACGATAAATTGGGATTGATTGCGTCAGGGATTCACAGAGGTGTATCGTTCCTAATTTTGGCAAATTAACTAATGAGGTAAATGCTTGTAAATGCATACGGTATGTGTTTAGTGGAAAGAAAATGAAAGTGAATAGGGAAATAGAAATGCAGAGAGAGTTTGAAGGATAGAATAAGTGTGAAAAAGGAGAATGTGGGTGTAAAGGAGAGAATACATAGATTAGGGAAGAGAAAGATGGGAGAGAAAGTACAGATGACAGGAATAAAAGTGGGGATCAGGGGGGATTAATAGCATCACTGGCGTTTTCCACTAGGAAAGATCTACAAAATCTAAACATTAAAAAGAAATCTAAAAACATCTAGATTCGGGATGATCTAGATATCATAAATGAACTCGTCAAAACATGGCCCCAAAAATGTCCGACAAGTTTTTTCTCCATGAAGATCTAGAAAGAACTATTTTCAGATAGGGTCTATGGGAGTACTGATGTCAATTTCCATATCCGTCGACAAAACAGTGTGGTCAGGAGCGCAGGGATACACAAATATATAAGATCAAGTGACCAATATTTTTGGCAGCATGCCATATTTGTAGGGGTGATCAAATAAAATGATGAGAAAAGGGATGATCAATGGATATAATGCTCCTGTCTTGATGGGAGGAGGGGGTTTAATGAAAAAATTCGAATTTTCCGCAAAAAAACTAGAATGAACACTGTTGGATACAAACTGAGGGACTAATTTTTGCGAAAGTTTACACTGCAAACTCAACTGCCTGATAAAATTATATTTGGGGGGATTCTTTGGAAACAAATATGCTATTTTTAGACAATATTAGGAGCAAATATTCAAATCCGCAGCCCCTTAACCCCATTAGTGCTGCCTGTACGCAAGCCAGACCAATTTGAAAACTGAGCAAAACCTATATTGATAGTTGTGTGACATTACTAGTTTATTGTTATCAACAAAAAGGAGAAGAAAAGCAGTTTGGGGAGAAAGAAATTAGATCTTCAAAAGGAAAACACGGAAAGTGAAACGAAACGAGATGATTTTACTTTTAGATTTACTTCATTATTTTTCCTCATTTTGTTACGTTGCGATTCCCATATGAGAAATCTGTCAATTGGCAATTCTAAATGGCTAAAAGTAGCTACATTTTCTTTAAAATTGCTACTGGGTAAATTTATTGCCTGGTAGTTTTTTGGATTTCATTTCCTCAGTATTAACGCTAATTTTGAATTTTAAAAGCTATCAATAAAAGTATCCAAGCGCATATAATGCACATTTTCAAACCTATTTAATTGAAATGGAAGGTTTAAATGCACTGATTCCTCAATTATCAATCCTAACACGGATTCCTAAATTTTCAATACTGAGATCCAAACACAGACTCCTTATTTTCAAATACTGAGATCCTTACACTAACCCCTCAATTTTCCAACACTGATTAATCAATTTCTGATACTCATATCTTAACGCTGAATCCTCCATTTCCAATACCAAGATCCTCACACTAACTCTTCAATTTCCAATACTGATATTCTCACGCAGATTCATTGATTTTCAGTACTGATATCCTTTATCGATTGCTCAATCTTCAATATTTAATCCTTACACTAATTTTAAATTTTCAATCTAGAGATCCTAACACTAATATTCAACTTCGGTACTGAAATCTTACCATTGATCCCTCACTTTTCAATACTGAGATCCTAACAAGACTTCATCGATTCCAGTACTGGAATCTTGACACTGATTCCTTAATTTTCGATACTGGGATCTTAAAATTGATTGTTCGATTTCTAATACTGTTATCTTAAGACTGATTCATCAATTTTCTAAACTGAGATCCTAGTATTGATTTCTCAATTTCCAATACAGGAATTTCAATAATAATCCTTCAACTTTCGATACTGAGATCCCAACATTAATTTCTCAATTTCCAATACCGAGTTTTTACACTAATTCCTCAATTTTCAATACTGAGATCTCACCATTGATTCATCAATTTCCAATACTGAGATCCTGACACTGATCCCTCAATTTTCAATACTGAGAGCTTAACACTGATCCCTCAATTTTCAATACTGAGAGCTTAACACTGATTCCTCAATTTTCAATTCAGAGATATTCCAATTGATTCCTTTATTTCCAATACTGAGATCTTAAAACTTATTCTCAATTTTCAATACTAGGATGTTAAAATTGACTCTTTAATTTCAAATATCGAAATCTCAACATTTATTCTGCATTTTCCAATATTAAGATCCTAACATTGATTCTCCAATTTCCTATATTGAGTTTTTAACACTGATTCCTCAATTTTCAATACTGGAATCCTAACAATGATTCTTCAATTTCCAATACTGAGATCCTAACATTGATTCGTTAATTTTCTATACTGACGTCTTGAAATATATTCCCCAATTTCCAATACTGAGAGCTTAACACTGAATCTTCAATTCCCAACACTATTATCTAAATACTAATTCCTCAATCTTCAATACTGATATTTAAACACTAATTCCTCAATTCCCAATACTTAGATCCTAATACTAATTCCTCAATTTCTAATATTTATATCTTGAAATTGATTCCTCAATTTTCAATACTGAGATCCTAACATCGAATCATTACCTTTCATTACTGACATCTTCCTATCGATCCCTCGATTTTCAATACTCAGATCCTAACACTAATTTATCGATTTCAAGTATTGAGATCTCGACACTGATTCCTCAATTTCCAATACTTGGATCCTTACAGTAATCCTTTCCAATTTTTTTAAATGTACGGATTCATAACAATCCGTCACCGGGCCATGTTAATTTATTCCATATTTTAGAATGAAATAAGGCTTCAAAGAAACAAATTAACGGCATTTGTCTTCCAGTTTTTTTTTCTGTAAAATGGTATTTTTAGATAGAGATTTAAACGTCAGTAAAATAATCGAGCCACTTTTAGCGATTTAAAATTGCCAATATTAAAATTGTGCGTGTCAAGATGGCTTTTTTCGAGAAAGTAGTCAGTAAAGAAGTAAGACAAAGAAGAGGAAAAAGAAGGTATGACAGAAGACAGAGAAGGGTACCCGAGGAGAATTTCAGAGAGAGAAGAATTCAAACCACGACGATGCTGATGATGTTGACGACAATAGACATTACTGTTTCAAGCAACAAAACGACAAACAAAAGTAACAATAATAACACGAGCAAGAATTCGAAGAATATACTAAAACAGCAAAAAAAGGGGCAAAATTTAAAGCAAATCGAATCAAATAAAAACATTGGATGCAATTGCGACATCAAAGAATGGCTTTGGGGAAAGTTTTCTAGCAGAACTGATAGAAATTCAACCAAGTAGAGACAATATCAGGGCTAATTCCAGGAGAACAGGCTTAATCGCTTTCCGTTGAAATTGGATTTTTGCTCATCTTTAAAAAGGAGACCTAATGCATAATTAGCTTAAACAAGTCCGGCACAGGGCCAAAATAATAGGAATGGTGAACAAATTCACTACACGTCTGTGAGACACGTTAGCTGATCACTGTGCAGATGCAGTTTCTTGAAAGGTTCCAAAATTCAGTAGAAATAATATAATGACCTATTCCAAACCTATGAGCCAAATGAGTTGCCTCTGGATTCGGATTTTTGTTCATCTTTAAAGGTAGAGGGTATGTAAAATTATACATTATACTTTATAATTAGTCCGTCACGAGACCGAAATAATAGCATCCCCATCGAGGAGCAAATTCATTACACTCAATTCTGCAAGACATGATCACTGCAAGACACTAGTCTCGTCTCAAATTCTGCTGTATGGTGTAAGCAAGTGGGCTGTTACTATTGTTCTGGGTTCGACCTTCACCGGCTTCCAACACTTATGATTTGATTTAGTCTAAGCTGAACGTGGCAAAACCGATATTCACTTTTCTTGGTAGTCGTCACCTGCTCACTGCTGTTCAGAGACAGGACAAGCTAAAATGTATTTGATACCTTGTAACTTGGGATCCGTTCCCTAGACAACAATCCTCGTTTGGGAACAGGTGCAACGTAATCTTTTTTCAGGTAGCATCCAAGAAGATAGATTAATAGAGAATAAAATAGTTGCAATGTAAAGAGAGCATTAAAAAAGAAAGATAGAAAAAATAATTTCGAACATTCTGTTTTCGCCAAAGAGACAATTATTCCTTCAAAGAATTATTTCTCTGAGCTCCATTAGAATTAATTGACAATTTGAAATGACTAAAACCGTTCTACCAGGGTGTAATTCAATAAATTGTCATTCTTAAAGCCATCTGGTGCTTCTATTTGATAGAAGCAAAATCCCAGCTGACTGTTTTGCAATGGAATTCGTCTCAGATGTCAGTCTTCATGTCTATGAATTTTTGTAATTCAGAAAAAAAAGTCAATTGTTGTGGTCAGAAACTGTCAACAAAAACTGCCAACATTGTTTTTCATTAGTTTCCAGACAGGTGTGTCTTGCCGGCTTGCAATCGGTAACCCAAACAGATTGCATAAATAGAGCTTAAAGACTGAAAATATAAACATTCACCGTTCATTATGTCTACAGTAAAAAAAAAAACAGGGTTCCAAAAGATTTTACGGCAGACTTCTCATTACCCAACAAAAAGAGAGAGAAGTAATGTATTAATTGATCACCCACTTTTTCCAGATTCCTCAACAAGTCACTCCATCAGGGTATGCTGCCAAAATATGTTGGTCGCCTTAGGGACTAACCATACTTGTTTCAACTAAAAAATATGATGAAAAAAATACTGATAGAAATTAATATTAATTATACAATTATGTTATCGCTTTCACCTCATAATGAAAAAAAGATAAAATGTTCTTCCTGGAAATTATTCAATTTGTTCGTTATTTAAAGCCCGATTGATATAGTCTGAGAGTTGGTCTAGTTCAGCAAAAAAAGTTTCTTTCTGCTTACGAGAGTGTAGAGCTGAATAGTGAAGTAAAAAAAATCGTGGAAAACGATTTTTTTTGTAATGGAAGCGAGTGTATGTCACTACGAATTTCTCGTTGTGTGTGTATTAGTGTCTGGGCATGTGTGCTTGTGTGTCTGTGTGTGTGTCTGTGCAAGTGTCCGTGCATTACCTGTGATCGTGTCTTCTTGTGTGTTGCCTGCGTATGAGTGTGTGTCTGTGTGTGTGTGTGTGTGCATTTTATCCATGTGTGTGTTTTGTCTATGTGTATTTGTTCATTTGTCAGTGTAAGTACGTGCATTTGTCTGTGTGCATCCATGCGTGTTTCAGTATGTATGTGTGTTTGTGTCAGGCATGCAGGTGGATGTGTGTGTCCATGTATGTTTCAGTATGTGTGTGAGTATATTTGTTCAGGCATGTCCGTGTGTGTGTGCGTGTCTAGGTGTGTGGAAGGAGAGTTTTGTGAACTCCAGTAATCCGGAGAGGCCTTGTCCTGGACGTACTGCATTAGGCGCGAAAGCTGTCGCCTCGAAAGAGCCGTTGAGGGACGTTTGTCCTCCTTGGCTTCAACCTGTCGCTTCGGAAGAAGTTGATGGAAAATGAAATAAAAGGGATGGTGTCGTTGGTGCGTAATGCATTTTAGATTGGAATGGAGACGGAAAGGAAGGGTAAAAACACTGAAGAAGTGTAAGTAAGAAATATGGCCACATCGCAAAGGGAAATCGGATATATGGATTATTACACTCCGACCCAACCATATGTGTGTGTGTGTGTGTGTGTGTGTGCTTGTGTGTGTTTTGTGTCTACAAACATCCAAAGTGTGTATATAAGAAGATAATGATACACAGTAATTTATACCTTATCCACAATACACTCTCTCTGTCTCTGTCTCTGTCTACATCTCTGTCTCTGTCTCTCTCTGTCTCTCTGTCTCTCTCTGTCTTTCTCTCTGTCTGTCTCTCTGTCTATCTCTATCTCTGTTTCTCTCTAACTCACAAAGACACAAACACACTTATCACATGATAAGCAGATGATGGCTCACACTAAAACATACTCTATATTCATGATACATAATTATACATATATATATGTATATATATATATATATATATATATATATATATATATATATATATATAAAGAGAGAGAGGAAGAGTGAGAGTGAAAGAGAAAGAGAGGGATAAAGATATAGATAGACAGATATACAGACAGAAAAGATATAGAAAAAGTGGGAGAGAGGGTGAGGAATAGATACGCAGATAGATAGACAGATAGCCAGAAAAGATAGAGAGAGAGAGAGGAGAGAAGGGTCGGAAGATAGAAATAGATAGATATCCACAATAACTTCTTCTATCTTCTCTTCTTTGTGTCATTCTTAGAAGTGTTTGCCGACAAAGATGGCGTATTTCAATTCTGCTTAGATTGTCCGCTTCATAGCAAATGTGTTTTTGCAAATATTTTGTGACAAACATTTTTCTTTTTTTTTTGAAGGGGGGGGGGCGACTCTGAGAAGTTTGACATTACTTTCATCTTTTTTTCTTTCATTTTTTGTTTATTTCGTCTTTATTTATTTGTGAAAAAAAGTGCTTTTTTCCCCTCCCAAGCAATCCGATTTCCTGTGACATAAATCTTGGTTCCGAAACACAAGAGAATAAGGTGATAAGATATAAACACAAAAGCAAAAAAGCTGACAACGGTTGACAATAGAGGATTATCGAGACAGAAGAGAAGAGGAAAGAAAAATGAGACACATCCCCCATATATGCGTGTATATATATATATATATATATATATATATATATATATATATATATATATATATATATATTCATATTTCATTCAATGATATAAACATAATCTCACTGACAATATATACACACGTACACATATACACTAATAAATATATATATATATATATATATATATATATATATATATATATATATATATATATATATATATATATATATATATATATAAATGAAAAAAAGGGAAGAAAGATGAGAAACATATTTTGAATTTGAGACGTCAAGTGTTGGAATAATGAAAGATGAGACGGCGAGGGTAGGATTGAAACAGGAAAAGGGGGACGTGAGGAAGATTTTAGGTGTTAAAATGAAAGAAAATGAATGAAAAACGGAGAAAAATATATGGTTTAAGGAAGAAACAGGAAAATCTGGAAAGAGTCAAAGAAAGAAATGAATGAAAAAATGGAGAAGAAAGAACAGAAACAAAAGTGAATGAGAAAATAATGTGAACTTGTTAAGGCGAAATATGAGGAGAATGAAAGAATGAAAAAAATCACGAGAAAGAAGCGAATAAAATGAAGAAAATTCATTGAAGAAGGAACAAGTGAGGAAAGAAGTTGGGGAATGAAGAAAAGGGAGTTGTAGGAAGAAATTGTGAGAGAGAAGTTATAAACAGAGAATTGTCAATTAAAAAGAAAAAAGGGAAGGAAAAATAAGGAAAGCAAAGGAGGAAAAAAGATTTTGAAGAAATATTTTTTCCTTTCTTGTACTTCCCAAAAGACTAGAATGATAACTCATCCGGTAATTACTTGGTTGGTTGTTGTTTAACCTGGTTAAAACATTTTAGAAGTGACAAGACAGGAATAAAAATCTACACGGAAAGAAGAAAATAGGGATCTTTTAATACAAAAATATGAAACCGAAGAAGTTTAAAAGAAGGAGAGGATAATTGGAAATATTGAATTTTTTTTACAGAAAATATGGCGACAGAAAACAAAGGGAGGTAAGAAAGGGAATAAATATGTGAAACAGATACAAGAAACTAAAAAAAGAGGTAATCGAATCGGTAAACGAATTGGAAAAAGATTGAAATCCAATGAAAAATGTAAATTACTATAAAGTGAACAGGATTCTGGGAGCATTCGATGGATCCTACCGTTTATTACGACAAAATAAAAATAGCCTACCTAGGGCAACGGTGCTTTAGTTTTCTAAGGGACCAGGAAAACTCAACGAAGTGTACTTTTCATTTCCCAAATCAATTTTCCATGTCCTCTTCAGACCACCAGAAGTTATCTTGTTATGTTCTCCTTAATCCCATCCGATCTGACATTTCTGACCATTTGACAATGAAAACTGAAAGATTCTTAGGAGCCAAATATAGTATGTAGGGGACTGACAGACTTCCATTATACAATATTTTGCCGTAAAAGAAAAAATCGATGTGACTTGCAGACAAAGTCTCTCATGGCGTCTTATGACCGACCACGTAACCTAACGGGAGAAACTTCACACATTTGCAGTAGGCTTCGTGTGATAGTTTGCATTACATAACAGACGCATTATAGGTCCTCTAGGTATTCAGAATGGCTGGATACATTCCAGACAAACCTTATTGGTAGGTATATCATAGGTCTGTCCGATGGTTGAGGTAGTTACATCTTCCTTGCCAGTGCCTGTAATCAGTGTCTGAATTCATTTAGAACGTAAAAAATTGTATTCTCATTTACAAGGTCACCCAAACATGTCCACTCAGAAATATAGCATGATAATATTTCTTATATCAGGTTGATTTCTTCAAACTTAGATTCATACCTTAGTTGTTATAATAATAATATTTCAGTCGTTTTATCTTCCGGTGTTTATCGAATTAGGTAATTTTTCGGGAATTTCAAACTGATCTATTCATTCAATACATTGTTCTCACTAAGGTGATATCTCATACAAGTTAAATCTTCCTAATTGATATTTATTTGTGATGCGAATTCGGCCCGTCCTTTGGATTCTGTGTGCACAAGGAATTAAACTCATTGCCACCGGGTAATAATAATTCATTCATTTCAGAAATTCAGATAGAAATACTTAATCTACTTTCCATATTCACGTATTCGGGTTATTGCTGATTAAATAAGCTAATCAACAAATTGGTGCCGATTTCGGGGTTAAACTAATCAGATATTCCCCCCATATCTCGTAGTCGTTCTCTGAGCCGAGGCAAAGGCCAAGATTGGGTAAGGTGATCTTCAGAGTAGACAAACTCTGTTTATCTACTCTTCATTGTCCTATAATTGGCCTTGCGATCAACGCATTTGATATATATATATGTATATATATATATATGTGTGTGTGTGTGTGTGTGTGTATACATATATATGTGTGTGTGTGTGTGTGTGTGTGTGTGTGTGTGTGTGTGTGTGTGTGTGTGTGTGTGTGTGTGTGTGTGTGTGAAAAGATGTATATCTTATTAGAGATTGGAAGAGCGTAAAGTCTACCGTGACTTTTGACCCTTTGAAGAGTGGGAAAAGTATCCATTCACCCTTAATTCCATGAGGGTTGTGGAGGAAGTAGTTTCCCTTCACTTTATACCGATTATCGAATTCATGTATGAACATATAAAATCAGAAATGTATGTATATGGCCGAAAAAGTAAGTTTTCACTTGTGTATCATAGCACATCGCAGATAGAGCCCCCCTGCCCCTGCAACCCATCAAAAATTTGATCCCTTCATTCATTATATATACATTCAAACATGTGTATAGATATTCAAATACAAACATAAATTGATGGATAGATAGATAGATAGATAGATAGATGGATGGATGGATAGATGGATAGATGGATAGAGAGAGAGAGAGAGATAGAGACTGAATCAGTGAAAGACAGATAAAGACAGAAAAGGAGAGATGTGTGGAGAGATTAAACTTAAAGATCATGTATGAGCATCTGAAAAGAGGAAATATGTATATGAGCAAATACTGTGTTCCTATTTTGTTAATGTAGTATAGAAAGTAAATAAAACCCCCATGATAAACCTTTAAAAATTAGTTTATCTCAATATTTTTTTTTAATCTAAAAGCTCTCCCAGGTCCATTTGGTAAGCATGACTACACTGGTTCGGTTATACCTATATGTATATATATATATATATATATATATATATATATATAGAGAGAGAGAGAGAGAGAGAGAGAGAGAGAGAGAGAGACAGACAGACAGACAGACAGAGACAGAGAGACAGACAGACAGACAGACAGACAGACAGACAGATAGACAGACAGACAGACAGAGAGGGGGATACTTTGTTTTATGTATTTATAGGAAACCCAGTGTGTTCTGTATATTCAAAAATGAATATTTCTGGTAAATAACATTATCTTTTTTCTTTTGAAATAAATCAATTGATAGTTAATCATTCCGTCATATAGACGCTATAACTTGGCCTGTTGTTTCAATGCTATTGCGTCTTTTAAAGTGGAGAGATTCCGAAATTGTGTAAAGCACGTATAGGATTCCATAATTTTTTTATTTATCTATTTATTTTTGTCTATCTATTTATCTTATTCTCCGTTTAATCTTTTTTTATTTGTTCGCTGTTTGTTTTTATCTCCGTTTGTATTCTTTTTAGTTTTTGACAAGTAGAGTGACGTAGGTATTAGCCTTCTCATATTCGTTATTGCCGGCTATCTTGTCTGGGCTCTATCCGTCAGGAGAAAAGTAGGTAAATGGAAGATAAGGGAAGAAGGGAAAATCCTTATATATTGATAAAAATCATTGAGAGAGAGAAAAACAAATACACAGAAGTTGAAGACGAGAAGAAATCATGAAAATGGAATGAATAAAAAGAGAGGACAGAGAAAAGACGAATCGTTAGGAAACGGGGATTTTTTTCAGAAGAAGCTAAAAGAAACTAAGAAATATCCTAAGAAAGAAAAGTATAAAGAAAGTTAGAAAAAACTAAAGAAAGAAAGAACTTCATTGATGAAGGAAATAAAGCCAAAAAGTATACATGAGATAACAAGATAGAGAAAAAAAAAAGAAATTCCCGGATTTAGAATGACAGAAAGGAATTTTTCCAAAAGAAAAAAAAACAGTATCAATATCAGAACCAGTTGGTCCCAACCACTTTATTCAAAGTGATCTAAATTGTATATATCTTTTTCTTTGTATCATCATCCGTACATTGTTATCTAAAAGATTCTCTTCCAGAAGGATCATAAGAAGTAGGCTACTCCGTAGTATTTTCAAATAAAACACGAAAATTATTCAATAATCGAAACAATTTATTCAAGAACTTCAGATAACTTAAATTTGAAAAGGGGTTTTCAGGAATACAATCTGTTAAAAAAAAAAAAAAGAAAATTGGCTGAGATAATTTTTACATAATTGCAAAAATTGCTTCTCCCCTAACAGATCGAGAGGGGCGCCCCAGCGTTGCCTCTAGGTTGCCTCTGACTGTTAGGGCAACTTGGTCAGTCTTAGATATGACTTAACAAAAATGAAAGAAAGAAATGTTCAGCCGTGAACAAAAGATGGTCAGAGTTGTAATGGGGGTTTAGACCGATGAAACCAAGAAAATATGATGCAAAGATTGGCTCAGAAATGCCTGCAGAAGGGTGGGACAAATTGAATGACCGAGGGACAAGGAACTGGGGTCGGGAAAAGAGTTGAAAGGGAGCTGATTAGGTAGTAGAGAAGACTGTGCAAATGAGAAAGGAAAAGACATCTGTTACAAAGACATAATGGAATTAAAAGGAAAGAAGGACTGCCGACGCTTGCAAAGGGGCGTGGTAAAGAAAGAAAGATGTCTGGTTAGTCACTCAGTAGAAACTATCACATGACCAATATCCTTTGACAAAATGCTTGATTGGGGATGATCAATTGAACAGTTGGTAAAGGGATAGGTTAATGGATGTTGCTCCTCTTGTCTTTAGGTTGGCATCATCATCATCATCATCATCATCATCATCATCATCATCATCATCATCATCATCATCGTTACCAGTCTTTTAACGCTTGTTGTTTGACAAAGACATTCCCCAGGATCCGTGACATTTCTCTATCATGGGCGTCGCAGAGTTGATACTTCTCTAAATACGTCTACCTCCTCTCTTCATGTTGTATTCCGCCGGCCTCGGTTTCTTATGTGATATCTTGAGATCTATGTTGTGAGTTGTGATGTCAATCGTTTGTCTGCCATTTCTGCAACATGACCTGCCCAATGCTATTTATGTTTTCAAACAGATTCTATGCTGGATCAGACTCGTGTTTTTTTTTCTGATATACTGTGCTGTCTTGTGATCTCTTCATGTGAGGTTGAGCATGATTCTCGCATATATGTGTCAAATGCATGTCAGTTAACGAGTCTGCCTCTTGGTTAGGTTCCATGTTTCAGCTCCATGAGTGACTATCAGCAGGATGAATTGGTTGTATTCAAAAAATTCAAGTAACAAATGCAAAAACTGCTGGATGCAAACTAAGGGACCAATCTAGCATAAACTCACATTGTAAATTGACTCCCTCAACCAAAAGCTATTTAGGGGGTAATTTGGGGGGTAAAAAACATATAACTCCATCAACGCAGCAAATGCTTGCCAATATAGATGTTCTTTATTTTATTTTTTTGATTTGATAGTCCAGTGTTGACAATAATGATGATAATAATAGTAATAACAATAATGATAATGATGATAATAATAATTATCATAATAATGATTATGATAATAATTATAAAATATTCTTCAATTTTTGTTCATATTTCAAAGTCTAATGTTTCTAATTAAGATGTTTTGCTGGCACGACTTTCAGGATCAAAAACATTGGAAAAGAAATCAAATATAGATTGACAACCCTGCCGAGACCTCTATGCATGAGACATACGTAAATCACTTGCGAGCCAGAGGGTCAAATGGATAGACCAACTTAAAAACTAAAGAAATCTATGCTGACAGTTTTGATAGTCGGCTTCTAGATTATTTGAAAGGAAGGGAGAAAGGTGAATAAGGAGAAAGGTATAAAGAAAGACAGAGGGAAAGAAAGGTAAAAGGATAGACAGGAGTGATTGAATCAAAATATAATTATTCGAAGGAGAAAAGAAAAGGAAAATGGGAAAATGACCAGGTAAATAATGACATAGAGAGAGAAAATGTTTGTTTGTTTTTTTAACAGAAACGACACGAAAATGAAAGAAAGAGAGGAAGTGAAAATGGCCAAGAGAAAAGATTATCTTGAAAAAAAATAGAAAAATGTTTTCCTGTATTGCCTCATTTTGATTATTTTTTAAATCTATCACCCCCACCCTTACTTTAACTCAACTTTTGCCGCCCAAGGAGCCATACTGATCAAATTGAAAATGACTTCCTTCCGTTATGTAACGCCTTTAACTAAATACCATTGTTTTCCATAATGCAAGGTCTTATATTAGCTTAATTAAATAAATTCAAAAATAAATTGTTTTTAGTCGATAAGAGGAGCTCCAGTCTGACCTACCAACGCTTGCATAATGAATAGTGATTAAAAGCAGAGTAAATAGTCACGTTTTTTCAAATACATTTTTTGTAATTCACCAAATGGGAGAGGTTTTCCCTTATTTTCTGGCTTAAATGACAAAAAAAGGAAGATAGCGTAGATTTTTTTACAACTAATTCACTTATAAATGTTTATCATACCAACTCCTCAGCTCAACTTTGACCCTATTGAGGTCGATATTGTCCCCGTTGGGAATGGAAGCAGCGCACAAGCTGATGAACGTTTGAATCCAGGATCCAAGACATGGATTTGGTGCCAGGCCAGAGATTTGGTTAGTGATCTACTCTTGTTCCATAATTGCTTTCTTTTACGTTGAAAATGGTATTACTACATCTTATACTATTATATATCGATTCGCATGTTGTCTGACCTCCTCTACTAATATGGGTATCAACCTTTCATCCTGTACGTACCCGAGAAAATACCCAGGGCGAGCACTACCTTCGATCGGACCTGAAGAGACCACGATTAAAAATGTCCGGTTCTAGTCAGGCTTTGTTCCTGGGAATATCGTGCTCGGATTTCCGGGAATCTTCCGATCTTTATCCGTTTGATGTCAGAGAATCTCCGGGGGATTTCTCTCTTACAAAATCTTCAGATCTATTGATCACTGCGCTCCTATCGATTAAGCCAACTTCTTATTTCAACTTACACACGAAGCCACAAGCTAACGTGTTCAAAACATACATGCAATCTTTGTCCGAAAAGTATCCTGCGATTTCTAATATCTCGAGAACCTGTTGCACCGCCAAGATGGAACTTCGCAACCAATTTTTCATAAACAGACACTCTCCAATGGGGTAACTCCGTCATCAGGAAGACGCCATCGATTGAGTTTGCTTACTATGTGACTATCTTATTCGGAACACCTCGACTTGCCCATGATACGTATGTGTGGGATGTGCCAAGAGGAGTACTTTCATGAAAACTAAGGCGCAATCGCCGTAGCAAGGCTAATTTTTTGTTAGTATTAAATGACTGAGTACTTTTCTGGCGGACCACACATGAGATTTTTTTTAATTTATCACACTGACACACACACACACATACACAGATATAGTGGGTCCGTCAGGTGGCTGAAATATTTGAACATTTCAAACCATCGATAGTCAGGACCCAGGAGAAACAAGAATTTTGAATGCTAATTATCAAAATAGACAGTTCTCTCTTACTTGAATGATTGATGCAACAAAATCTTCCTATCTTTGTTCTCCTCTGCCTGGTCAGGCTAAGCTTAGTTTGTGCGGAAAACGGTAAAAAGGGAAATTCAAGTGTTTTATCTGTATTTGCCATGCTTTTCCCAACATGGCAAAAGAACATAAGTGTGGACCATCTAATGAAAATTGAACGTAACATAATGGGAATAGGTCTACAGTACTAACTCGTTGACTATTATTCCACAGTGTAGCGCCAGGTGATTTCTTTTATTATCATATGAGTCAGGTGTTTCAGGAGTGGCTGAAACGTCGAACAGTATGAGTTATTATCGAATGACGTCCAAGCACAAATGGATGAAATGGTCGAAAACGCTGTCAAGCAATGTCAGGCGACATTTGACTAAGAACAGTCCTCAGAAGTAGTCAGCTGTTGTCAGGCCTTGATTACATGCAGAGGACTAAGGATGGCCTAAAATGCAGTCTAGCAGGGCCAGTTGCTGTCTTTTGGTAAATAGGTACGATAAACTGAAAGAATGGTCTTAAACGGTGTCGAACTGTGTCAGGTTTTGTCAGGCTATAATCAGGTACAGATTATCAGGAACGGTCTAAAATATGGACGGTAATCCTGTATTGTCGAGCCGTTATTAGATACAAAATACTAAGGATGGACCAAAGCACTATAAGTCGTTTTCAAGTACAGAAGATTAGTATTTGAATACAATGCTACTGTACTGTATCAAGTGTTATCTCCCATTGTCTCACGTTTTGGGGTGTTGTCAAACTAAAGATTGCCAGACGCGCTAACGTGTTACCGTTTTAGGATCATATTTAGGCAGCGTTAATTAACCATTGCTTAAAATTCAGAATCCCGGGACCATTCAAGCACACAAGACGTACTGCCAGAAAAATGCTGCCAAACAGTGGGCAGTAGTTGTTCGGCAGTAATTAGGTGAGCGCTCTTTGGTGGTATTCAGTACTGTGAACTTAAACATGGTTGAGTGGTACTAACCATTATTGGGTTTCGTTAGGTGGTATCCGATACAGGGAAGTAAGGATGATGTAACATTTTTCTTGAATTACAGACTTTAATTTTTTTAAATTTTGAAATGTGCATTATATTCTGAAAAATAAAACACGATGAATATGCATCTTTTGCTAATAAATGTCAGCATTAACTTGAAACAGATCGAATTCTATAATTCACTTATAAAATTTGTTTTTTTTTTCTATCCAAAATAAAAAAAGGAAAAACTTAAGAATTTTTTTTCTCCATTGTTTATTTCATTTTTAAAATAGGATGCAAAGGTTTTTTTTTAAATGCCTAATTCTAATTTAGGGTTCTTTCTGAGTCTCAGTGATATTTGGAGTTCGTATCGCAAAAAAAAGTTTGAGGCTATTGGTCTTGAACATTATTGAACTGTGATTCTGTGAAACTGTGGTAAATAAATAAACCCTGTAAAACTCAATTGGGCGTTGTCAGGTGCTATCAAGCGAAGCCAGGAGCTGCTAGGTGGCTATTAGATACAGTGGACTAGGACCAATCTAAAACACTGTCGAGCATAGTCTGGCTTAACCATGTAATAATTCGGTAGAGGGGGACTAAAAACAGCTTATTGTCATGTCTAGCAGTATGAAGGCGTTGTTGGGTGGTGATTAGGTACATGGGACTGAGAGCAGTCTTGTAAGCTGCCGAGTCGTGTCGGGATTGGTCGGATGCTGTCAGACGAAATTTGGTTGCAAGAAAGTCAGGTGCAGTAGGGTGGTTATGAAGTACTTAGATCTATATACGGTTTGAAACAGAGTTATTTCATATTACTTCGGTATTATTTGATCACAAGGGACGATGGTCTTGAACAATGTATGGGATAATCAAAATATTTATTCCCAGACATCCAGGGGACAGAGTCATCTTGTATTATAAACACTCAAGTCCGCCAAGACTATGGAATAGTGAAAATACTTCAACTCAGAACTTGAGAAAATAGTGGAACGTAGTAAAAACAAGAATGGAAACATCAGTTTGTAAAGTGCGTAAATAATATTTTACTTTCCTTCATTCTAGCAATCATATACGTTTGTGTGTGTCGGATAAGTATACCCACACAATTCTTACTTTTTCTTTGAGAATATATGGAGAGAAAAAAATATGCCCATATATACCATATATATATATATATATATATATATATATATATATATATATATATATATATATATATATATATATATATATATATACATATATATACATATATATACATATATATACGAATATATGTTGGCATTTCTAAATGTAATTACTTTCAATTTTTCACCTTTCGTGCTCCAACATACATTTCCTGTCAGCTATGATTTCGTAATGGATACATTACTCAAGAGGGAAACGTTACATATTTGCTGTCCATATGATTCGAATTTTCTATCTATTCTTTATCCTTCAGAATACGATTTCCCAAAAGAAGGCCCCACGGAAAGGACTAAACCTTTGAAGTGAATATTGGAAAAGGATA
Organism: Thysanoteuthis rhombus; assembly: GCA_963457665.1. Lineage (NCBI taxonomy): Eukaryota > Metazoa > Mollusca > Cephalopoda > Oegopsida > Thysanoteuthidae > Thysanoteuthis > Thysanoteuthis major. Next base: position 21,466,978 of record OY735235.1, read on the forward strand.
TTGCATAAGACTCGCACGTGAACTTTCATCCATTCATTCGTGTTCATCGATCCTAGATTTTGGAGAGACCCCCTGCCTCTCCACCTCCGACCCTACCCAGGGGCTTTACACAATGGATTTTCCATCTCATTTCCCCATTCCAGATATCACTTTGATCTCATAACCTCCGGGTTCGTTGGCCATTTCTTGACTGAAATATGCTCAATTTACAGTAGGGTGACAATAAAAAGCCGAGATTACGAACTAGCGAAGATCACAGAAATATTTGCGTCATTTATCGATTTTCGAGTGGCATTGTTTTTTTTTAACCAGTTCATTTGCATATTCCACTTTTGGCGAGAAACCACCGACTCTATTCAAAGCTAGACACGCTGATGTCAGCACTTGTCGACCAGACATGATTTTGTGGTATCATTCCAATATTATCTTATAACATAAAAAACGATGAACAGAAAACTATGTATCTAGAAAGAGGGGCAAAGACTGACTGTCTACAAATTGTGCTCAAGTAGCCATTTATATTGCAAATTAGATTGCTTCTGAATTAAATTATAGATTATTTTACTGATAGTAAGTATATGGAAAGAAAAAGGTTGAAGAATAAAAGTGGAAGAACGAGTAAAGGAAAAAATAAAGAAGGAAATTGAGTGAAAGATAAATATTGAGAGCAAGATAATACGTGATACACAACGTATATACTTGTGCTTAGATAGTTATCATAGTTTTTTATCTTGTTTTTATTTTTAGAATTTAATCATTACTCGTGTACTTGATTATAGAACACAGCTTGTTTTTTGGAAAGTCAAAGATGCCTCACGAAAAGGTTTGGAGGATATTGACCGGTCTTCAACTTACATAAAGCGATTTGATATCAAAGACAAACACGAAACCCTTTCAACATCAAATAGGTTTCTAGATAAACTGATGAGTATAAAATGAGTCAAAAAAATGTAGATTTAGTCAGATAGATAGATAGATAGATAGATAGATAGATAGATAGATAGACAAAGGTATTTAGATAGATAGATAGATATGGAAAGACTGAAATAGATAGATAGATAGATAGATAGATAGATAGATAGATAGATAGATAGATAGATAGATAGGTTTATTGGTTACCAAATGGAAACTGTAGCATTACCAACGTCTATTGTTAGCTTGGGAAAGTGGTGATCCATGGATTCGTTATTTATGTTGCCCCTTGTTGGGTAGTGATCATCAAAAAGAGTCTGTCGAATTAAAAAACAAAAAACTAGAATGCTGCATCACAAGAACTATAAGTTCAATTTGGTATGAGCTTACATCTCAAATTATTCCCACTAAAAACCTATTTAGTTCGGATTTGGAAGAGCGTTTTTATAAGACATAATAAAGAGTAAATGTTGAAGATTGTGTACGTGTCATACTTACATCCATATAAACATACATTAATAAATACATATATTGCGGGCAAACACGAAAACTGAAAAAAAACTATTCTAATAGTTTTGGTGACAGATATATATATTGATAAATATGTAGAAAAAAGAAAATGAATGTCTGTAGATGACTGCTTTCTCAAGATGTGATCGTGATGGCACATAATGTTTGCTCACCCATTACTTCTGTTATGTCCCAAATTTCTATTCGTAACCCATACAAAGGTAAATTCTGATGGATAGATTTATTTTAAGATTACAAATGTCCAATATTTTACGACTGAATCAAATTGGATACACCCATTCTCATACGATCACCGTAGTTAAGCAACTTTGAGCCAGATCAATAATTAGATCGATGACCAACAAGGTATACAAAGTGCTGTACGTAACTGAGGATCATGTCCAGAGCCTCCCGTAATGATCCTGTTAATCCTCCTATAGGGAGATTGTTCTACATAGTGTGGTTAATATCCGTTGCCAAATGCAGGCCAACCCTCAAACCTGGCTGCGAATGACAGGAAAGGAATGAAAGTTCAATATGGCCACTGTCGTTAAATATATAAACCGAAGTTGTACAAATACGTTCTGTGGTTGGTTTCGAGTAATACTCTGAATTCAATTATTTTTCTTGATTTGCAGGTTGGTTGGAATAAAGCTTTTGTTGGATCAGCGGTGTTTGAATCACGACAGCGCTGAGGTCATCAAGTGCAATGGGGATATAGAAACTATCCCTTGATCCAGGTCGAAGGATCAAATCTAAACAAAAAGCACCTTACAAACATTGTTCAAATTGATTCAGTTAGGAGGGAAGTTTTGCTGTTTTGTGAAGCCATGAGAGGATATAATAATGATGATGACAATAATAATAATAATAATAATAATGATAATAATAATAATAATAATGACGATGACAATAATAATGATAATGATAATAATAATAAGCACTGCTACAAACTGTGCAGATACTGAGGAAAGTGCTGGAAATATAAAGACTGCAACGTTAATTGTTAACAGTGACCCAACAGAGGGAGGGAAATGAAAGCAGAAATGTAAACCACAGCACTGGCATGATAGGCAAAGGAGAGAAGAAATGTTGGCTGGAGACCTGAGGAGACTTTTTGTCACTCAGCCTACAGCAATGACAACTGGGCAACCGGTGTGAAACTGTAAACTGCAGTATTACTGAGGCCTATGAGTACTAGGAGAGAAAGGCTGGAGACTTGAGGAGACTTGCTGTCACTCAAACTCCAGCGGTAACCACCAGGCAACTGGTGTGAGAATGCAATATAATAATAATAATAATAATAATAATAATAATAATAATAATAATAATAATAATAATAATAATAATCCAGAGGCAGTTTTGGAGAATGACAACCACAAACTACTGTGGGACTTTGACATCCAAACTGACCACCTCATCCAGGCAAGAAGGCCGGACTTAGTAATAGTAGACAAAAAAAGGGAGGCCTGCCAAATAGTAGACGTTGCTGTACCTGCAGACCATAGAGTAAAAAAGAAGGAGGGTGAAAAAAGGGAAAAATACCAGGACCTAGCAAGGGAGTTAAAGAAAATGTGGAACATGAAAACCAGGGTAGTACCAGTCATAGTGGGAGCACTAGGAACTGTCCCCAAAACGCTGAGGGAGAGACTGGAGGAGATCGGGATTAGGGGGAGGATAGAGACCGTACAGACCACAGCACTGCTGGGAACTGCACGGATACTGAGGAAGGTGCTAGAGATATAAGGACTGCAACGAATCGTAGCTCTGTCATGATATGCGAAAGAGAGAGGAGACGTTAGCTGAAGACCTGAGGAGACTTATTGTCACTCAGCCTTCAGCGTTAACCACTGGGCAACCGGTGTGAAGCTGTAAATCGCAGAATTACTGCGACCTATGAGTACTAGGAGAGGAGGGCTGGAGACTTGAGGAGACTTGCTGTCACTCAAACTCTAGCGGTTACCACCAGGCAACTGGTGTGAGATTGCTAATAATAATAATAATAATAATAATAATAATATCGAAGACAGTCTGCCACATTTTGACAAAAGGCCTCCTTTTTCAGGATGAATTCTGGTGACTTACTTTGAAGACCTAACTAACTCAGGCTAGATTTTAAAATTTACTCTGTGATTGAATGTCTTATCATTAACAATAATAATAATAATAATGATATTAATAATAACAATGCTATTTTGACTACAGGCTGCCCTGGATGATTTTGTTCTGGGCTTAGTTAAAGAAGTTTTCTTTAGATTCTAATGATACTTAACGTTTGGCTTTGAGATGAACTCTGATTATTTTCGAACATTTTAATGATATTTTACTTTGGTTGATTATTCCTGATATTTTGATGGTTCTTATTGAATGTCTTATTAATAATAATGCTATTTTGACTACAGGCTGCCCTGGATGATTTTGTTCTGGGCTTAGTTAAAGAAGTTTTCTTTAGATTCTAATGATACTTAACGTTTGGCTTTGAGATGAACTCTGATTATCTTCGAACATTCTAATGATATTCTACTTTGGTTGATTATTCTTGATATTTTGATGGTATCTTTGTACCTCTGAGATGGTTTTCTTTGTGAGTCTGAGGAATTTTCTCTTGCAATGAGAAGACCACTGCCAAGTCGAAAAAAGTTGTTTTTTCTTAGACCTGCACGTGGGTAAGTGGAATTAAAATTAAATTTAAAATTATTATATTTATAATTTATATTTCAAAAGGAGTTGTCCCATAGAAGTATAGAAAAGCGAGGGGCGAGTATACATATATATGTGTGTGTGTGAATGAACTTTTCCACTTGCAACCTCCTCCCCCCCCGCCCCCGAGATTAGTATAGTATAAATTGGCGGTGGTCGCTTGGCCATCTATCTACCCAGATGGCATTGGAAGAAGAAGAAGAAGAAGAAAAAAAACAACGAATATCGAAGACAGTCTGCCACATTTTGACAAAAGGCCTCTTTTTTCAGGATGAATTCTGGTGACTTACTTTGAAGACCTAACTAACTCAGGCTAGATTTTAAAATTTACTCTGTGATTGAATGTCTTATCATTAACAATAATAATAATAATAATGATATTAATAATAACAATGCTATTTTGACTACAGGCTGCCCTGGATGATTTTGTTCTGGGCTTAGTTAAAGAAGTTTTCTTTAGATTCTAATGATACTTAACGTTTGGCTTTGAGATGAACTCTGATTATCTTCGAACATTCTAATGATATTCTACTTTGGTTGATTATTCTTGATATTTTGATGGTATCTTTGTACCTCTGAGATGGTTTTCTTTGTGAGTCTGAGGAATTTTCTCTTGCAATGAGAAGACCACTGCCAAGTCGAAAAAAGTTGTTTTTTCTTAGACCTGCACGTGGGTAAGTGGAATTAAAATTAAATTTAAAATTATTATATTTATGATTTATATTTCAAAAGGAGTTGTCCCATAGAAGTATAGAAAAGCGAGGGGCGAGTATACATATATATATGTGTGTGTGTGAATGAACTTTTCCACTTGCAACCTCCTCCCCCCCCCCCGCCCCCGAGATTAGTATAGTATAAATTGGCGGTGGTCGCTTGGCCATCTATCTACCCAGCGGGCATTGGAAGAAGAAGAAGAAGAAAAAAACAACGAATATCGAAACTTATACAAGTCAAGACTTATAACATTTAAGGGAGACATATGATCTTTTATGTACGCAACCCCCCCCTCCCCAAGAAAAAGGCTTAGTGTTATTTCTTTAGTTCAACAATCAGGCAAATGTCATATCACTAGATAGATATCTCTGCAAGCCTGAATGGCTTGTCCTTGTGAGGCCATACCCTGGGTGGTAGGAGCTGGTGGGGCTCTTTGATTACCACTGTGCACATAGGTCTCAATGAACCCACCAAGGTATGGCGCTACCTTAAAAGAACCAAAAGGGCCGGTGGGGCTCTTGGGCTATTTCCGACTCACATCGGTCTTAACCAACCCACCAAGGTCTGGTACTACCTCCAAAGAACCAAAAACCCCAATCATGACAGTACAACCAAACCATTTTACCGCAAAAAACGGGGCACAGATCCAAGACCTGTGTGTCGTAACCGGCAGGTGTTCCCTTGTTAGCCACCAGGAGGGACCCGGTCGTCATCCTGTGACTGCTGGCCAAAATCTCGGCTCGTGTACCCTTAATGGCCTTCAGGAGGGACACAGTCATCACACAGCTACTGTTGGCCAAAACTCGTATACCACTAGCGATATCCAGGGGAAGCGCAGTCCTCATGGGGCGACTGCTATAAAGAACAAGAGAAAGAGATGGACAAGGGAAGAGAATAGACTAGTTATGTACTGTTACTACAAAAGCAAGCCTTCAGTGCGATCTTATAGGGAGCGTATGCTCCAAATATGGAGGGAAAAATCTGCTGTGGAAGTATCGAACCAACGCCTTGCTGACCAAGTAAAGCAAATTCAAAAGAAGAAATGGTTGTCTGAGACTGAACTACTAGAGATTCGCATTAATGTAGAGAGAGATTCAGGTGACACATCTGTAGAATGCCCCCCCAGCACAACTAGTACCAATAACAAAACTAGAATAATCCCCCATGAGACCCCCACAGTAAGCTACGCACCAGAGGGTGATGACGAGGCACCAACGGAAGAAGAGAAAAGCAAAATACAAGCTTTGAAAGAGATCATGCGAGGAGAGAAAACAACACTCCCCTCCCTAAGAGACAAAGACAGAAAGAAAGTCGGAGAAGTGACCGAACAGGTCAACTGCCTCTTACAGCACATAGAAACAGACACCCTCCTAGAACTCAACAACCTAATTTATGCAGGGGCGAAAATGGTAGCACAAAGCTTCACAACACAAGATAGGAACCTGGGCACTAATAGGGAAGGGAAACCCAACTGGGAGAGAAGGTTACAAAGGCAGATCTCCCAACTACAGAGAGACGAAGTACTGCTTAGAAATACACCACACACAGACAGACCACGAGTAAGACTTTATAACAAATATAAGGTAGCGCAAAAAGGCATCGCAACTGTAGTCGAAGAGTTACACCAGAAAAGACTAGCTAAAGAGGCAAGACTAAAAAGATACAGACTAAGATCGGCCCAATACACACAAAACCGCACATTCCAAAACAATGAGAAAAAGTTTTACCAAGATTTAAATGGGGAAAGAAGGCAGGACATAAAACCAGATGCCACAGAGGCCAAGAACTATTGGAATAGCATATGGGGGCACCCAAAAAGACACAATGTAACACCGCAATGGTTAGGAAACATGAGAAAAGAACTAGAAAATATAGACAAGGGAGAACCAATAGTACTGAATGAAACCACATTGAAACATACTCTTAGGAAAGTAGCCAACTGGAAAGCACCGGGTCCCGACGGGATCCATGGGTATTGGTTCAAAAAGTTCACCACGTTACACGGCAGACTCACCCACCTACTCCAAAATTGTCTAAATGAAGGCAAAGCACCAGAATGGATGACTAAAGGCAGAACCACCCTCATCCAAAAAGACCTGGGGAAGGGGAACATAGCAAGCAACTATAGACCAATCACTTGCCTACCACTTATGTGGAAAATCCTGACCGGGCAAATAGCAGAGAGAATATACATGTCAATGGATAGAAGGGGGCTACTACCAGAAGAACAGAAAGGGTGTAGGATAGGAACCAAAGGGGCAAACGATTTACTCTACATAGACCAGATGATCTTAAAAGAAGTAAGGAAAAGGAGAAAGAATATCGCAATGGGATGGATAGATTACAAAAAGGCATACGATATGATTCCACATAGCTGGATACTCGAATGCCTTAGAATGTTCAAAATTAGCGAACCGGTGGTTAAATTTATTGGTAATTCAATGAAAGACTGGAAAGTAGATTTGACAGCCGCAGGGGACAAACTAGCCGAGGTAGGGATAAAAAGGGGAATCTTCCAAGGAGACTCGTTGTCGCCACTATTATTTGTTCTAACAATGATACCGCTTAACAGAATCCTGAGAAACAGCAAAGGATACCACTTCTCTAAAACAAAAGGAAAGGTCAACCACTTAATGTACATGGACGATATTAAATTGTTTGCAAAAAACAGGGGAGAGCTTGAGACTCTGTTCAACGAAATAAGGGAATATAGTGAGGACATAGGAATGGAGTTTGGGATAGAAAAATGCGCAATCATGGTGATGCATAAAGGAAGGCTTTCAATGACTGAGGGAATTGAACTTCCGGACAACAAAAAGATTAGGGCATTGACTGCACAAGACCGATACAAGTACCTAGGTGTCCTTGAATGTGACACGATAAAACGGGAAGAGATGAAGGAGAAAATTAAGAGAGAATACCTCAGAAGGATAAGGAAAATATTAGAAACCAAATTAAATAGCAGAAATCTAATAAAAGGAATGAACACCTGGGCTGTGTCAGTAGTTAGGTATACAGGACCATTCCTAGGATGGACAAAGGAAGAGCTCCAATCAATGGATAGGCGAACAAGGAAACTTATGACGATGCATAAAGCATTACATCCTAAGGATGATACAGATAGGCTATACGTTAAGAGAAAACAAGGTGGTAGGGGGCTCATCAGCATAGAAGATTGTGTCCAGAGAGCTAAAGTAGTCCTAGATAGATATGTGCAAACAAATAGTGAAGAAATCATAAAGAGCGCGAGGGATAGTGCGACAAACAATAAAGTAGAAAACAATGGAACAGTACAGCAAACTAGAAAAAGAAAAGTGGGAAGGGAAAAAATTGTACGGCGAGTTTAAAAGACAGATAAAAGATATAGCAGACGAGAAATCATGGACGTGGTTACGAAAGGGAAACCTTAAGAGAGAAACAAAATTGCTCATCATGGCAGCCCAAAACAAAAGCATAAGGACAAACTACATAAAAGCAAAAATCGATAGAACACAGACAAACAGCAAATGCCGCATGTGCGGTGAAAGAGATGAGACAGTGAACCACATAATTAGTGAATGTAGCCAACTCGCCCAGAAGGAGTATAAGCATAGACACGATAGAGTAGCAACGATGATACTCTGGGAACTAAGTAAACAAATGATAATGATGATGATGATGATGATGATGATGATGATGATGATGATGATGATGATGGGCGCACTCCGAAGATGCTTGTTCCATGGGCGGTTATCCCCAGCTGTATGGAGCCTATGGTTGTAAAACCTTGTCCAGTAGCGATCTGGTGTTTTACTGCCATAGACACCATTCAGTCGTTGGGTGGGTAATATCAGATAGTTGGAATAAAAACGTCCTTTTTTTTTCAACTTTATCTATTTAATCACTGGATATAAATTGAAATGACTGACACATAAAAAAGAAATAAATTGAAATGGCTGACACAAATCAAATGAAAATTGTTTTTATCTGACTTACCCTTTGAATTAGTGTTTGCAGAATGACTGTTTACAACTGTTTGTCGAATTAAATGTAGACTTTTTTTTTAGAAAAATCAAGATTTAGTTTGAACTTTTTTTTTTAATCTGTTACCTCTTTATTGACAGATATCCTAGTATTTGAATAGCAAATGGGTTATTTTATGCGCTCAATGTAGGTAAATGGTAATCAAAACTAACACAATAAGTTCTGGTGGAGAATTGATGCATCTCAGTTTTCGAAGGAAAAACATTTCTATTCACCTTTTATATAATATCATATGAATACAAAGAGTAAAACAGAACTCCAGTCAAATCAAATGCAGTGATTGTAAACAGAGGAGAATAATAATTTCGACTCTCATAGTTTTAGTAACGTGAACAAAAAACTTAAGATACAGCAAAAATAGCCGTTTTTAGCATTAACAATTTATGATTCCAAACGGTCTCTATCCTCCCCCTAATCCCGATCTCCTACAGTCTCTCCCACAGCGTTTTGGGGACAGTTCCTAGTGCGCCCACTATGACCGGTACTACCCTGGTTTTTATGTTCCACATTTTCCTTAACTCCCTTGCTAGGTCCTGGTATTTTTCCCTTTTTTCACCCTCCTTCTTTTTTACTCTATGGTCTGCAGGTACAGCAACGTCTACTATTTGGCAGGCCTCCCTTTTTTTGTCTACTATTACTAAGTCCGGTCTTCTTGCCTGGATGGGGTGGTCAGTTTGGATGTCAAAGTCCCACAGTAGTTTGTGGTTGTCATTCTCCAAAACTGCCTCTGGCTTGTGCTTATACCACTTTTCCACATGGTTGAATCCCATTTGTTTGCCTAGTTCCCAGTGTATCATCGTTGCTACTCTATCGTGTCTATGCTTATACTCCTTCTGGGCGAGTTGACTACATTCACTAGTTATGTGGTTTACTGTCTCATCTCTTTCACCGCACATGCGGCATTTGCTGTTTGTCTGTGTTCTATCGATTTTTGCTTTTATGTAGTTTGTCCTTATGCTTTTGTTTTGGGCTGCCATGATGAGCGATTCTGTTTCTCTCTTAAGGTTTCCCTTTCGTAACCACGTCCATGATTTCTCGTCTGCTATATCTTTTATCCGTCTTTTAAACTCGCCGTACAATTTTTTCCCTTCCCATCTTTCTTTTCATGTTTGCTGTACTGTTCCATTGTTTTATTATTATTATTATTATTATTATTATTGTTATTATTATTATTATTATTATTGTTAATTCATTTTCACACCAGTTGCCTGGTGGTTACAGCTGGAGGGTTAGTGACAGCAAGTCACCACATGTTTCCTGCCCTCCTCCCCACACACTCAGTTCACAACAGTGCTGTGGTTTACGGTTTTACACCGGTTGTCAGGTGGTTTTCGCTGAAGGCTTGCTGCCAGTGAGTCACCTCTGATTGTATTATATAATAATAATAATAATAATAATAATAATAATAATAATAATAATAATGATGATGATGATGATGATGATGATCATCATCATCATCATCATCATCATTATTATTATTATTATTATTATTATTATTATTATTATTATTATTATCGTCATCATCCGTACCCACTGAGTTTTCAAACCCGTAGTTATTGACAATTTACACTGGATATCAAGTGACAGTAAGACTCCTCAAATCTTCAGCACTTTCTCCAATTGTTTAACTGATTTTAGTATGAAAAAACACAGGTTTTTACTATCTAACAATTTTTCTGTTTGTTGTTTGCAAAAACTAACCTCATCTTCAGGCGTGGGTTGGGTGATCCAAATGAATATCAATGTCTAAGAGAATTTCATATTATTATCGAAGATATTATATAATACATATATCATTTAGCGTGCTTATTTTGTACCATTTTAAAGCTGACTGGCTAAAGTCACAAATGATACGATTTAGTTTAACTTGCCATCGTCTGCATTTAGTATTTTGCAATGTTTTATTTTTTTTTATTTTTCTTGCTGCAGAGGTACAAGAACGCCAGTTATCATACGCTATACTCGTAAGCGCGATTCGTAGTAGACACAAAAAGATTGTTTTGAAGCTGGTTACTCCACGCAGATGCATGCAGTCATGGGAAGGTCGTTGGACAACATTGAATTTTTCCTGGAAATAAGTTTGCAGTCATACAATAAATTAAGTTTTCAAACAACTATGTCAAAATGCGTTATTCGAAGAAATGAAAAGGGAGATGTCACGAAATCGTGCAAATGAGTTTTGATCTCTTTCACAAAGAGGATCGTCGAAAGGAGAATAAATTAAGTGAAGGGTCACTCTGAGATGGCAAACTTTTGGCAGAGCAGAGTTAAACACTAAAAAGCAAGAAGGTCCCATTTGTCCTAAAAACAAATGAATCCTCCCGATTGTCAGCTATGGAGCTAGAATATAGAACCTAGGAAACTGACCCTCGAACTGAGGAGCACGGACAACCACATAAAAAAAATCAAGCACAACCTCACACGGAGATCGCAAAACAGTATAACACAATAGAGAAAAACAAGAGTCCAAGACATCATATAATCCACTACGAAATTCAGATGGCAATGGGCAAGCCAAGTTGCAAGGACGGCAGACAACCGATGGACATTACGACTCACGACATGGATCCCCAGAGATTACATGCGCAACTGAAGCCGACAGAACACAAGATGGAAAGATGGACTCGACAAATTCAGAGTGTATAGGCTCTGCAACACCCATGATAGGGAATTGTAGCAAATCCTGGGAAAGGTGTATGTCTAACAACGGACGTTAACAGACTGATGATGAAAAATCAATCAATGAAAAACTTTTTCGTACTGAATACAAAACTTACAGTCAGGATTTTCTGTTTATTGATACAGATACAATATTATGGAGGGGAGATTAGGTAAAATTTCATAACATGTAATCAAACTATTGATGTTAAACAGGAAACAATTGGCATCTCAGTTTTCAGCAGAATTTTAGTAGGAAAATGCGCCAAGGTTTTACATACATTACCCCAACCACACAGTCTCTACCTGGGGTTTTGTCATCCTGCCAAAGAATAATTCTCCATCGTAAGACGAGTTATGCCATTCATGGTACTGGATTGAAGACTTGGTAAGACTAGTTATCTCGCGTGTTATATTGGACTAACGACTTGTTAACAACAGTTATCTTGTTCCTAGCAGCGAACAATTAAATATATTTGCTTCTCGTAGAATCATTTGGGTTCAGCATAAATTGATATTCTAATATTCCATTCATATGTCCTCTTTTGCATGTTACCATTTTAATTACTATTATATTTCCTCATGATTCTATAAATGGCAATCTTTTGTTGCCACATAGAAAATTTAACCATGAAGAACTTGAACGTTTAATACGTTTTCTGTGTGATCTCTCCAACTTCTCTTTGATTAGAAACGGAAAATCGTATAATTTTTCAATATTTTCTGCTTGCTTTCTTTTTATCCGAACCCATTAGGAGCAGGATTCGATTAAATTCCCCGCATCCCCGCCTTCCACGATCAATAATTTTTCATATTATCTGCTATTGGCTTTGAGGCTAACAGTCTAAGAAAGGAAGATATTTGAATCCCTTTCGATGAATCTCACCCATCTACCTGCAACTCAATGTCCCCTCAGAGAAAGCAAAACCTATTAAAATGGAAAAAAATTAATTTGATAATTGAATCATTCATTTGTGCGTGCAAATATGTAGCGTCAACATAATGTATTTAACGCAATATAACACGCCTAGCCACTAGTACCGTATAATCTGCATCCTGATTTTTGAGCTAGATTTTATTAGAAGGAATCGAAGTGACGTACTTCAAATGTTTTAATGGAAGATATAAAATCTAAATCACAAAGAAAATATAACTTTGCAAGGAAATTTTAAGAGTTTTGGTTGATTATCCACGATGATCGACACGTCCGAATTCAGAGATTACCTGACCACCGTCTCTATTTTCAGAAAATTCTTTTGTCATGATAACATGAGGTATATTTGGTGTGAGTACCATTAAAAATGTTACTCTTTGTCTGATAAGCAGTTGCTTTTCCAGAGGCTGAATTGAATTGAAAGTGTGTTGGTTCAGCGCTCTGAAATACAATTTACATGCAGGTATGCACACACACATACTCATTGAAATAAAATACACGGTTTGAAACATGAAATGTTAATTGGTGCAGAAGTTCCAAACCAAAAAAATGCTTTTATCGGTGTTTCTATTTTTTTAAATCACGGATAATTTTCACACACCTGAAGTAATCCTTTTCCGAAACATCGTCCCTCTTATTTTTTTAGGTTACATAGTAGTGTCCAATAATCGTCAGCTTAATGGTGGAACTGCTACAATAACTACTAAAGTATCTTGAGTGGTTCGTTGTTCAGTTCTTACTTTATTTAGAATTTTGGTCACAGAGGAAAGAGACTTTGAATTAGGGACATAGTTTCTTCCTTACTTTTTTTCTGGTTATCTATCTCGCATTGAAAAAGCTTACTGTGCCATGACGTTCCCTGATGGGCTACACTGCTTGGGGACGTCTGTCTTCTCAACCGTTTTCTTGAAAACTTTAGCAACTGACTTTGAATAGAATACATGAAGATTTGGTAGCCATTTTGTTCAATTTCAATAAAACCTTTGAATAGATGTCTTATTTGATTTTTTAATCAACCGTCAAAAAATTTTCAAGCAACGTACGTCAGCAAAATGAAAATACGAGCAGATTAAAACTTTCTGGGGTTATTCTTGTCCATGAATAGATGTATTCTCAGCAGTTTGTTTATTTCTGCTGGGGCTTTACTTGCATATACACAGTCTGGTTCATTAGAGTATTCTATCTAAGCTTGCCAAATGACACATTTGCTGACGAAATAGAGTTTCAAATAATATAATGCATTCATAATTATTTCATTCGGATAATACATCCATTTAATAATTATATAATTTTCTGTGTTGAGAAACAATAGCGTTCATATGGACAGTGAATGAACAAGATAAGAATTTGGACACGCTGCAGTTATTCGGGCCTTTAATTCACCATTTGGCTGTTTAGCTCAATGTTAGGATCAATGTTACGTTGAAGCTGTTATTTATCGGTTCCAGGTTCAATTCCTGTTTATCTATTCAACATAGGCTGTCAGGGTCAATTCAACGAGTGATATCGGGAAAACATATCAAATAGAGATTCAATTGATATAACATTTATAAATATTCCAGTCAGACTATACATCCATTCCTCAATATCTCTCTCTCTCTCTATATATATATATATAAAAAATATATATATACATAATATAATATATATATATATATATATATATATATATATATATATATATGTGTGTGTGTGTGTATATATATACATATATATATATATATATATATATATATATATATATATATATATATATATATATATATATATATAATTGTTGTTTTCTATTCACAGTTTCGATAATTTGAATGATTTAAAGAGAATTCAGAAGGTATTGTGGAGGTATTGTGGCGTACGGTGAAAACCATTTTGCGGGAAAATACGTTATACAGTTTTTTAAAATTTAAGGAAACCATAAATGTATTGTAATAATTTGTGTGTCATAATGTATTTGTGTATACGATATAGAGCCATTAGGAAATTTATTATGGTTAAAAATTTGATTTGTTCAATGTTTAACTCACCAACTGGTATTATCGACTTTTTTTTCCAAATTCATCTTATTCATCTTTTTTTCAGTGGATGAAGTACTCTCAATCTCTATCGATATTTCGTTTTCATTTTTATATTATTTACTTGTGTTGTAATATTTTGTTGCTTTTCATAGCAACTTTTCTCAGACCAGAAAATCTTGATTTAAACAACCTACCATAATATTTTGATGAATGTCAATTGTAGAATAAAAAAGGGAAAATTGTTAGAGAGAACTGCACCATAGTTCTATGAACTTCGTGATCTTTTATAAATGAACCTAATATTTGCTACCAGCATCTACATCGCACTTTTAACGGTCTTTCAAAACGTTTTGCAGTAATTGAATATCTTTTTTGAAAATTTAATTTTGTTTAACACTGCAAGAAGATAGCATAAAGTTAGTCGTAAGAAAAATACATTTGGGAACACGCAGATGATTACCGAGCAGATAAGAGCCGTTTTACGTTTTTGACTAAAATTTTGATTACGCCATAATTGACAGAACAGTCGACAGAAAGAATGAATTCGAGTTTTAAAATCTAAAAAAATCAGCTAGTTCAATGCATTTATTAATGCCATTTCGGCAAAATTTTTCAAAGAACCTAACCCAAATTTCACGGTAAAACAGGTTTTCTTATAATGTACTTGGGGGTACACAGTCCTGCCCAGGATTGCTTGCTATCCTCTGCCTATCTGCACGGGAGAGTGTGCCGACGGTAAGGGAATAAGACGAGGGTGCTCACAAGAAGTTTCTTCAAAATGTTATTCACTTTTCAGTTTTGTTAGATTCAGAGCTTTTTTTGTTTTTTTTTCCCTGGCAACAGCGGGAGCCAAGCTAGACTTATATATATATATATATATATATATATATATATATATATATATATATATATATATATATATATATATATATATATATATATATATATACATATATATATATATATATATATCGTTGACCATAATGTATGTCTGCTTGCTCTTACATCATAATTTTGGTTACCCGGATATGCATAAGCAAAATTAAATCTCCTTCAACATGTAATTCCTGTCACTCATACCCCTACACACACAAAAAAACAATCAATACCCTCGATTTTTGACCTTTTCGAGCTTGGCAAAGATGAAGCCATTGGCTTACGAAGTTCGACACATCTAGTTTTCAATGAACAAAGAATGAGATAAGCCATTGAAACCATAGCTAACCACCTACTCTAACCCTACATATAGCTCTTTCTGTTTTCCTGTCCATTAATACTATTGGAAACCGTCAAACAAAATTGTCAACGTACATTTCTTCAGTTTTTAAGCAGGTCTGGCTTGCTGGCTGGTTATATTCATACGTCTTTGTATGTATATGTTTTTTTTCGTATAGAGAATACCGATTAAGCTAGGGGCTGAAAATCTAAACATTGTGTCTAGAAATTTTTTTTCTTGGGGGAGGATTTGCGAAGTTCGTTTGGTCACTCACTTTGTGCCCGGCATTCACATATTTTTTGCTTTTTGCTTTTATTTTTATTGCTACCTATTAAAAAGGAAAAGGAGTAACCTATTCATTGATCTCCTCATTTTCAAAATTTTCATTGATCATCCGCAACACTGCATGCTGCCAAAAGACGCTGTTCATATGACTGTTTCCATAGAGTGACTAACAAGATCTAATTTCCCGACCTCTCATTCCAGCCTGCAGGCAACACGTCTGTGCCATCTTTGCCCTTATTATAACCTTTATCGTATTAAGATAAAAGGGGCCACAGTCGCGGACTCTTCTGAAATTCTGAGCTGAAGCTCTTTCATTAATCCACGTATTCTTCGGAATCGTACGTACAACTCCGCTTTTTTTGTAAGACATGTTGGTTGATGCGTTCCTTCGAGGCATCTGTCGATCTTTAAAGGTGGATTAGTACCTCACCCACGGGATGAGGTCAAAATAACAGACGAGTGCCACGATGGAAAGTTCGCGGGGTGGAGAAAGCTGTTTATATGATTATCTCAAATATTGAGTGTAGAAACAAACTGGGTATAGATATCAATCACTTTTCGCCAAGTTTTCTTCTTACTCCCCCGGCTTATGATGCTCTAATTCGAATGTCGGATTTGAAATGAAAATGATGCTTTACATATATCCAAGAGGTCAAATTTAATGAACGTTGCTTTAATCAATTTAGCCACTTAAGCTTATAGCCAAAAGGGAGATAATTCTGAGGTTTTACTACCACAAATCAACTTCAAGTCATCAAGTCTTATTCTTTTTTTTCAACTGCCGATCAATTTTCAGTGATTTTCCAACCAAAACTCCAACTTAAACAGTCAGTACAGGTTTATTTAGTTTCTAAGTTAGTCTAGCTGGTTGTCTATCAATGCATGTATGTATATATGCATGAATCACAGTAATGGGACTAGAATTTAAAAAATGTAAATATTTACTCACTTTATAATGTCTAGAAAAAAGGGTTTCGTGTTTTGTTCAAATTTTCCCCAAAAAACAATGTTTTTTTTCAGAAGAGGGCAGAATAACACGCAATGTAAGTTTATTTTAAATTGGTCCCTTCTTGCGTTTGGTTGTGTTCACACTTTTTCTCAAATTTTGAGCTAGGTTAACGAAATAACTTATTCATTTATCATCCCTTTTACCAATTTTTTAATTGATCTCCCCCAACAGGAATGCAACCCAAAGACGTTAGTCATAAGTCGGCCTCTATTGAATGACTAATCAAATTTGTTTTCCACTCAATTTCCGCTTTTAGTTACAACATCTTCGGTTGACTACTTGGGAACTGTTAACTTGAAATGGAAATGGCGAATAATTTCTGATATGGACTAGAACTTGCATCCTATATGTCGAGTGCTTGTCTTACTTGTACGATGCCTTAACCACTCAAATCAAGGAACCCTTTTGATTCCTTTATCCCACTTACAAGAATATTTACTTTCTCTGCAATATAGAATCCTATTTATATTATTTGTTTGAATGTCAGTGCATTATTTTTCTCTATTCTAAATTGTTTACATCGATTATGTAATTTTAAAAATTAGGATAGATTTGAGATGTTGGTTCATATTAAAACTAGCTGCTTCTGAATTTCCACTGTTGTTGATTACTAAGATACCATCATTCATCAAAGTATATAATGTTTTTAAAGTAATTTCTAAACTATTGAATGTCTCTTTACGAACCATACACATATGCAAAGGTTAGATGAACTAATGTATATGTTATTGTTGTTATTGATTACATTTGCTGTCTATATTCCAGTTGACTGCGATAACTATAATCTGATTTGGGGACTTCGGACTACCATATGCAGTAAGGACTGAGCCCTTTAACTCCCATTCCAGCGTGAGCATAATCTCCTATTCCTACCTTTGTTTATTATATCAGAAAAGTGGAGACAGAGAGAGAGAGAGAGACAGAGAGACAGAGAGACAGAGAGACAGAGAGACAGACAGAGAGAGAGAGAGAGAGATCTATTTGCTCACATTTAAGCATAAGCATTTCCTACCATGCTAATTATATAAGATGAGAGAAACATTAGAGAAAAGAATGAAAAGAGAAAAATGATAAGCAGGAGTAACAGTTGTATATACAATCAAACATGTTGATATCATTTAATCTCAGGATTCAAACAAATTAAGACTATAGCTAGATATAAAACAAATGATATGGTGTGAATAATATGAGTTGCAATACTTCAATAGATTTTACACTTTCTGAAACAATTAACTTTAAAATTATTTGCCACGCTTAGCTTAGTATTGTACAAAGATGAATATGTCTCATAACCAGTAAGATTAAACTCATTACAGTAATAATCAAGTGAGAGGCGAGCTTTCCTTACGTCCAAGTTCAGATTTCAGACTTTTTGGATGCAACATTTGTATTCGAACAGTCACCCATCTCATATGTGCTTTACATGCGCGAGAGCCTGGATTCGATTCCCAGTATGGGAAAAAAATGTTGATAGGCCTTAATGAGGACATATTCCCTGTTCTTCCAGCAGCTAATTGTACACTCTTAAGCTATTTGATTACTGTGAAGGTACCACTTGAATGGACTTGAATGCTGCAGAGTGGATGGTCATAAAACTTGTAAAGAAAAAGCCCTGGTCTCAACAAACTTGAATCTTGCAAGATCACAAAGGTGACAAATGGAATGAATATCCATTTCGTTGTTCCATAGCTGGTAATATATATATATATATATATATATATATATATATATATATATATATATATATATATATATATATATATATATAAAGAGAGAGAGAGAGAGAAAGAGTAGGTCATCCTATATAAGAGGGAGGCAACATATGAATATTTTCATTAGCCAAAATTAACTTATTTCTTTTTTAATTATTATTTTAATAATTATTTTATGGAGTGTGAGATTACAGTAAACATATATGATGTGAAGGTTTCAATTCTGCCTCGCAGTACTGGATGGTATAAAGTCTATAGCCACACTGAAGAGATGTAATACATCGAAACAGCTGTCAGTGGATGACACAATTATATATATATATATATATATATATATATATATATATATATATATATATATATGTATATATACATATATCGCTCAAGTTCAGCCTTACTGACCGTACGGCAGAGGTAAAAAGCCAGCTTCTTGGTCTGAAGCGAATGGGATAATGGATATTGAGTCATCCAAAGCCAGCTGTTTCGTTGCATTACGACTCTTCAGTATGGCTATAGTCTATAGCCATTGTATTACGACTCTTCAGTATGGCTATAGTCTATAGCCATACTGAA
Source organism: Thysanoteuthis rhombus (assembly GCA_963457665.1). Classification (NCBI taxonomy): domain Eukaryota; kingdom Metazoa; phylum Mollusca; class Cephalopoda; order Oegopsida; family Thysanoteuthidae; genus Thysanoteuthis; species Thysanoteuthis major. Next base: position 21,486,239 of record OY735235.1, read on the forward strand.
GAATCGTAATACAACGAAACAGCTGGCCGTGGATGACTCAATTATTTAATCATATTATATATTTATATATATATATATATATATATATATATATATATATATATATATATATATATATATATGCATGAAATTTGTGTAAATCTTCAAATCCTTTTTATTTTTCTTTCATGTGGGAAAAATTGATTATGGGACAAAAGCATCCAATCAACATATCGGTTGTTCAAAATCGATTCTTTCTCTCTATTAAAAGAATGTTTTTTCTCTGACCATTTACCAAATCAATCACGATTTTTTTATTTTTCATATCCATCCAGGAATAGAACCATCAAGCACCTTTATGGATTAATCTCGAAAGGATGGATCTCTGTAATTGAACGAACTTTCAGTAAGATTACTATGAAAAGGACTCAGCAAAACACTCCTGACATCAGCAGTTTTACTTTGATTCTGATAATTTTCACTATTTTTTTAAACTTTCATCCCATTCGAACAAATGTATTCACAGAAAATGGAGAAGAATTATATATATATATATATATATATATATATATATATATATATATATATATGTGTGTGTGTGTGTGTGTGTGTGTGTGTGTATGTGTGTGTGTGTGTGTGTGTGTGTGGTTGTGTATGTGTATATGTATGTATGAACGTGTTTTTTTATATTTGTTTATTTATGTGTTCCTGCACTATAAAAGTATATTTTTTTCGTCTACAGACTTGAATCTTTGCATGGGTACTCCACTAGACCCTTTATAAATATTTTTCGTTTTATTAGAAGAAGGATGTTCACTTTCTTGGTCCTTATTGTCAAAATAAGGTCCGAAAAGGTCCAAAAGTTTTTTTCATCAATTTCATGTAGAATCTCCAGAGTATCATCATCATCATCATCATCATTCTTCTCTTGTCTGTCATTGGAAATATACCTCTCCAAGGATTTGCTGCACTTTTCTATCGTGGATGTTGTTGAACTAATACTCCCTGAATTTGTCCAGTTCGGCTCTTCATCTTGTGTTCTGCCAGCTTCTGTAGCGTATGTGATCTCTGAGGATCCATGTTGTTAGTAGTGATGTCCATCGGTTGTCTGCCATTCTTGCAAATGGCTAGCCCTTTTGCTATTCGAGTTTTCCAGTCAATTCTATGATGTCTCCGTTTCCTGTTTTTTCCTGATACACTCTGCTGTCTTGTGATCTATCCATGTGAGGTTGATATATTTTTTATCCTATTTCAGATGTTTTCCAGTCGAAGTAATATCTTCATTCTGGAGAATATACATTTTTTTAGATGATTCTCCCAGTGGAAAACCTCAGTGATGTCATGAATAGAATTTATTCAGACCATGTTTACTCCTTGATAGGATTTTTTCTATATGATTTCAAGTTAACGCTAATGTTTTTCAATTGTTGACTGTGGTGGCGAGGTTTTAGTTGTTTTTATCAAGACGAGGGCCATAGTTGTGAAAATAAAAAATTTCCAAATTATTAATACTGGGTAAGTGGGAAAGAAACTCTCTACCTGATTCAGAGTTCGTTGTTTAGTGTGGTACATCTTTTTCTTTATCTATCTTCGCATGGAGGAGTCAAATAATAATGCAATATTCACAAATGTCAGATATGGTTCCCTGATATGAAGTTGATTTTGACCCACGATGTATATTGGGATACAATACTTCAACTAATTAAATAAAACACTCTTTTTTACAATTCTCAGACTATTTTTACAACGAATAACATTAAAGATAATTATCATTATGATAATAATTGCAATCATAATTGATTATTCACTATGTTTTCTCCTGCGGGGCAATTTATTGTTTGTGCGTTTATTAACTTTTTAGTTGATTTTTTTTCACAAAATTGTCTGCGAAAAGCGAAGATCAAAAGAATTCGAAGAGCACCATGACTTGCAGAGTGAGGAAAATGTTTTCAAGCAATGATAAGACATTTTTTTCTCTCAAAGTTCCAGTAACTAAACAGAGATGCCTGGGGGCAAAGACATTGAATGGAGATTGGCTTGGGTATGGTTTAATGGAGAAGAAAAAAAACTGGATTAAATGAAGTCGTTTATAACTAAGATGGAAGGAATGTGTGTGTATGCACTGCGATTACTCGACAACTGGCAACTGTACAAAGTTGACATTGCTATATATATATATATCATATTTTCCTTTATAGCTTATATCAATTATCTTTCTTGGCTACCATTTTTATAATTGCCTGAACTTAGATATGAGATATCTAAATTTACAACACTGAAGAGAAGAAGGAGGAATACTTCGAAGCCGCAGTTTAGTACGAGGGACAGAGAATTATTTTACATGACAATTATGACAGGATACTCCATATACCACAAGTCCTGACCCCTTCAAACCACGCGCATTCGGAAACAGGAACTATCTTATTTCAGATTAATTCCAGGCTCATACCTTAGCCCAGTGATTAGGGAGCAATTCTGGACCGATTCACAAGTACAGGTATCCCACTTTTTGAAAACAGTGCGTTCGTCTGAAAACCTTTCGTAAACAGTAATTGTGTAAAGAAAAAAGTAATTACCATTAGTTTACATGGGAAATATTTTGAGCATTCCTGAAACACAAAACCGATAATGATGGTATGTTAGGCTAAATATTTGAAAGTTGACGTTGTGGTAGGCACATGAAATTAGACGTTGGGGGTGGAGGAAGGTTTTGTAAACTCCCTTTGGAATTTCCAGTTTTTTGTCATAAAACTTCCTTATCTTTATTTGAAAGCCATATAAAGATGCATAATATTGGATAACAAAGATAGTGGATCTCCTTTAAGAACCGTACAAAGCTTCCAAAAGGTAAACATATAAATCACATGTGAAGACAAAAATGAAATTAAAAGCCAGGTCTCCGGTTTTGAAAATTGTGCGTATTGATTGGGGGTGTTATTTGTGTGGAGGAAATAAGACAGACATAATACTTGACCCTACAACCCAATAATGGATCAATCACCCACTTAGAAGCTCAAATCACCCACTAGTGGGCGGTATCGGTCAGGTTGACAACCACTTATTTAAACAATTATTCCTATTGGATAAAAATTGACAAACAATTTTAGACATGTAGGTCTCAAATTAGCCAACAGAACATGTGGGATTTGAAAGTATTGAAAGAGCGTTGAAACGAAAAAATGGCAAAAAGCGAAATATTGAAGAACAGTTGATGCTGTAATAGTGAATGCAAACCTTGCTGGAAGATAAGATACTAAATCTCCGTGAGACGAGAGAATTTTCGGGTCATCTTTCCTTTAAATAGTAGATAGCAAACTAGTTTTGTAAACAATTCCTACTCTAATGAAATCAAACTTCGCTGGGTTTCCAATAAATTTGGCCTCGTGCCAAACCAAAATCAGCTTAGAAAATACTTATTTGGGCTGATTCGTTAGCCAGGACTTCTAAAAGCATGATTGATTTATAAATTATGAAATACCACCACTTGGATTTTATCGATAAGGGTCCAGTTAGTCACTCAAAAGAAACGGTTATGTTACTAATGATTTTTGGTACCTTTCAGTGTTAAGGTTGACAATTGAAAAAAAGTGGAAAAAGGTGTGTTCAATGAATAAGTTAAACATTTTGATTTGTGTTTGGAATTCATCTCTTAGAAAGTCCGAAATAAACAGACAAACATGTACACTGCCAGGCTCAAACTAAGTGGCCAATTTAGCATAAGTCCGAACACATACCTGTCTAAAAATTGTTTTCAAGTATACATGTGATTACGAGTTTTTGAATCATACATGCGATGACGAAGTTTTAAAGTGTACGTGTGATTATGAGATTCTAAAGAATGCTAGTGATGCCGAAGTTTTAAACTATACATTTGATGACAAAGTTTTAAAATATGCGTGTGATTACAAGGGCTTAAAGTTTACGTATTATTATTAAGTTTCAAAATCTACAAGTAATTACGAGTACATTTGTGATTATGAAGTTTTAAATCATACGTGTGACGCCAAGTTTTGAAGTATATATGTAATTACAAGGTTTTAAATTTTACATGTGATTATGATCATTTAGAGTATACGTGTGATGACGAGGTTTAAAAATATACGTGTAATGATGAGGTTTTGGAATATACGTTGATATCGAGATTTTGAACTATACGAGTGACGAGGAAATTTTAAAGGATACGTGTGATGACGAAGTTTCAATAATTACATGTGATTATGAGGTTTTACAGTATGCGTGAGACTACGAGGTTTTAAAGTATGTGAGTGATAATGAGGTTTTAAGGTATACGTGTTACTATGAGGTACCAAAACATACGTGTGATGACAGGTTTTCAAAATATACGTGTTGTTTTGATGTTTCAAATTATACGCGTGATTACTTAATTTTCAAGTATACGTGTGATTACAAGATACGGAAGAGTGATCAGTTCCCTCAGCTGAGAGTCAGCTGCAAATTGATCAGATTGGTAGATAAACTTTTTAAGCAGTGTACCACAATAAACACTTTAATGTCATTGACTAAGCTGGGTTCAGTCTTGCAAAAGGTAACTATAGTAGTGCCGGGTTGAGTGCAACACACTAACAAATTAATCTGTGAGATAACATTTCTAAACATGACGCAACAATAGCCGCACACTTCCAGAAACATTATCTTCTCAATGCAGAGCAAGACACGAGATGACTTTGTTTCCAATGAACTTTGCTGACGGCAGACATCGGAGAGTACATCCGGTCACACTTTCTTCCTGTAGAGTCACGCAGAGATGCTATTGTACGGTCCTTAACTAGATACAATGACTCTCTAAAGGCCACATTTTGTGTTTACATATACACATACATACATACAAATATATATATACATAGAGAGAGAGAGAGAGAGTGAGGGAGTGGGAGGGGGGAGAAAGGGAGACTTTGTTCAAAGTAGACAAACAGAGTGAGGGAGAGAAGGGGAGGAAGAAAAAATTGGACCCACACATGTATACACACCTGCTTTAATAATCATCTGGGCCCGGAAGAGAAGATTTAGTTGCAACAAGACAGAGCATCTCCCATTTTCATTGTGATGTCAAGTCTTATCATTAAACATTCCCGGAAGCTAGTTTGAAAGAAAATCGAATACCCAACACTTTCTCAAGATTCAACACCACTTGATTACTTCATACAGTGGGAGCGGTAAGTATTCGTACGCTGTGAAAAACTGAACGTTTCATCTTAATAGTATTCTTTGTACGTGCCCTACTAAGTTCAAATTACGCCACAACTAAGATCCCTTTGAGCCATACCCATAAGCGTACGATGGAGACAGGGATCAAATGGCCCCGATAAAAAAAAAAGGCAAAATGATGCTAAATTCCACGCTAAAACGGTGAAACTCAGACAAAATAGAGTGAAATTTCTAGCGAATCAAGCCCCCCCACTCCCTTAATCAGAAAGCGCTGACGACATTATAAACACTTTTTGTTCATATGCTTCCAAATATAGTAACATATCAAATTCAATAATTAACAACTACACTACTCCAAATTTTATGTGTATGATCAAGTATGTTGTATCATTGTTATGGTGTAATTTGAATTTAGTTGAATATGTATAAAGAAAATTGGAATAAACCGTTTAGATATTTTGGAACACAATGAAAAGGACCAATGTCAAGAGACGAGTTTATTGGTTTTAGTGTTGTGTTAACCAGGCCTGAATTACAATTTTTTCATGAATTTACATGAATATGCTAATTTTCTACATTGGAATTATATACTACTCATTAAAAAAAATCTGAAATCGCAATCATTTGGTGGCTCAGTTGAAACGCAAAGGAAAATTTGGCTCAAATTGGGAAGTCCACCTGTGGAGTGAATCTGATTTGAGCTTGCCAAAATTTGAATAACGTGATTAAAAAAAAAATAGCTTATCTTTCCTTATTCTCAGAAGTTTCCATCTGTTTGTTCAGGGGTGGGAAAAACTTATTTAGTTTATGGTCGAGTCCCTTGCTTCGTTGAAATCTATAAAGTAAGCAAAATAGAATTTATTTCTCTATACATGATCATTCAAAAATTACGAGTCTAAATTCAACTCCCGTATCAATATATTCTATGAATTGGATTAGCTAACTTTGGCAGATCAAGTCAACCTGATTTAGGCTTTTGAAGTTAGTGTGAATTCGTCATAAGTTTTTGCGTATGTCACTACGCCACTGTAATTTGTGTATGACGTCTTCTTTTTTTTTTCTCGGTCATTGTCTTCCGACATTGTTGAATACGAAAATAAAGTTAAAAACCCAATGATCAGAGTTTGATAAAGAAAAAAACCGGAAGGAAACACGCAACGGGAACATTGTAGAAAATTGAAATTTATTAGTGTTTATAATTAACAGACAAATAGATCATAATCATAACGGATATCTACGGCATGTTTACAATTATTATATTTTTGTATTGTTTGATTGATCTATTATTATATTAATTGTTTTGATGTCATCCTTAGTGGCAAGATGAACTAAATGATATATATATATATATATATATATATATATATATATATATATATATATATATATATATATATATATATAAATTCACACAACTTAAATTCCAAATCTGACTAATTACCATAATGAAGTCCACTCTGAGAGTTTGATAAAAGTGTTAAGTGAATCTGACACACCCTGTATTTCCTCCGTCGCCAATAGTTGGGAAAATTATTGCTCTCATCATTTAGAGACCGTCAGTTAAATCTATCATCGTAGGTTTTACACAGGTTATTTCGGTGTTCAGTTGGCTAGCAGCCCAGCATTATTCAACAGAAGTTGGTTATTCGTTGATCATCCCTCGTTTCCAATTCCTTTACGTGACCACCCTCATACTGCTAAAAGACATTGGTCACATGACAGTCTCTATTGAGTGACTAACCAGAGGTTTTTTTTTATTTATCCATGCTTTCTTCTGTCGAGACTGAAAAAAAGGTTATGACATTTTAGCTCAACGGACTTATTTTGACTTGTTACTTAATCCAATTCATGGGGTTCCAATTTTTCAGGTTTTTGGGGATTTTTTTTTTCAGATAACAGTCAAGACATTTCTTTACAACGAGCTATGATATGCCGACCTTTACTTTTTTTTTTTTTTTTTACTTGTAACTCTTTTGGAGACGATAATTTTTGTGTGAGTCGTGTCTGAACGTTAATAAAGTGACTCATCTGGTTAGCTTTACTGTGAGATTTCATTGGATCGTTGTCGTTCGGACAGACTGGTCTACGTCAGTCACATGGCAGGGGACAAATGAAATAAAACATGTTCACTAAATGACATTTACAAGGATGCTATCAGCACGTGCTGTTCCGAAGAACTCAGAGGAAACAATATGATATGATTTGCAACCCCGAAGGATTTACGATCTTCCAGATTACCGGAACCGAGAAAAGAAGAAGAAAAACGCAGATTTCTTGGCGAAAATTAGATTGTAAATGTTACAAAGAACTAATTTCGTTCTGTTCATAGTTTTGAGAAGGGTTTTTTTTTCTTTCTTGTTTGTGTTGTCAACATGTTTTGGTCGGAGCATTCGGAGTTCAAGTTGATGTGTCTCCTGCTACACAGGAAGGACAATCCAGGCCTAAGAAAGAAAGTGGAAGAAAACACTTGGATTCAACGTCATAAGCGTTGTCACTACTGGAGAAAAATATCTTCACCACAATCAGATTCTGAAGTACATCTGAAGGAGGCTGTAAAATGGTTCGGCCGAAACATGGTTTCAATAATGCAAACAACGAAAAGGATTCCAATCGTCCGAAAACCTCATTGAATGAATAATTTCATTACGTCTTGCAGATGAGGGGGGCCCAATAGTCAAATACACAGAAAAGAAATCAGTGAACTGGACCCCCTTAACTCTTGTAGGTAGAGTTTGCATCGACGTCGTATTAATTCCAATGGGGAGATCGGGCCCCCTCGAATTATACGGCGATTGCAAAATCATTGGAGCTCTTTAATCCTGAAAAGCAGTTCATATTAGGCTTTGGGCTACAATCCGGCTGCAATAAACATAATAGCAACTAAAACATTTTTTGGTCTCGAAGGATTGTCCAAGTCCGTAATGTGCGGACTTTTGAAGGCTATTCCAAGTCTACCTGAAGACTCCTCTTTCAATTTACTACTATCTATTTTTTTACCCTTTTCTATCACCCGTCCTGCTCTGATCACACAGCTGCTGAATCCATAGAAAAAATTGTCCAAGTGAAGAGTTTTCCACGCTCTTCGCTAATAGTGGGAATCGAACCTGGATCCTGTGAAGCGGACGTGCTAACCATTACATCCTCTGAGCAGCCCAAGAAAGTCTGTGTTTGAGTCTTTTCGATGAATTGTCCAAACATACCTTCATCACCAGTTTCGGCTTGTGGAAAGGAGAAGGAAAAAAGGAGAAATTCCATGATTTAATTAATGTCAATTATTTTGGCGCTTCAAAGATACGTCTTGGATGAAGGGGGGCAAAAATTACTTCACAATAATAGAGAAAAAAGAAGAGAGATTCTTGAATACTGAGAGGACTTGCTGTTACTTTACCTGACATGAATGCCATTGGATACAACTGATATGCAAGAAAAAAAAATTATAATAATAATAATAATAATAATAATAATAATAATAATAATAATAATAATAATAATAATAATAATAATAATGATGATAATAATACTACTACTACTACAACAACGAATTGTAGCTCTGTCATGATATGCGAATGAGAGGAAACGTTAGCTGAAGACCTGAGGAGACTTATGGTCACTCAGCCTTCAGCGATAACCACTGGGCAACCGGTGTGAAACTGTAAATCGTAGAATTACTGCGACCTATGAGTACTGGGGGAGGAGGGCCGGAGACTTGACGAGACTTGCTGTCACTCAAACTCCAGCGGTTACCACCGGGCAACTGGTGTGAGATTCCAAATAATGATAATAATAATAAAGGTAGTTATAGTGATCGTAGTAGTAAATGTAGAAGTGAAAGCGCTACCATTACTACTACTTGTGGTAGTGGTAGTAGTATTTGTTTTTGAGAGTCATATCAGTTTTTCGAATCATTTTTGCATAAAGCAAATTCCTCCGGCTGGCACCTTTTGAAAGGAGACGCGTACTAAATTCTATTAGGAATCAGAAAACTGTCTTCAAAAAATAAATTTAATAAGAGCTCACAGCATAAAACCACCGATATATTTGGTCAACAACATCAATATATATACATATATATATATATATATATATATATATATATATATATATATATATATATATATATATATATATATGTATATATATATATATATACATATATATATATATATACATACATATATATATATATAATTATGTATACATATATATATAGGCACACATCAATGAAAAATGTAATATTTAGTGGTATACACACATATGTTTTTATATTTATACATACATATATGCATATATATATATATGTACATATATATATATATGGGGAACGTAATATATATGTGTGTACACGCATATATATATATATATATATATATATATATATATATATATATATATATATATATATATATATATATATATATGTATATATACATATATAGGCACGTATTAATGAGTAACGTAATATATAGTGGTACACACATATATCTATATATTCATACATATATATGTATATATATATATATATATATATATATATATATATATATATATATATATATATATGTAAATGAACGTATATATTATCATTGATCTCTGAGAATTTTTAACGTATTTTTCTTACTTCATGTGACGTCTGGCGGGAAGAAAATTGGAAAAAAGCTTATAGAAAAAAGTTTTATAGTCATTTTTCACGAACCTATTCTTACACAAGATACACAAACACTTGCACAAGCGCAAACGCATATGTACAAGTGCACACACATCTTCAAACATACCTAAGCATATGCCGACACGTACACACGTTGAAACATCAAACTTCGACTCACAAAGACACATATACAAACATACTTAGAGACGGATTTACAATTACGAAAATATGTGCGTGCTTACATAGGTACACCTACGAACCTTGCAGCACATATGCCAATATACATGCATAGACCGTATAAAACGTACACACATATATAGAATACAGCTACATGCATGGACAAAAAAAGTACATTAAGTCATACGCATACGGAAGACGTATTTACAAGAAAACTCATATATACAAACGAAAAGAAATACTAAATGCTCGCTTAAAGAAGGGTATAAATCTACACTTATACGTTCTGTCTAATCGCTAGATGTCACGATACGAATTTCTTGTCAATGGATTGGCACGATGGTTTGATTGGGGAGACAGTCTGCGAGCATACACTCGGGCAAATCACTCTCCTATAAATATCATGTTAACGAAGCAGGAATAGAACTTAAATCCTGATACATCCATGGCCTAAGGCCAAATGAACATATACATACATATACATCATTCAGAAATAATGCATAACTATAAATGGGTTATAATTATCTGAAACGCTATTTGAAATGACTACCCGTTATTACACGGTGTATGTATCATTTGGCTGAGATAGCGTAAATAAAAGAATAATGGAAGAGAATGGTTGCTGCATACTATTGATCATTGGTTTCATATATATATATATATATATATATATATATATATATATATATATATATATATATATATATATACATTATGTTGGGATGGCTCAGTTAAATATGAGCGGAGAGTGCTCGATATCAGAGATATTGCTTATGTAAATGTGTATACATAGAAATTCAGTGCTTCATTGTCACTCAAATTTGATTTAAGAGCAATTTTCAGACTATATATATATATATATATATATATATATATATATATATATATATATATATATATATATAGATAGATAGATAGATAGATAGATAGATAGATAGATAGATAGATGGATAGATATAGATGTATATATATATGTATATATATATATATATGGATTGTTTTCACAGTGATTTCAAATCTCGTTTTGTCCTATCACAATGGCTTTTTGCCAAACCAGTATATATCTGCATAGTTGCCAGTCTTGACTCAACTTCTCATTGGAAAAAATACTATTCAAGACAACGTATCCTGGGTGAGATACATGTATATAAAGTATTGCCTCCACATAACCCATGATAGCGAACTCTGGTGGACCCTAAGAACAGGCGCTAAAACTCTGTTGCCAATGATGATGACGAGTCTATTCATAACTTGGATATTACAGGCATGTTGAAAACTGATTTTCAAATTTCATTGCCGGTCCATGATTTTATGTGATTGAAATACCTAACTTTCATTTCTACCTAATACCTCCTTACTTTATCCTCAAACCGTCAAACTTTTTATCTCTTCTCTTTTTCTACCTATTTGAGCTACATAACTTTCTTGTCTGTCCTCTCTCTTCATATCCCGTTAGTAATCTAATTAAACTTTGTTCTAAGCTATTGTTGAAAGTTTGAATTTAGGTAAGAAGAGGCTTATTCTATTTTTCTGTTGGTTGGTCTGTCAGTCTGTTTCTATCTCTCACTCTCGCTCCCTTTTTTACCTCTCTCTCAATACTCTCTCTCTCTTTATATATATATATATATATATATATATATATATATATATCATTCAATTACACAATCTTTGTCTTTCATACGCTCCCTCCTCAGTCACCATTTTCCTATCCATACTTTTTCTGTCTCCTTTTCTAGAGAGGAAAAAACAAACCTTTCTATTTCTTTGCCCCATTCTCCAAGCATATTGTTATATCCTAACTTCCGGTTACTGCTCCCCTGACATGCACCACTCCATCCGGGTTCCCGCCCGAGAGGAGCCGGGCGAAGGGACCGGATATTAAAATATTCTTATCGAAAACACTGCCGCTGTTATCAGTGTATATTCGTGTTTCTTTTTCTCTTTGCTTTCAAGACGTCGTATAAGCACTCAAAGATGCCGTGTCATATCTAACAGACTTCAAGAAGTACGTAGATGTATGGACACGCTGTTTTCTCTCTTCCTCTCTCCCCCCTCCCTCTCTCTCTCTCTCTCTCTCTCTCTCTCTCTTTCTCTCTCTCTCTCTCACACACACACACACACACAGACAAAGAGATTAAAAAGTAAGAATGGAGATATGCACAAAGTATCTATGTATAAATCAAACTATTCAGACGGATAGATTATCTCCCAACCACTTGCTCTCTCTCTCTCTCTCTCTCTCTCTCTCTCTCTCTCTCTCTCTCTCTCTTTCTATCTATCTATCTATCTATCTATATATATATATATATATATATATATATATATATATATATATATATATATATGTATGTATTGAAGGCCATTGAGAAAAGCAAAACGTTTATATCTATCTATTCGGATAGCTCTATAAATTCCCCCCTTTTTCTCTATAAAATCCTTCCTGCTGGGAAGTAAGGGAGGTATTTATAAGCTAACTTGATTTTGTATAACTTTGTTTTGTTTTACTTTGTTTTCTGTCAAATTTATTGTGTTAAAATAAGGAATTTCAGTTCTAGCCTAGCTGATCTCTTTGGGTCGGGGACGGAGAGATAAGGAGAGAGAAAAAGAAAAAGAAGACAGGAAGATGGGGAGAGATATTTACTCATTGAATCTAAAATTAAAATCTAGCAAAATATTGTAATTATAATTTAAAATTACAATCAAGTTCGAATACTACTTACTTACTGGTCAGCCTAGGCTTTTGGGTTAAAAGTTCGAAATATTTAGAATCCAACCATTTGTCACTTTGTCGAGGAGTCTCGTTCTGTTTTCAACGATTATTTTCTACTCTTTAATTAATAGTTCCAGTAAATGGTATTTGGAAACTTCAGCATAACGAGTCGACCAGAGATGAGACATTGAATTCGTCATCAGTTTTTACCATCAAGACGAAAATAGTGCAAATACTCAAATACTACAAGTCTGATGATAATAATTGGACACAGTGGTTTTGAATAGTATGAGAATTAGGGAACGAATATAATACACTAATCAAGGTATGTCTGTAATTCTTTTTCAGCATGCATTGTCCAGTCAAGTATTGTTTTTACTATACTTTTTTCTGCCAATATTGCTGAACTTTCAATTTAAGTTTAAACTTTGCATACGACCTATGGACACTACATACTCTTGTTATTTTCTCCTTGAAGTGACTCCATTGTTCTGCTATGATCTCTGTCCGTATACCATTCAATGTTTTCATCTTTATTCCTTATTGGAACAGCCCTCCGAAACGAACTAAACTCAGTTACATTTTTTGCATGTATTGTTGAACTTGCACTAACGAAGATTTGGTATCCTAGAATGTGAAATCAAGCGGGAAATCACTCGAGAGGGGAGAGCTTTTGGAAGAGCAATTTCAACTTTTAAGAACTACAAAATCCAATTAGACTTGAAAGGAAGGGTATGTAATTAATGTATCTTCTGAATAATCACTTGAAGACCTTAAAGGAACCTAACCAAAAAACTGATCCTGAAACGTGCAACGTGCATGTGAAAGAATCATACTCCACCTCACATAGAGATATCCGAGATATCATCGAATCCATGAGAAAATTCGAAAGACAATGGGCTGGCCATGTTGCACGAATGGCTGACAACCACTGGACATCACGATTCTCAACGTGGATCCCCAGAAATCAAATGCAAAACTGTGGCCAGGAGAATATTACATGGCAAAACGAACTAGACAAGTTCATAGAGTATTGGCTCCGTGACGCCCATGATTGAGGGTCTGAATAATTCTGGGAAGGTTTATTTCCAACTATAGACAACCAAGACTGATGATGATGATGATGATGATGATGACACTACTTGCTTTTTTATTGCTGTTGTTTTCTTCATAGCTTGTAAGAGAGATGTATTCACTACATAGATAACATTTATATACTCACTGCAGAGAAGTACCCAACCTGGTTTCATCATTAGTTTTTTATCATCCATCGTTGAACATAGACTATCCCCAAGATTCGTCGAGTCAATATTTTCTGGGTTTGTCTGCTTCGTCTCGACATCTTGTATTCTGCCAGCCTCAGCTCAGCATGTGATCTCTGTGGATCCATTCGGTGAGTTGTGATATCCATCAGTTTTCTGCCATATTTGCAAGACGACCGGCCCAATGCTATTTTATTTCTGTAGTAGATGATGTCTCGAACTCCTATTTTCTCCAATATACTGCGAGGTTGAGCATGCTGACTGGTCCTGATTCTCAACAAACTAGCTACCATTATGGCGTTGTATGAACGTCGATGAATCTATGAATGCAAAAAATCTTTTTGTCCAAATAAAACTTGAATAGATTTATTGCATTTATGGAAAGGAAAGAATTTTTTTTATTTTACGTCACACTACGTCATATGATTTTTTTTTAATCATCTCTCAAAATTGGGGGAAAAAAGTGAAATATTAAAAGATAAAAACAAATAAACAAACCAACAAAGCAGGCAATATGGTGTTTTGACAAAGGTGTAAACATTTTATATATATATATATATATATATATATATATATATATATATATATATATATATATATATATATGGCATTCCATTCAAAGTATCTATTTATATAATGAATAGTGCGAGTTTTAGTATAGCTATGATAAAATGCCGTTACATAAACTGAAATCAGTTTCAGATATTGCCAAACTTTTCTATCACACCTGGTATGTAATGAATCACTGTGGCCACGATCACCGACCTGATCAAGCAAAAAAAACATAGGCTTCTTATACCCCCCTTTCTATTCGTCTGTCTGCCCCTTGTGTCTCCTCAGTGTTCTTGGACAGATAAGTGCCCACTTTAGTTTTATACTTACATTGTAAAGAGAACCTAATGCCTCGTAAAACCTTTTAGAGAATTTTTTTCTGAAATTGAAAGCACCTATAACTGTTTTTTTTCTCCCGTCTGAAAGTACATAGAGCACAAAAAAATTACAAGAATTGCAATGTTGAAAAACAAATCTTAAGCGAAAACTTCAACCTAAAACCACTATATTTGGCAAAGAATTGAAGAGTAAAAAAAAGAAAATTTAGAATTGATTTAGGACTGATATTCATTCTGAAAATGTACTGCATTGTTTTTTCTTTTTAATACTAAAAACAAAAATTGCAAAATGAAAGAAAATATTTCGTTTTCTTCTGTAAATACTTTTTTTTTAAATTACGCGTAATCTTTGGTTCTGTGAATATCTTTTTTTGAATTACACTAAAACTTGTTTCTTTCCATGAGAAAAATGTATTTATGAAATATTCTAAATAGGAAAAGTTTGTAATATATAATATTGAAAGTGCAAACTTGAACATTTATTATTCACAGAAGAACAGAAATATATATATATATATATATATATATATATACATATACATATATATATATATATATATATATATATATATATATATATATATATATATATAAAGTGTGACTGTGTATACATAGATATATATCTGAATTTATATATATATATATATTTGTGTGTGTGTGTATGTGTGTGTGTGTAAATATGTATAAGTATACGTAAATATGCATGTTAATATATAGTGACAATGTTAACATGTATGTTGGTTTATTTGTCTGTTCAGTTCAAACAATCACAGTGGACACATAGGTTTTACACGCTCTTCCTATTTTAAGCTAATTGAAGACAGGGTAAAACTCATCCAACTGAATTGAATGCAGCATTTGAAGTGTGACAAGCTACTGTAAACTAGGAAGAGAGCACGATTGAATGTAGGTAGCTGCAGCGATTGATAAAATCATAGCTCCGGTTGGCCTTTCATGCCAATTTAAGTTGAACTACCGTTCGAAAGAGTTGGATGAAAATTTCATAATTATCGTTCTTTGGGGATGAGAGGGGTGATATTTTAAGGAACATGTTTGGAGAACTTCTTTTGTATGCTGTCCTCCCGCCAAACAGGTCATTTTTACCAGCAGTTTTGAATTAACATACCCTAAATGGAAAAATATATCATTTCTGACATTGAAAATAACGAGGAATCAAATGATCTTTCAGTACATCAAATAAGCCTTCATTAACAACAATTATGTGTCCTTTATAGCTATCTTTGAGTCCGTGCAATCTTGGGCATGCTAGTACACACACGTACACACACACACACACACTCAAACATACATAAATATGTTACATACACAAATAAATATATATATATGTGTGTATGTGTGAGTGCTAGTATATATATATATATGTGTGTGTGTGTGTGTGTGTGTGTGTGTGTGTGTGTGTGTGCGTGTGTGTGTATGTAAGTGTGTGTGTGTAACTACAGAAATTCATTGGGAAATGATTGACTGAAATGGCATGAATCTTAGGAAATTTATTTTATATACATTTAGTGTATTTAAAGCTTTCTAGACTATATATATATATATACATCTATACGTATGTACATATTTACATATACATTTACACACACACATATATATATATATATATATATATATATATATATATATATATATATCCATGTATAAATGATACAACGTAAGTAATATGGATATGCTGTTCGCCATGATTCGTTGTTAAAATATTGGAGAGCTCATTATTCTATATTGTACTTGTTAACATCGAATTTGAAATGGCCTTCAAACAATGAATTTGTTTCCAAAACGTTGTGCATTGGATGAATGCTCTTCTCTGAGAGAGTTCAGTGGCCTAATTGCAAGTTTTTATCTCCTTGGCAGAGTTATATTGAATTTCGAAAGATCACGTATATTTGCACTCCGTTGCTCTAAAGAATATCGAAGGGTTTATTATCAATCTGCAGACATGTATGTGTAGAACAATATCCGTCCGTCGTATTGAAATAATTTGGATACGAATTTTAAAGATCTTTGGAAAAGACAAGAATCCGTACCCCATCAGTCAAGGCTAAAATAAGGCAAGGTGAATTGAGTGACACCGATTTGGGTAACTTAGGGCTCAAAGTATTTTCACATGATGAGTAAGTACTAATGCAAAAAGTGTAACCCTGGTAAGGAGAGCTGAGTCTGTAGAAAGTGTAAGGGCTCTACTTATTTTATTTATATTTAAGGAGGTTATGTGATAATACATTTAAAATCATATAGTTTTTCAACATTGTAACGGCCTAAAATATGCATTAAATCACATTGGAGACAATGACGTTGGGTGCTGCTGTAGTTGGCTTGACTGCCGGGTCTCATCCATGTGAGTCCCTGTGGCAAAAGACTAAAACGACCCTTGCGTACATCAAGCAGGCAAATGCAAATAATCTCTTTCTCTCTCTCATTCTCATTCTCTCTCTCTCTCTCTCTCTCTCTCTCTCTCTCTCTCTCTCTCTCTCTCTCTCTCACTCTCTTGCTGTATATATATATCTGAACTTGTTATGTATGTATAAATTTTGTCATTACCCAAGAATTATGTACCCCACCAATTATGAAAATATAGAAGAAATCCAGGACGTCCCAACCAACCTACTACATACATTTAAGGTCAATTTTTTCAAGAAAATTCTATTAGAGCTTTGCCCTTTTTTAAGGGTTTTTTGCAACCAGAATTATCCAGTTTACAGACACAGTCAAAGCAGCTACTAGTCAGTGTTTTAATTATTAGAGCATCTGTTTGCAACTTGGTATGCAGGAGGCAGCCA
This sequence comes from Thysanoteuthis rhombus, assembly GCA_963457665.1. Classification (NCBI taxonomy): domain Eukaryota; kingdom Metazoa; phylum Mollusca; class Cephalopoda; order Oegopsida; family Thysanoteuthidae; genus Thysanoteuthis; species Thysanoteuthis major. Next base: position 21,503,869 of record OY735235.1, read on the forward strand.
TGCCCAATAGTATCCAGCAAGCAGTTGTATCTTCTTCAGTTGTGATAGAGACGAATAATCTAGCAGGATGGGTGGATTTTTAGCTAGTCTCCACACAAATATAATAATGTTTTAGGAAATATCACTTTGAAAACATTGATTTAATTGATAGATATTAGTGTTTGTTTTTCCTTATTTATCTCTTTGCATTCACTTTCTACTCAATATAAAATCAAAAATAATTCTGGTGACACTTTACTGTTGGCCGCAGTAATTTTATCACATTATATTAGCGTGTCTAAATGATTCTGCTCAAGATATATCTTAACTAGAACAGCGATTCTTTAATATCTCATCGAAATTCTATAAATAAAAAAAGATGAAATATTTTCCAACGTAAGGAAAATATATATGTGTCTCTGAAAAAACTTACGTCACAATATGTTCGCGTGTATCTATTGACAATAAGATTTTGGGCGTCAGTGAGTGCACACGCCTTCGGTTCTGGTTGTTTTCCATGGGATGACATTCAATGGGAATCATCTTTTTTACACTCTAATTGGATGAAATATTAATGGACTTTTTAGAGAATGATAAACTTGGCGCAAGTTCTAAATGTTGTTCAGATTAACAAGAATATAAACGAATGGCAACAGATCTATTTGGGGAACACAAGAAAGAATAATTTGATCAATAACGGGCAAAAATGATTTGAATTTTATGAATGGAAAAAGAATGAAACAGAAAAAAAAATGAAAGGGAATAATTTGAAGAAAAATCCCGAATTATTCCTAAAGTAACGGGAGAAATTTAAGGGAAGAAAAGAGAAAAAGACAAGAAAGAGATAAAGAAAAAAACAAAGACGTAAAGAGGATGGATAGCAAACGTCTAGGAAAAGAGACATGGGAGGAACAATAAAGAATAGAAAGAAAGGGTATGGAGCGAAAGAAACGAAAATGTATTGAGAAAATCAAAATGAAGAACAAGGGGGAGATAAAGAAAAGAGAAACGAAAGAACTTTCAATCAAACCTTTCGTGACGGTACCACAGACAGTAGTGAGCAGCAATCCGTGTTTTTCCTTAAACCGATAATAAGAGTACAGCACGACTCCAACGGATCTCTATTTCAAGTCACATAACGACCGACCATCAGACACGCACATTTGATTTGGCCGTCATCTTGGAATCAATGTTTTCCGCCATTGTGATAAATTTAGTTTTGTTGACGTTTTTCATCATATTTGAATCTTATTGTATTTGCATGTTTGCATATTGTATTTGCATGTTTACGCATTAGAGTGGGTCAGTTGATCTTTCTTACTACGATCAAATTCTTTCCTCTCCGTCGCTCTTCAATTTTTTTTCTCTTGTACCTTCACTCTTTGCCTTTTCTCTCTGATATATATATATATATGTGTGTGTATATATATATATATGTGTGTGTGTGTGTGTGTGTGTATATATATATACATATATATATATATATACATATATATATATATGGATATATATATATATACATATATATATATATGTATATACATATATATATGGACATATATACATATATATATACACATATATATATATATATATATGCATATATATATATATATATATATATATATATATATATATATATATATATATATATATATATGCATCCAATAACGTTGCTCCCTCAATGCAGCGTTGCGCCAAACCATTGAGCTAAACTACCCCACGGAACCTTGAAGTGGCTACTCTATGTAACGCCATTCAATTTTTGCGGCAGCCTAATTTTTCTTTCAACATATATATATATATATATATATATATATATATATATATATATATATATATACTCACTGGATGAAAAATTGTTGTATCTATGTGCCAGACTGAATTAAGTATATAGTAAATATGTAAAAAAAAAACAATCATCTAACTCAATTAAAAAAGCATTCATTCAAAACAACAAATCTCAACATAACAATTTTTTGTCAATGCATTCACTGAATTCACGGACTCATGTTAGTAACTACCGAGTTCATCGACGCTTAACTTTGAGGATCAGACAAGAATCAATGCTTTGAGTGCAATATTACTGTGAGCCGTTTATGAGTATTTGTATTTACTCAGCTGGGCCTAATCTGGCAAAGGTTGGATTAAAGAAAACAAAGATGAACATACAAGTCAGGAAATGCTGTAAATGTTTGATTTTGGAACCAGATTAAAGACTGAAAAATTGGAATAAAATATAATCCGCTTTGTGGAGAACCCAGACAGATTTGAGAGAGTGAGAGACTGAAAACTTTCAAACGAATAAAGTTTTATAGAACTGTTTATCGCAGTTTTTAACGATTTGTGTAAATATAGTCTCTTTTTGAATAAAAGAAAAAAGGCACCTTTTCCAAATCTCTTTAAAAAACGATTCAGAACAAGAATTATCAAAATGTAACTATTTTATATTTCTAGAATAGAAGAAAACATATGTCTCTTTTTAATCACTAAGAGAACACTGATTCATTATAGATATGATAAAAATGTGACTATTTGGTTTTAATTCTGAGTCACTAGGACTAAACGTGCTCTGTACTCTTTGTAGGAACACAATCTCCAAGTCGTGCAACTTTGGTTCGAATCCTGGGATTGAGCCCCCAAGGTAGTTTTTCAGGGCTTGAGCCCCTAAGATAAATTTGCAGTAAACTCTACATCCTGGTAACGCCTGAAGTCAATTGCCACAAATCATACCACAGGAAAACAACATTGGAGGCCGAAAAGATTGGTTGAACCCCAAGCAATAATTTCCCCATTTGAAAGCATGCGCAGGGCGTTGTGAAACGTTCTGGTCCACCAGTGAGGGCACGGCCGCTGACACCATCAGAACGAGAGTCAATCATAAGAATCCCCCTCAAGGGTTAGGCTGCAGAGCAACTTTCTTTCCTCAATAAGAATAAATTTGGGGGATCGGCCGTTCTTTGACTGTAGTAAGGTATCCGGCGTCAGGGTCGTATTCAAAAGTAATTCATGACTAAGCAAGTTCCTGTATAAATGGATAAATCGATAGATAGATAGATAAGAATGAATAGAGTCGGAAATTAACGGAGATAGATAGATAGATAGATAGATAGATAGATAGATACATACATACATACATACATACATACATACATACATAGAGAATGTTTTATGAACACACTAAGATAAATAGATGAATTGACTGAGAAGAATAGATAAACAGATTAAGATAGATGGATAAATTTGCATACAGACAGACAGACAGACAGACAGCGACTGTTAAATCAAACGAAGAAGAACTATATCTTTTGTTTTGCTCTTCAGTGGACTGATTTTTAAATTTGTATTTTTTTTAGATGTCCTTTTGCACATAACTTGAGGTGATCCATATTCAATGGATATATATATATATTCATGGATATTTTCAACATAATGATCAACAAATAGGAAACAAATCATTTGCACAGTCAATTTAGAAACTGTCAATCAAAACTATCACCAAAACTGTCAGCGTAGGTTTCATCCGTTTTTAGGTTGGTCTACCTACCTTGCTAGGTATGTATCACGCATACAGGCAGCATCAATGATGTTAAAGGGTTTAAAAGTAAGAAACGAAATATTCCAATGATATCTGAAAAAAAAACGTTTCCGCTATTTCTTTAAATCTCTCTCGACGGGATTCAAATTGGGGTTCTGTTTTCAATCTAAGTTCAGACTAAACTGATCCATTAGTTTGTGTCTAGCAGGATCCAACCTTGCTTTTTGTACATCCTGACGTTTATCGTGCTCACTGTCCAACAAAAAGCAACAAAGGTGTCTTATTCATTGATCACTTCTTTCTTTTTTTTTATAATCACCCCCAAGTTCTTCCAAGAGACATTGGTCACGTTTTTTTTTGAGTGACTAACTAGACCTATTTTTGTTGTTGTTAATATGTTCCCTAAGTTCCTGGCCGGAAATTGAACAGAAACAGAATTGCTGATGCAATCCTTTTCTTTCTTACAATACGTTGACGTAGTATCGTTAAAATATTTGCAGATATTTATTTTGGTTTTGTTTGTTTTACATCTGTCATTGTTCCAAGGATCATTAAGGTACATATATGCAATACAGTTAGAGCGACGATCAAATAACTACAGAGATCAGGCAGCTTCTCTTTTGGGCCACGTCGATTACATAAAAAAGGTGAGTGGCTTCGTTTCACACAGTACTTGAGACAATGATTTTTCCCAAATTTTTTTAACAATCTATGATGTCCCAACTATTGCTTGTGGCATTTTTGTTTTTGTTTTTTCACGGGGAACGATTCCAACTGCCCTACTATTTACCCCTAGCTAAGGGGAGTAAGTGTGGGCATTAATGCTAAGGAAATGCAAACTAACCTAGCCGACTCTTGAAACTTTGTCAATTCTATCCTGTGGACTGTTTACTTATAAGCCATAAGTTAGGAATTTATTGTAGATTTTATAACAACATTATTGGTTAATATAAACATCAACTGCTCGAGTTGAACAGCACAAAACTGGAAATAGAATAACTTCCAGCGACTGAATCTGAGGAGCTCGTCTTTCATAGACGTGGCTTTAGACAAATAGGCGTCGGAAACTTGATCGGTGCTTTAAACGCAATTTGACGGTGGGCATTTGAGAGTATTTGTATTTACTAGGCTTAATGTAATCTGACAAAGTTTGCATTAGACATGAACATGCAAGTCAGAATTTGGTTGATTTTGGAACCATTTTGAAGAGAGTAAAAATTTTAAGATTTGATCCGCTTTGCGGTTCCAGACATACTGGAGTAGATGAGACTAACAACTTTCGTGTCAATAGAGTTTTACAGCACTGGTTATTGCAGTTTTCAATTCAATTTTCATGGATCTATTCACTTTTCATACACACACACACACACACACACACACACACACACACACACATATATATATATATATATATATAATTGAAATATTTAACCTTTAAATCCGGAAATACAGTTAGAAATATCTTATGACATAAGAAAATACGCTTAAAAACTAACTACACCCCATATGACCATCAATATCAAACATGACAACCCTGAGAAATAAAGCAAGAGGAAAAAAATATCGCCGAATCTGTTTCCGTTGAGAAAAATTGTTTTTCAATTAACCTGATCAAAAATTAATCCATTCCACTAAGGACGTGCATTAGACTTGCATTCGAACAAGTTTTTGTTGTTTGATATATATAATATATATATATATATATATATATATATATATATATATATATATATATATATATATATCATCATCCTTATCATAAGAAGTCTGTTCACGTCCGTCCTTGGACATAAAGCTTCCTCAGAATTTGACTGACCTATTTATCATGGGCATCACCGAGCCAATACCTTCTGAATTTATCCAACTCACCACATCATTCTACTTTATGTCAGTCACAGCCTTGAATCTGATTTCTGGGAATCCACATTGTTAGACGTGATGTCCAGTAGTCGTCAGATATTCTTGCAAAACGTATAACCCAATCCTCATTTGAGTTCTTTATCGGTTTGTACGATGTCTCAGAATCCTGTCTTCTCATTAATATACTGTGAATCTTTTTTTTTCCACGTTTTAGCTCTGTATGTGAGTATCGGCACGATACATTGGTTATACTATTCTTTCAAGGACTAGTGGGATTTTCTTGTTCTTAAAAGCTGCCCTTACTCTGCTGAATGCTTGACAATCTAGTTTGGTTCTTTGATTTATTTCTTCTTCTTTTGATAACTTCATGGAGATTCACTATCCTAGGTAGATGTAATGGTCCACTTTCTCCAGCTCTACATTTTTGAATTTGATCGTTGTATCTTTGTCCCTTATACGTTTGTAGGACATAATATTTGTTTTGCTGTAGTTCATGTTGAGGCCGAAATTGTTACTTGGTTTTTTTTAGTTTTTGCTCACATTATTCATACATATTCGTTTTGCATTGTTTGCAGATCATGATGGTTCCCAACAAAAAAAGACGATGTTATCAGTAAATGTTGATTCCGCAACTTCCATGATAGAGATGTCTCGCAATTATGGAAAGTCTCCAACGACCGACGCTGAGAGACTCATGATGATAATAATGACCCATATGTAATTAAACTTCGTTGAATAAAATTGTCTGATATTGACACTGCGTTAATGTTTTTTCTCGTCATTTTTTGTCAAGATACTCTTGTCAGGGTTTATTTTTTTTAATTCTAACAACTTATTATGGAAGTATATATAGTTTACTGGCCCTGTTTTGTTTTGTTTTTTTCGAATGTTATGATTTTTCATCTTTTTAAAGGTTATTTATAGTTTCCAGGAAAAGAATTATGTCGTCTATTGAAATGAAAAAATAATGATTATTCTGCCAATACTTGCATAAACACAAAATTAAAAGAGGAAATATTCTGCTATCAATTATATTGAGCATTCATTTAACACACATCTAGGGGAAAACCAACATTTAGCTGTTACTGTTCATTCCCAGACTTGTTTGGTGTGAGAAAAAAAAGTAGAGTTTCATCATTTGCTAAAAGTTCAGATCTAATGTTTTTCAGATCAATTTTGTTGAATGATGTAACATGAAAACTTTTTTGGAATAACACTTCGAACAAGATGACGTAGATTTCATCGAAATATGTTGAGTTTTACCGAGGTTGCTGAAAAATTAAAATTGTTGGTTCGTGTGGAATAAGAAAAAAAAACAACTCAATCATATTGAAGGCACTGTGCTATCGCACTTTCCCAATATATTTGCACATAAATGAGGGGTTGAATTAATAAGTCGACGGATGTGTTCGCCCAAGCCCTTGTTCGTGCAAAGAGAATTGGGTGAATTCCTGTGTCACAATCAGACAAATACATCGAAACCACTTCATTGAATGTTGAATGACCTGCCTTTGCTATATATCGAGGAAATGGGGAAAAAAGAAATTACCCATGTTTGAGATTGACAAAAAAAAATGTGTAATTTCCATGATTAGAAACATATTTGCAATTTTTTTTCTCATGTGTTCAAAGAAACCTCCGAGGACTCTCAGGGGGAAAGGTCATCGATTTCTGATTGGTGCAGGTAATAAGTTCCCAGGCTAACAAAATGTCTCGTTTTTTTATTGTTTGAACATCGCTGGTAGCATGTGTATGATTATTTCTAATTATGGTATTTTGTTGATCTATCCAACTGTCCTTCCACTCTCCCACTCTCTCTGTCCGTCTGTCTTTCTATATATATATATATTTATATGTAATTAATATTTATACATATACTTGTTATACTACTGGTTTCCACCACAATTGTGTTTCACAATTTCGACTTTAAGTGGTATGGTGACAAAATGATAACTCATAATTTTTTAGTTTCACTATGGTTGTTTGGTCGTCAATTACTTCCTTTAAAGTCTTTTTGTAAATTTCCATTTCATGCCATGGTTCAACCGTAGTCATTTTGATTTCTGGTTGAAATTTTTTGTGATATCTATTATTTTAGATATTGTCAATTTCAAATTTCTAGATTTGATGTTTTGTTTCATTTCGTGCAATGTTTTTTTTTAACATTAACAAGATTTTTTTGTATTGGAAAATTTTATGATGTTTTCAATTGTTCGGTTAGTTATCGTCTTAGTTTTTTGAAAACTTTATTCTAATTAGTATTTTTTAAATCTTTCTTTTTTTTATATTTTATAATTTTGATTAGTGATGTAAGTTAGTTCACTGGAATGTTCAGTGTTTCTTTTGTCGTATTTTTTATGTACGAATTTCATATCGTGTTTACAATTTCCCTAACAGTTCGTTGTTTTTTTTGGGGGGGGGGGGGTTGAAGGTGGTTTTCTTTCATCGATTCTATTATGTGTAATTCTTTTTCTAAGCATAATCAGCACGTTAGGTTGTAGTTTTAGCATATTACTGCTGTTTTTTCAATTCCTATCTCATGTTGGGTCTTGTATTATTTTTCTTTAGATTCCATTTGTATTTAGACAAGGCTGTGTCGTTTTACTATCATATTAATTTTTGCACCACTTTATACCTATATTCATGTATTCATTCATGCGTATATATACATATTGTTAAGGAATAGATACCTGATCCAATGGGATGATGATGAATTGCGTTATATTAAATTGAGATTCTTATTTGAAATGATCTCCTCTTATTACATAGTAAATGTATCACTTGGCGTAACAATATAAATCGAATAAGCAATTACTTTTATATATATGTGTGTGTGTGTGTGCATGTGCATATATATATGAATATGAGTCTATATCCATATATTTAGAGAAAGATACATATTCATATATATATATATATATATATATATATATATACATATATATATATATATATATATATATATATATATATATACAATGGTACACACTCGCACAAATACATATATAGATATAATTTTTTACAAAGTTTTGTAAAAGCAGAACGTTGAAAAAAATATCAATTATCTTATAAAGCCTTCCAATATATCTATCAAATATATATATATATATATATATATATATATATATATATATATATATATATATATATATATATATATATATATATATATATATATATATAATAGAAAGAGTAGGAGAGAAAGACATAGAGAGACAAAGATAGTACTCCATTTTTATATACATGTAGCTTTCATCTATTATAAACAGAAAAATCCTATTTAGGTGTCAATAATAAGCCTACTCGAGAATTTCTCAGAGGATAAACGACTTGATTCGACAAACATATTCTGTGAAAATATATTCTAACCATTTTCGTTGCAATTATCATTCAATTTTTTGTACTTACAATTATTTACTGTATTTCCAGATTTGACTCTTGTTTAGTTTTTTTTTTTTTCAGGAAAACAAAAGGAAAAATGATTATTGCAGTTTGGAGTATTTGTAGGCTTCTATCTAAAACATTTCTCTTTATTTACATTTCATTCCTGACAACCATTAAAGTGATTGATGTACTTGAAAGTTTTTTCTGAAAGAAACTTTGATGATATTTATATATGTCTATATATATATATATATATATATATATATATATATATATATATATATATATATATGGGGGATAGGAGATCAATTTGTACCAAACCAATATCGGCAAACAAACAAACACGCTCACATACACTCACACGTACAATTTCTATCGATTATTGTATTAATATCCAGATTTATATATATATATATATATACATATATATATATATATATATATATATATATATATATATATATAGATAGATAGATAGATAGATAGATAGATAGATAAATATATATATATGTGTGTGTGTGTGTGTGTGTGTGTGTGCTTGCGTTTGTGTGTGTGTGTATGTATGTGGGGGTGTCTGTGTCTGTGTCTGTGTGCATTTATGCTTATACTCATATTGTTTCATATATCGGAGATCATCTGTGAGATACTGGTGAGATTTATTTTCAAACACGCAAAATACACTTCGCTGTAGTATTTATCGAGTTCAAAGAAGCCCTTGGAGGAAATTCTCATGGTCATTGAAGCTATCACTCGACAAAATGTAGACCTTTTACGCGTGAGAATACTGCAACATACATAGTCACATCAGTTACTTCATCAGGATACATGAAGACTCAGAGTCTTTTCAGCTCCAAGAAGGAGTACAACAAGGTTATACCAGCTCACCCAAACTTTTGACAGACTGCTTTGAGTTTCTTTCGAAACCTAGACTGGAAAAATACAAGAATCAGAATAAATGGCAAATATCTGAGTAGCCTCAGATTTGCAGACGACATCGTCCGTTTTGAGAAAAAAACTTCCTCGATCTCCAACAAATGCTAGATTAAGTAAATGAATAATACAAGAAAGTCTCATGGATCCCAAAGTGTGCAACAATCACGTTGAAAATAAACACAAAAGGATAGAATTTGAAAGCGCACAACCGGAGAAAGCAGACTACTACATCTATCTAGGACAACGACTCCCCCCAAAAAGAAAAATCAAGCGAAGAATCTCTTTAGGGTGGCAAGCATTTGACAGAGCAAGCTCAACCTTCAAGAACAAAAAATTCCATTCGTCAGGAAGAAGAATATACGACAAATAATCCCCTTAGGGTCACGGACGGAGCTGAAACATACAACTTCACCAAGAGACTAACCCTCAAACTGAGAACCATACAACGTGCACATGAAAGAATCATACTCAACCTCACATGGAGGAATCACAAGACATCACACTATATCAGGGGGGAAATAGGAATCCAAGATGTCACAGTATCCATTTGAGGAATCAAATGTCAATGGGCTGGTCATGTTGCAAGGATGGCAGACAAACATCTCACCACATTGATCTCCAGAGATCACATGCGTAAATGAGGTCGACAGAATACAAGATGGAGAAACAAACTGAACAAGTTCAAGAAGTATTGGCCTTGGTGGAGAGGTTAGGTGAGCCCCAGGGAAGGTATATGTCCAACGACTGACGATAAAAGAATGATGATGATGATAATGATGATTACAAGCACATATGTATATATAAGTGTGAGATATGTCCAGAAAAAATGCATTTTGAATACCTCGTGAACCTGTCGCATGACTCTCATTAGAAAGGACTTTAGACTCCCATTCTCAATGCATAATTCCCAAATTTTGAGCAGGTATTTCTTGCAGAACATCGCATCACCCAGGTCTTCCATCGTACGTATAGTCTAGATTTTATTTCCTGTGACCCATAATTATTACAATTGTCATTGGAAAGGAAATCCCTGACCGTGGACTAGATCAAAGACAAAATGATTAAGCACATGACAGCAATCTCAAAAGAGAACTTTGCAGGGTTTTTCGAAACGTTGGATAAGTGTTTGATGTCACAAAGGAATAATCCAGGAATTAAGACCCAATTTCCCTGGGCAGGCTACTTTCCGGAGAATCATTGTCTATATGATCTCTTGACTGAGATTTAACGATCCATTTTCAATTCAAAGTCGGTAGGAATCTTAATATTTTTGTTCAGTCGAATACCTTCTGAATTGTGCAAATATAATCAATTCAGGCGTTCAAAGCCAATATCTTTGCATTATTTTCAGAGGATCTCTTTTCGCACCCAGTCATGTCTATTTTTGTACTTCTTTTCAGCTAATGTGTTGCATTCCTCACCTAGGATACGGGAAGCCAGTTCAAATTTTATTGGATTAAACTTCTTAATCCTGATCAATGATGCTCACATGGTAGTTGTAGAATATAAAACGACCTGAACGCTTCGATGAGAATTAGCAACGATAAGAATATCCCTCAAAAATTAATAGTGTAGATACTTCATAACAGAACTCCGGACGACAATAATGCTCGTTGTTTCAACTCAATTTATTTTCCTGGTTTTGTTTGAAATGCGATGTAGGTGGCAGAACGTGCGTGTTGGGAAATATCTATTTTAAATAACTTTTTCAAGTAGGTTCATCACAGATGAAAAGTTCATTTTTACGATCAATATGTCGAAGATTAAAGATGGTGTATTCGTAAGAAGGGGATATTTCTCATGATAACATTATAGCAATTTAATAAACTCAGACTACATTCGTGTCGTTTTCTGGTGTCTCATATTTAATTCGGAACTTGTTTCATACTCACGGTCGATTTATATTCAATGATGGATTTTTTGTCACTATTCAAAGCAGAGATAGTAGTAGTAGTGATTAAGCTATATTATTCAGCTCGAAGAGTATTATTAATAATAGTACACTACTATTAGCTCTAAAGGCTTTACTATTGAATAATCACACTGATAATATTCAGTTTTCCCATGGCTTTATCAATAGTATCAATACAATTGTATTTTGTTGGTTTTTGCTGTTTACTGATTGTGTTATGTATTGGGTAACTTCAAAGCAGTCTTTCGTTTTTAATTGTACACGCTTTTAAACGTTTTTAGTTGAAATATTTCCAAAGCAGCGTTTGCACATACTTGGCGTCAGAAACTGTCAACCGAAACTGCCAACATAGGTTCCTTTTGTTTTTAACTTAGTCTGGCTGACTAGTTGACTGTATGTTACGCGAACAAGATTCACCAATGAAGCTACAATGCTGAATTCTTGGACATTTACGATTTATTATTGCTCTATCGATCCCTCTTTTTTCGTCCAGCAGCATCCTCACTTGCTCTTCGAAAAAAAAATTGTGATTACTTCCCGAGAAAAAGCTAGGTGATTAACTTATCCATTTATGATCCCATCTTCATTTTTTTTTCAATTGATCACCCATCATGCTGCCAAAATACTTTAGTCACGTGATGGTTTCTTCTGAGTGACAAACCAGACCTGTTACTCTATAAGCCGAAACAAATGCATAAAAAGGGCTTTATATTACGTCTCTGATTCTCAGAGTGCAAACGTTTGTGAGTTCACTTTGAACAGAATGATTCATGTCTCATTTTAAAATTATTACCCACGATTCAGTGCTGTATCCGCCTACTGATCTGTTATCGATTATTACAGTCCCGTTTTCATCCGGATATCCATTTTATCTTATTATCAGATGGTTATGTTAGCCTCAGGGCATGCCGATGGGCAAATGGTCAGCAGCACGGAAAAATGATTCAGTGAGCCGAGTTCAAGTTCTGACTGAGAACATCACCGTTTATGTCCTTGGGAAAGGCACGAATTTATATCCGCGATCTACGGGAAATAGCAGGTAAAGTGAGTGACGTTGCCCAAGGGGCTTCTCGTTTCTTAGTCTATTTTCATAAATTTCGAATCTCGAGGAACCATTTCGTCATAAAAGTGAGAGTGGAAGAATTTGATGAAACCCTTATCGTTAAAAAAAAACACATGTGAATTTTATAGAAATTTAGAAACATTAAATATGAAGGTCAGCAAAGAGTCAATGTAATGTGAGATATTAAATACGAATACAAAAATCGTTCCAATTTGTTACTCTAGAGATTTAAGTTATAAAAACATTAAGAAATTATAATGCATGGAAAAAAATAGATTTCATTGAATTTTCAAATAAAAACCTAAAAACCCTGATATCTATTGAAAGAGAAACGTACAGTTTGAATGTCCAGCGCTAGCAGCGGTGACTTAGTAGTCAAGCCTCAAGACCGACGAGCAAAGAGAAACTTTTTACATGTGACACCTCGGCAGCTCCGGCCTGCTGTATCCTGCGTATGAACTGTATGTATACTTTAATATGCTCAATAAATGATTTTAATAATTGAAAAACTGTAACCAACATAGGAGGCAAAAAGGTTCTATCCGTTCCTATTTGTTCATGTATATATGTGTTTCTGTGTTACAACGTTTCTAGACAGGCTCTTTTGTCTACAGATTCAAAAATCGGCGTCTGTGCTTCACGAGATTCCTTCTGAATTGTTTTTCCTTTTTGGAAATAAAAAGCTTTATCAGCATTTTAAGAACTTTGTATTGACAGGCTTATTAGTTATATCTAGATTCTCAAGATTCTAGTTGCATGTAGATGTTTTTTACACTATCTTAAATTGTTTCCCAGTGGAGATTGATGTCATAAACAACATTTAATTCTTTGTTGCAAGTTTACTTCACATGACTTCAATTTTTGACGCTACGGTTGTCCAGTTATGGACTGTGATGGTGAGTTACATTTTCATCTGAATATTCTTTTTATCTTATTACTTAATGGGATTAACCAAATATGTCAATTTCATCAGCTTTTGTGATTCCATGTAAAGAGATCTAGCAAATGTTCAAAGTGTACATAGAAATTAAACAGATGCAAGATTTCAAAGAAATATAATGTGAACGGATAAAATAAACAGGCCTGGTTAGTTAGACAATAGAAGCCGTCAAGCGACCAACATCCTTCGGCAGTATGCTTTGTTAGGAGTGATCAATTAAAATATTGTCGATAAGGGTGATCAATGGATAGGTTACTACACTTGCCTTTACTCGGGCCACGATCACCGAAATTCCCATTTTTCTAGCATGAACACAAAAGACCAATTTAGCATAAACCTAAATTGTAAATTGATCCTTATCTAAAAATCAGTTTGGGGAATTCTCAAAAAAAAATTCTTTTTTTTTCTTGACGTAATAGGGAGTTTATCTTTAAATTTGATAGGTACATAGCCAACCAAACCAACTTAAAAACTGGAGAAACATAAGCTGACAGTCTTAGTTGACGGTTTCTCTCATCTTCGTTCTCATCAGTGCATTCTTTCTACTTCATTACTCATTATTTATGCGAGCCATGATATCGCCAATAGAATTAATTGAACAAATATGTCAGTTTCATTCACTCAAAGGAGTAACGAAGCAAATTCTCAAAGCATACATAGAAACCAAGCAGATGCCAGAATTTCAATAGGAATAATTTGTTAACAGATTAAACATGGTTAATAACTCAATATAAACCAAGATATCAACGTATACTGACAGCAGGCGGTGATCAATTAAAATTGTTAAAAAAGGTGATCGATGAATAAGTTACATCACTTGTCTTCTTGTTGGACATTAATTGATATAAAAAAAAGTTTGAATTTTCCAAGAGTAAGTGTGAATGCTGCTGGGCACACTCTAAAGGACCGATTTTGCATGCACTTACATTGCAAATTAACCCCCCTTTAAAAACTGAGGCTGGTTCATTGAAAAACAGAAGAACGTTTCTGTAGAGATAATGAGGAGCAAATGTTCAAATTTTCAGTTCACGATCTCCATTGGTACAACCTGTGCACATGATACATACATTCATAGATAGCAAGCCAGACCAACTCAAATGCTGAAGAAACCTGTTGACAGTTTGGGTGATTGTCTTATTTCCAAAGAAATACTGAAGAATGAGCTGGAGCATTGAATGCTGTGTTGTCACTTGGCCCACTCAACGAAGATTTTGAAGATGCAACTCTATTCTCTGGGAAGACATTCTACTGTGCTGCTGAAGCGAAGTCGATTTAGAGATATAACACCTGAATTCAGAATGTTATGATTTCAAGTACCTTCAAGTAGGCGTATAATGTTCGTTTCTCCCCCTTCGATTTCGTTTGATGGGCGTATCGCTTCAATACGCAGCTCTACGTCATTTCATTTCGCTTCGTCAGTCGTTCAGATTTCATAAGTGTCTTATAAGCCGGGGTTCTTCAAACTTTTTCGATCACAATCCATTTTAACGCAATATACTTACGACCCACTGATATATATATATATATATATATATATATATATATATATATATATATATATATATATATATATATATATATATATATATATATATAATGAAAAAGATGTATGAGATCCGATGGAATCAAAGTATAAATTGTGTTATATTATCATCTTACCATAGCCACTAGTAATGCAAAGGCTCAAAGAAATGAGATTTTGGATTGAAAGCAGTTATTTGAGCCTTTGCATTTCTATGGTGGTAAGACTAATGCTACGTCAAAGCGGGTACCCTATCATTGGTGAGTTTGATTCTTGAAACAGCTCCATTTTTATTCTATTCACGTTGTCTAAGTTGATTGATACAAAAACTTTGTAATGACAGAAGATCATTCGATATAAGGTCTTATTTGATACAGGGCAGTTTAGAATTATTTATGTATATATACATATATATATATATATATATATATATATATATATATATATATATATATACATATATATATATATGTATATATATATAACATGTTTAAATGCATAGTCCCGTACGAACAGAAACCTATTACAATATATCTGTTTCACATAATTGAATCAGCATTGCCAATAGGTGTGCTAGAACTGATTATCAGAAATTATCTATAAAAAAAAAAGTCTTTTACCTTACATGAAAAACAAATAAATCTAAAATATACCTGCTCAAGATGAGGGCCTTGTTGGTCCAAGATCACCTGAAAGACCCCCAACCGACAAAAAAAAGAGACAGAAAGGGCTGAAAATCCATGGAGGAGCTGAGATGATCCAATTGACAATGATAATACTGAGCTATATTATAAAGAATTGCTGCCACTTGATCTTCAGTGGAAGGCACCAGTCACGGCCTGCATGAAGAAGCAACGATTTGAAATGAATACAATGCCTTCGTGATAGTCAACAAGATGGATTAGATGCATCCTGTTCACGAGAATAGATCAATAAAATTGTAGCTTGAAACGTTGATATTGGCTGAGTGTTGATCTAAAATCTTCACTGTACTATATTCGCTTAGTCTGAGCTGCATTCACACCTGAATTAAGTACTTTGACACGAGCAAATGTTTTTGAGAAGTGAATAATTTTTGTGTGAAATAGAAGCTTCATTCACTATTAGGTAGTGGATTCTCCTACGTATTTTTTACATCAGGATATTTGTGCGGGCGCACGTCTGTGTCCACTGTCCACATAATAACCATTTTACATTACACAATCAACGTTAGTTTCAATCCAATACTTTTATGCTTAGCTAATTTGGATGAGCTATATTTGAGGCCAGTATCTGTTTTAGTTGAAAGGCATATAATGTGTCCACAATAATGTGATAATATTTATCCATAGGAAGCAAACCTGAGGAGAGGATTTGTAGGTGTTAAGAGAGTGGAGAGAGAAGATAACAATACAAATTTTCTCTCATTTCATCCTCGCTTCCATATAATAACTATTATCATTCATGTCTGCCTACATGAGACTCGTTTTGGTGGTCTGCATTTTATCGTATTTATAGTAGATAATATTTATGTTCAGCTTTTTTTTTCATCCCTTTTATGTATGCAAACAGCTTTTCACAGAGTATTTTTGTTCTAGTTCTCACACCATTCGGATATTATGGTTTTCAGTGAAGATCGAGCAATTGAAAGTCACATCACTATTCCATCATTCTCCCTACTTTCCTTATTATTATGCGTTAGTTCAATATTCATTTCAACAGCTTCCATTGTCAAGTGACAGCAAGGCTCCTCAAATCTTCAGCACACTCCTCAGTATACGTTTGTAATACTATGTATTCGTTCCACACTCATGATCATCATCATCAATACTCTTTTTGAATTTTTGGAATCCAGGGGTTGTCTCATAGCCGCTATGTTAGTTGGTTATCAGAGACTAGAACTCGGCTTTATTTTGAATCGCCCGTTGGTGTTGCCTAATCGGCAGTGATATCTATTTTCTGAATCCTTTCCATAAGCAGATGGTTTTCTAATAAAGATTTTTTCCCCAAGAATATGGCGACTTACACAGAGGATCGAATGATAGCAAATTTTTCTCACAGCTTCAGCGCTCTCTTGTCGATTTCAATTACGTTGTAGTCTTTTTGGTTTCAATTCACCTAAAATTTCAAATCCTTGTAGAATATTCGCTTATTCATCTCTGTCAAAGGGTGTCAGCTTCTGGTTGATATTGCCTTGCCAGGTGAGTAGTTTTGGAATAGAGCTTATCACGTGACCATACAACGGCTGTTTAGTCGGTCAAATATCGTGTATTTTCTACTAATGATTATGAAAATGGTACGAATCACAAGTTGGAAGGAATTCATTCCTAGTGCACATAACTCATCAAACCGAGGTTTAGTCTAGAGGCAGTATGAGATTGAGGCCAACACAACAGATTTGATATTCACACAGGTAAACATTCAATAGAAGTTACACCATCAACGAGTCACGTCTGTTGTTACACTTACTGATCCCTCATCGTTAAATACGTTTCGTGGGTAACTTACGGAAGTAAGCCCATATTTGAAAACATTATAAGATGTGTAGTATAAAATAACGTGAATGTACAATGAATTGTGATAATACCCTATATAAAGTAACAAACTAAATGTGCACTATAAGGTATACATCAAAATCATAGCTGAAGAGAAGACAGTGTTTGATCAACACTTCTGGGAGAAATGTTAGTATGAATAGTTTCCCTGTTTTTGCTTTTGTTTTTATTTTTTCGTAAATCCCTGACACAGTAACATTGTAAACTGCTGGTGATCCTAACAAGAGAAAATTTACATAGAGCACCATAATCACAAAATACTTGTAAAAAATTGAAAAAAAACATAATAAATTACATAAACAGATATTGGGAAAAATGGACTGAAGGAGTAAAAATGCCTTTAGTGTTTAAAGCTGTCAAGCTTTCTATACTTTTGGACGGTGCCACTTAATAAACTTTCATCACATGACATCTTTTGGGTGAGACATGGTTTTGCGACTGAAACATTGTTACCATTAAAAAGTATATATATATATATATATATATATATATATATATATATATATATATATATATACAGAGAGAGGAAGAGGGAGAAAATGAGACCGGCAAACTGGCAGAAAGTTCAAAAGATGGAAAATGTGAACAGAATACCAGATAAATACTGCATAACAGATACTTTACATGAAAGATAATTGCGCACTTAACGACCAAAATTCACCGACTTGCCCGTAAAGAATACAAATGCATTAAATTAGGGAGGCCGACCTTAGAGAATATCCACTTCACTTTTATATCAAAAAGTTTGCCATTTTTCAACTCCTTTCCATTGCAAATTATTGAATAAGAATTGGTTCTATTGATTGAAGGTTCGTGCTGGTTGTGGCTTACAAATTCATTTAAACTGGCTATTTGGTTTGTTGCTCTTTTACAAGTGCATTTCTGAAAAAGGATGCAACAACTCTGAATTAAGTGACATTATTTTGAGAAATGACAATAGAATTCCATTAAATGATATTTTCTTTCATTTGGTAATATGTATAAATTGTACTTTATTTACAGCGAGTGCAAAATATACGATACATTTCAAAAGTTTTATTCTAACATCCTTCTACAGCTACTATATTGACAGAATTGGCCAAGGATTAAAAAGTACAACAATGGAAAAAAATGAAAATATTGGAATAAGTTTAGTCATTGGAATAGTTGTGTACGAAAATCAGAAATATTCGGACCAAATTTGTTTCAACAGATTCTTTGCACAAATACATTTTTTAACCAATGTACAGAGGATATTAATGTGTGCACAAAAGCTTAGTTATCTAGAATAATACAGTATTAAATAACTATCCTTACAATTATAGGTATTAGAACTAATCTCTTAGGTAAATGCCCCTGATGTTTAGTTTTGCTTATTTTTTGAAGTTTCGTGTCAAATATCTTGTGAACTTACTCAAACCGTGGAGATCATCACATTCGGAGTCTTGATAGTTTGTTAACTAAATTCGTGATCTAATAATTTTGATTTAACCATTTTAAAACTTATATAATAACTATAATAATCTTAATAGTTGTGATCAATTTATTTTGGCATTGCATCACATACATACTTGATAATGTTTTATTCAAAGTATTTCGGAGTAAAAAATAAAATCTAAATAAGTTACTACGTAGAATATGAATATATTTGTATTATATTGAAACATGTGATAATTGTTTTATTAGCGATGTGAGATAAACTGTGCCAAATCATTTCGAAATAATTTCAAGTTCACATTTAAACAAACAGTCTACACATACCCTTTTTGACGGGAATGAAACTTACACAGCGTGAGATTTTTGCACACTATGAGCTCTGATATTTAAAGGGGAAATTGACTAGCGATCTTGTTTTTCATGAAGAGTTCAGGCCTCCGTGGCTGTGTAAGTGCTTTAAGCTCAGACCAGACTAATATCTACAGGTACCTACCTCAGATCAATGCTCAACAGAATACGACTCGTACTGTAAGCTGTATTGCACTAAATGACCTATTCTTGTTTCCTTGTATTTGTCCTGGTCAAGTTCTGTAAATATCTAAACAGGGTGTCTTCCTTGTAAAAACGCTTTGTTGAACATCAGTCTCATTAAGATATCTACCAAACGATCATCTTCTATTCAATACTTACACAAGGTTGATCACCAAAACTATAATAAATGTTGAAAAAAAATATCAAGAAAATTTCATCTCATGATACTTAAGAAAGTTTTCCTGTTGGATCATGTCAGCCAAACCTTAAAAATATTTTTGTTTAATCTACTTTAATGTTATACCTCCATTCAAATTTTACAGATTCCCTCTTTCGTCTTCGAATTCAAACCCTCAATTTGTTGAATATTACATTGCCCCCAAAATGCCTTATTTCTTTTGTAAACATCCTCGTCACTTTGATTCCCGTTATATTATTCACTCGCTTCAACTAACAACGCACGGAGAAATATTTTTGCAACCAGAATACAAAACACTGAAGAGTTACACTAAGTGATCGCAATAACGCTGCTTGCGAACGCCTACGATGTTTATTGCTCTGTAAGCAATATAATTCTTTTGTTTAAGCTTTAATACAAAAAAAGAATAGCAGCAAACGATTGGAGTTTCCTCCTTGATTCAACTTAATTAGAACAAAAGATATTAATTACTGTCTTTGAATGAACAAGTTTTTTTGTGTTGAAGAATTCTTTACATCGCATTGTGCAAAGTGTTTATAATTAGCGTTCAAGGCTTACAACATTTACAGCAGTAAGTCGCTTACAATGAAGTGAGCAAACGTGCTTGGTTTAAAATGACTTCGATTTTCCTCTATTCATTTCGAATGAGCTCATACAGCTGTCATCAATTAGAAGATCGGGGTCTTCAGGAAAATAAAGAATCCAACAACCAAAAAAGTCAACGTAGGTTCCTCTCGGTGTTTAGGATTAAGTCCGGTTAGAGTAGCCAGGCGAAGGACATCAATCAAAGAGACAATGATGTTGTACGGGTTCGAAATGAATAAAAGATTTATTGTGACTTTATTGAATTACTTAATTAATACAAATCCAATTACAATCTCTGTACTTCAATACTATGTTTTGCCTGATGCCTTTCAACCGTAGGTTGCAGTTGTTTGTAAAAACTCATTTGGCTTTTGACTAAAGCCTTACGTCTTGATGCTTTTTAACCTTGATTCTCAACTGGCTAGCTGTCTGGCTGACCGTGTATATATACTACATACAAGTTACACCAGTGAAGCTGAGGGGCTGATATCTTAATTATTTACTCCTTATTATGTCAGAAAAGGTCTTTTCTTTCTTTTTTTTAATATCCCAACCTAAATGGGTTTGCAGTGTGAAAGGTCCAGTTAGCAATGTAAGTTTTTGCTAGATTGGTTTCTAGTTTGTACCAGCTTTTTGTTTTTGTTGAAAATTCAATTTTTTGTGATTGCTACCACACAGGAGACCACAGAAGTAACTTATTTGTCGGCCAAGCTTTTTCTGCAATTTTTTAACTGATCACCTACAACACGGTCTGTTGCCTATTAATGTTGGTCACGGGACCACTTTTATTGAGTGATTGAGCATATCTGCTCATATAATGATCAGAGTACTGTTTTTCTGATTCTCTGTCCGTAAAAGAAGTGACTATCCCGCATTAAGGTAACAATTTTAATTTGCATTCTGCTAAATCCATCAAAATGGCGGACAGAAAACGGCTTTGAAATCACTGGATCTGAAGTTGAATGAAGTTGAAATCGATTGAAGAAGACTCATTTTTGATTATCCCTTTTGTAAGACTAATGAGATATCTTTTTTTTTAAAGTTGATCTCGCTCATCTGCAAGTTATACCTTTTGGTAATCATTGCAGCACTCTTAATCAATGCAAAAATTTGACTGAATGTTAGTTTGTAGTTTGAGAACGCTCAAACCTCTTCTCATATGAAATAATGCTGGTGGCTTCTTCGTCTTACGCCATTCCAGATTACAAAAAGGTTTCATTGGAACATTTCAGTCGGTGGGGAAATTTGCATTCACCTTTTCTTTTCCATCTTTTCCCTTGCCTTTGGGGGTTTTTTTCTTATTCTCAGTATTAATCCAGCTGTTTGTAATTTTTTTGCGATCACAGAACCTCTAAAATAGCGTAAACTTAACCCTGTTGCCGCTTCAGAAATCCACCTTTTCTTCTGTTCTATTAAGCCAAGGTCGGAAAATAATTCTGTTTTAATCCGGATTATGGATTTATTCCCAGAACTAAACCCTTTCATCTCCAGAAGATGAAACCTTATTCTTTATCATTTTAAGAACGTTTCTTACGTTTGTCTATTTGCGTGTTGTAAAGCTTTCCCAGTGAAACAATAATTCCTTTTTCTAAAACATGTAAATATTTACCAAGCTTGCCTTCCTCAACTTCTTCAGATCTCATAGAAAAATGAAAAATCTAGTAAGGTTCCTAAAAATGAAGAAGCCTGCGCTTGGTTGGTCTCTTAAACCAGGATTTCTTGAACTTGAGGATGATTCACTCAGGTATGAATGAAACGACATGAGAAAATTTGACAAAAAGCGTAAAGATATTTAGTCATGCGTGAATATAGATTTTGCAATGACAACTTGAGGGTGAATGACAATGAAGCAGTTTAAGAAACACACCTTCACCTTACGTGAAAAAGGAACTAGAACCCCAAAATCTTTTGCAGTTAGCTTGCCTTCAGGACAAAAAACCAAAGATACCAATAACTGAGATGCAAAACTGTCCATAAACAAGACAAAAAAGTAGTATATCTCATCAAAGACCTTTCGATCAGCTCTGAGACATTAGAGACACTCCAAAAGAAGGGGTTATCAGGGGTCTTTCAAACCACAGACTGTCAGAATAAGCTGTAGAAAAGAGACAGAATACCCCCTAAAAATACTAAAAAGCATTCCTATACTAAAGGTTTCAAGCTTATGTCTGACATCAACGAGATCCTCTCACAAGTCTGTAATATAGCACTTAGATCCACAAAAAAGAGCTTCCGTTTATATTCCTTCTCTTTGTCTACAAGCAGAGAATAGTGTTATGGTGATCGTGCACACACAGACACACAGACACACACACACACACACACACACACATATATATATATATTCCCATAACATATACAACACGAAGGACGTTAAACTAAAAAAAAAACTTATAATAAAAGCGGCTGTCTCCACATGAAAATACAAAACTGATGATTTTACCATATTTTTTAGATCTGCTGAGGGTATCTATTGGTATGTTATCGATAATAATTATATATATATATATATATATATATATATATATATATATATACACACACACACATATATATACTCAAACACACATATATATATTGCATCAAGTGCATTGAGGACAGTTTGGGAGCCATTTTGCATTAATCTAGCACAAACAATTGACGACTCAAGAAAAATGAAAAAAATTCGCCTCCTAGGTTCAGACACTATATTGTGATAAATGTGGAGAATTTATATTCATATATTTTCCTGAATATGCATATACATGTCATAGTATCTCAAAATATGAAATGATATTTCAGTAACTATCACATGAATACTCAATTGTACGCTCCGAGGAACGTCACAATATGCAGATCCGCTGTGACAATAGCATCAATACTGGAGGAGGTAAATATCAAAATGAGTGAAAAAAAATCTTCTGATAGTTTTTCAAAAGTGCACAGGTATATTATTCAGATAAACTTGAAAATATCAAATGTTACATCGGGAGAGTTAATATTACAACCGGGATCATGCATATCAGCAACTGTTGAAAAAAAGGCTCCCCACTTAAGTCACGAATCGGTAAAATAATTCTCGAAATCGGCTGTCTCCTTGAATTTGTGTTGGGTTAGAAATTTGTAAATGAACTTTTCAGGGAATATGAGTTTTCCCCCTTACATTTGTCTTCATAAACTAATCGAATATTTTGCTATATTTAAAAAAAAAAGGTCACATAGATAGCCAATGACATTCTCAAAATTGTAACCAACATCCTGAATCACACAAACAGACAGGATGGCTAACATTGAGTTAATACATATATATATATATATATATATATATATATATATATATATATATATATATAATTGTGTGTGTGTGGTCAGAACAACAGAGAAATGTATACATTGCTGTTTTCATCTTCCAAATATTTACTGTGTAAACCTTCACAGAAAAGAACCCTCAAACCTGGGAGTCTTACTTTGGTGATCGAAAAACAAGAACGTTAAGTAAAATATTTAACTTTACAGCAATTTTTTGAAATTTTATTTAATCGATCATAATTTAGTGTTTCAACCTCGAAAACTATTTCAAAATATCTTATATCATTTTTTTGCGATTACAATCAGTTCGAGCAGTAAATTAGGTAAACATAATAGGTATCTTGAGAGATTTAACTGTTAGATATGTAAAATGAAAACATCAATGTACAAATTAGATAAATAATCGAAATAATAAAAGATAGGGTAGGAATTATACGGAAGAAATTATTCTATACCATACTCATATTTGGCGTGAACAATCATTTTTTATTCAAGTCGTCCTTTAGTAAATAAATATCGAATTTTTTTCGAATCGGATCATTCGTGGATTTTTGTCTGATTTTTAAATTTCTCAAATGTCGATTTCCCTTTGATAATTCAGTTCATATCGTTCATATTTAAATAGCGCCATCTAAAAGAGTGCCGTTACAACGATAGTTCACTGTGTCCTCTGCATATAAAATCGAATGTTCTCTAAGCAACGCAATTCAAACGGCATGCAGAAATAGCGATGATTAATTAGAGGCAAAGATATTTAAGCTAGACACTTCGGAGTATCTTGTCCGGCTGAGTAGTGACCTGTTTTAGAATCGTTACAAACGAGTGGATCTTGAAGGAACCAGAGTTAATATTCTGAATTCGGATTTAAACTACCCGAAAGTGATTTGAATCGAGGTTTATGGAACAAAGGTCAAGAGCTTGGATCCTCTTGAAGAAGGACTGATACTCTTGAAGAGGATAAATCGAAATGAGTGGGCCGGAGAAAGAGCGATTTATTTTAACGATGATCAGGGGAAGAACGTACGTATACAGATAACATTGTGCTGGTATTGGGTAACAAGGATGGAGACAGTATAGCATTGGCAGTTATATGAGATTGCTGGGATAGATTAAAAGATAGATGGATTAAGAAAGAGTATGAGAGAGAAAATTGACTGATGTTAACCGGTCATAAATTAAGTAAGGAGGTAGGTGTAATTGTTTTAAATGATACAGAGCTCATGTTTAGTGAGGTTTCGGTTTTTTTTCTCCATGCACATAAGAAATTTATATACATGGATATAATGATCAGATTTTACGCATATATTCCCGAAATAGGTTCATGATAGAATAGCTGATGATCCCAATAAAATCAGGCATATTAGATTTGGATCCATATTTTACGAAATAATCGCAAAATGGAATTCTGTTTAAAGGCAGAATACTCTGGACACACTGACATGAACATTAACAGCGAACGGAAAATGACTGACTTGAATAATGTAGCGTAGTAAAACAATTTGGGACTGAATAAAAATAATTAAGTTTTTAAGAGAAAAAATATTTGTTAGATTTAACGTACTAAGTTTCAGATATATATATTGGAAATTCCTGCATAAATAAATATATCGCTTAAATTCAGCCTCACTGACATAGCAAGAGGTAAGATATCGGCCTCCAGGTCTGCAGTGAAGGCTTCAATCTTGCCTCGCGGTACTGGATGGGATAATGGAAAGTCTTTAGCCACACTGAAGAGATTTAATACATCGAAACAGCGGTCTGTGGATGGCACTATATATATATATATACATACACACACACACATATATATATATATATATATATATATACATATATATATATATATATATATATATATATATATATATATATATATATAAGAAGTGCTCTCCAAATGTTCAAAGAATGACTATGACCACTATATACATAACTCCTAGTTTCAACCGTTTCCTTCCATAAGTTATTTTCCCTGCTGTTTGCACACTGACGACACTGCTGAGGGACTGCTCACAAAAGATGGTACAAAAAGTACATTCTACGTTCGGTTTCGCGCTCAGTTTCCAAATTTACTGAACTTTTGAGAACTTTGGGGGTTTCCCATCAACTGGCCAGGGTTAGTTTAGGGGAAGAGCGTATTATTCCATATTTCAAAATAACTTTAAATTGATTTTTTGTAACCAGGTAAACATTATTACAACTTGGCCAGGTTTTTTCGTTCATCCCTTGTAGGTTCTACATTATTTGAGAACTGTTCTTCTGCTCTCTTGAGAACTTTTTTAATGAAAAAATTTCACTTCCGCAGAAGACTGCTAAAGGCAGTCAGAGCAATTTTTGCCAAGAAACATAGAAGTTTTGGAAAGAGAGAATTATTAAGTTACCAGAAAGATATCAGCAGGTAGCTTAAAAAAAATATTCGGTTCAAAAGAGTTATTCTCGAAAAAAAATGTTTTTTTTTAATTCTTATTTAATAAAACGAGATGACTTTGTCGTTACCTGATATATATATATATATATATATATATATATATATATATATATATATATATATCAATCATTTTGTCATCCAAAGACAGCTGTTTCGATGTATTACATCTCTTCAATGTGGCTGTAGACTTTCCATTATCCCATCCAGTACCGCAAGGCACGGTTGAAATCTTCACTTCAGATACGGAGGCCAACGGAACTGAAGGTCAGTAAGACTGAATTTAAGCGATATATTCATTTACACAGAATTTCCTCATCCACCAGAGTGCTCTATTCCTATCGAAGAGCATTGCTCATATATATATATATATATATATATATATATATATATATATATATATATGAATTATATCATCTGAAACTCTATTAGAAACGAGATCCAGTTATTATACGGAGAATGTGTTACACGGCCTACACAGTAAAAAGAATAAACAATTAAGGGAAATGAAGCTATCGTAGGAATCAAACCGGCAACCAATTTTGGAGTCTTTCTTCTACCATTGAGGTCATCAGCCCAGCGGAAAGACGAGGGCTAAAGTAACTGCTTTATCCCCGAGTTCTCTTTGTTTATTCACCGTCCATATCTGCACCATTGTTTCTCAACATGGACAATTATGCTATTGAGAAAAAGGGATGTAATCCAACAGAATTATGGAGACATTACGTTTGAAACCGTCTCTGTCGACACATAATGCTGTCACAAGACGATGATCACCCGACAGTTCTTAATGAGTGACAAACCAGAGCGTTATACGTTCGTGTGAGAGTTCCAGGTGCTGTTTTCTCAAAGCTAACAACTAATTATACCCTCACGCACACGCACATACAGGCACACGTACGCACACACGATTGTTCTCTATCTTATCTGATATTGTGTTTGATTGCCTCAGGTCAAAACATACGCTTATTCTAATACACACCTGACTTTTCGAAAGTCTACACCATGTCCAACGAATCGGACGAGAAATGATAATTTGTTCTCCATTTTATGCCATTTCGACTTACGATTTTTTTTCTCCTTTTATAGGACCACTTTCCTTTCGGAAAGCAAGTGTAACCTGCATTTTTCACAGATTTTAAGGAACTTTCATTTCCATCCTTAAATAAGAAAAGACGAAACTTGAGAGAGAGAAAGAAAGAAAGAGAAGAACATACGATGAAAGAAAGAGAAAAGAGAAAGAGAAAATAAATACATTCAAAAGTAGAAGATAACGAAATTAAATACCTCAAAATGATACAGCAGAAGGTAAAAATGAATATGGTAAAAACAAAGAGAGAGAGGGGGAGAGGAGAAATAGATGGAGGAAGAGAGAGAGAGAGAGACATAAAGGGATTTTAAGAGCATCGAAGCAGATAAATCGAGACAATAGTCGAAAGTGGTTAAACCCGTGTCTAGGACGAACTGATCATTTGAACATTACATTTATTAAAATCAATCATACATATCGATTGCAGATAGGATCTGGCGGCTCAAAATGACATCTTGCATTGATGGTTTGACTCAGTAATCCATTTCATCACTTAGTGAACTGAACAGATTTACATGTAGGTAAAAAAGAGTCTTACATCAGCATTTTATCTATCTCATCTGTCAATCCAACTTTTGATTTCTGGGCCTGATTCAGCGGTTAGATAATTGGGTATACCGTTCCGTCTAAGAGGCACAACTGAGAACAAGAAAAATTAGGCCATGCATTGAGAAATCTAAGACTACACACGAATTAAGGATGTTTCAAATAGATAAAAAACGTTCAATAATGGAGCTACGTCACCAAGCAAGCAGTAATAATTTGATAATATCATTTGATTTCAGATTGAGGACAAAATTGAAATGTTCTAATATACTTATAATTAATGTTATAGCAGGAAAAAGTAAGATTTAAAAAAAAGAATGGAGAAAAAAATCAATAATTTGTTTTCATAATTTTTTTCAGGATAGATTTGTTAAAAGTAACTGTCCTGTGATTTATAGACTTAGGTACATGTGTGTGTGTGTGTGTGTGTGTGTGTGTGTGTGTGTGTGTGTGTGTACGTGTGCCATTCATTGAGTTTACAGAACCAGGGGGTCACAAATGTACTGAAATATGGTGGGTATGGGATCAGGGGGCTGCGAAAGCGCTAAATCAGCAAATGATTTTTGTTGACCCAACTCAAAATTTCCTTCATCTACAAATCACAACCAAACAACTAACACACACGCACTCACAGCCGCACATACAAACACACACACACATATGTATACATACACACACACACACACACACACACACATATATATATATATATATATTTAAAGGAACCTCTACAAAAGCATGTTTATATCTGTTCCTTATTCGGGCCTCTTCGAGCAAATGATTCAATTTTTTTCAAATCCCTATTTAGGACGTATTTTGGAGTGTGTCTATTTTTTCTAGGATGGAGAACCTTCATTCTAATTCAATTTAAATAACTTCGCTTTTTCTTTCTTCCTTTTCCTTGTTTGGTTGCTGGTCACTGGTTGTTATGTTTTACTGTTTTACGAAATTGAAATACTTCACTGTCTGCCAGTTATAAACTATGAATTGACAGGTGGTGCTGTAGGCACTTTTCTAATCAGTATGTTGTTAAAACATCGGGTATCTGTGGCATGTATCCTCTCTGATTTGTTTCATATTTTAGCTCTACAGTAACTCAAACCACTGTTTAATGTTGATTGTATCAAGCACTTAATGAAATAAACCCATCACACATCGGTTAATGCATTATATTATATTGTACCCCTGATTTGTATTGTGATATATATATATATATATATATATATATATATATATATATATATATATCATAGAGAAAATCCATGTTTTTATTAGCCTTATTTTTCTTCCAGATGCAAGGGTTACTCTTTCCAAATACCTGATGGTGCTGATTTGTTTGCAGCTTAAGTGTCGTATCTAGATACAAGATATCGAAATTATTTGGTCAACTTCTTCAAGATTTAACAGACAGGATATGCTAGGTCCAACCCGAAATGGCCGAAGTCCGATATCCAATCGCTGCTCCTAATCCATTCTCCCATCATCGAATGGAATGCGTGTCAGTTCCTTCCTCACACACACGTACGCATATATATTTATACCGTATTATAACTTCAGATCCTTTAAAAGACTATGAAATCATGATGCAAAATACATTTATTTCACACGACAAATATTTATTTTCGGCATGATCTCCGTAATTGTCAGGGCAGTTACTTCAGTGGAAAATATTGATTGCTCAGATCTAACATCATACAGTGAGAATTCGATAACAAGATTCAGCAAATAACAGACTTATTGAACTACTCACGAATGTGTAAATATTAAAAATTGTGTATTTATGCACGGACGTACGTAAGCAGAAGGTGTTCTGTGTTCATTCGTCAATGTAGAGTGGACATAAGGATAAAGTTATCTCTATATATATATAAATGTGTGTGTGTGAGTGTGTGTGTGTGTGTGTGTGATTGTGTGTGTTTATCTGTGTGCATCCCAGTTTGTAAGTGTGTGTATGTCTGAGAGTACAGTCATGTTTTTCTATGAATATTATCACGCATTTCGATTTTAATTGAATTTTAATTGCACACCTAATTGACGGCTGACTGGACACATTTAACTACAAGCACACTCCACATGTAATTAGACACTTGACTCCTCAAATATCTACAAATAATTTTCTTGTCAGTTTTCCAAATAGTTCGTCGTGAGGCTGAAATTAGAAATATCAAATCAAGATTGGAAACAATTTTGGAAGCGTATAATTTGAACCACATAAAAATTGACGTAAGATAAAGGTATTCAAATTATTCGATTAATTTATCGGATGGTTTCCCTCATTTTTGTTAATTAATTCTTGAATATTGTCAACCAATGATGACAACGTAAGTTTTTTGAGTTTTTGAATGGTTCTGGCTAGCTGTCTATCTATCTATTTGACGCGCTTACAGGCTACAACAGTGGAGTTTTAGGGCTGAAAATTCAAAAATTAACCCCTTATAATGTATGGAGAAACATTTCTTCTGTTTGACAGATGCGCCTAAACTACCCACCATGTGTACAATCTACTTATTTATGTGTATTTATCTTAAATTGGACCTTCACTTTATGTCTGGCTGCGTCCATGCTTATTTATTGTAAACTTACACTTTTTAGTGATCCAACAAAAAGCAAATAAAATCACTTATCTCCACCTTTTCAATTCTTTTAAGTGATCACCCCAACAGATTATGCAACCAAAAGATGTAAAGTTTCTTTTCGAGTGACTAACCAGGAATGTTTACCATTTCCTTGGACTCCAAGGTGATGAATGTTTATTATCCGAAATATTTATTGTCGCCATCTTTGTTGTTTTTAACATTGTATTCCACGAAATGTTTCTTGAGGATCTCATATGGAATCTGGCCATAATTTCACAAATGTCAAGGACAGGCAAGAGTGTTTAGAAATCTAGGAAAAAATTGTTTCAAACAATAGACGACCCAGTATCATAACAATTGAAGGAATCAAGGCGGTTCTCGGCACGCATGGACACCCACAACGTTCATGATTTTCGGCGCCCTCCCGACCTTCACAAAATGTTTGGGCCACTTGAACACACGTGCACATCACACATAATCCCATTCTTGAACTGCTGATGACATCCTCGAACATTCGAGGATCATTCTGTAAAGTTTGCCGAAAACAAATTAATTGATGCGTTACTCGAATTCTCCAATGGCCAGTTTTACGACACACCGGAAAAACATGTCAACACAAAGCGTTGAGTATCTGAAAACTGTAGACCCAAGCAGTTTGAAACTTTCAGGGGTTGTTTATGTTTGTATATCTCATACTTCATGTGTGCACACTACAACTGACTTATATAAACCAGGTATCGTTTTCAATCCTCATACATGACCACCATCTTCATTTTTGGTGTTTTAATTATTCAATAGATATTCGAAGCTACAGTCTTCACCTTCATTGTTTTTAACCCCAAATTTTTGTCTGTGTTCCCCTCCTACTTCTTGATCTGCTGCATTTTTTTAAATAAAAATGCAAAGAGCCAAATACATGTGGAAAAAACGATCTCATCGCACTTTTTGCGAAAGTCAAAATAATCAGAATAAAACCTTCTGAAGTGTGCAGAGCCTGAAGGAAACATTATATATGAGCTTGACAAAAGTCCTTGAAGGCTTACCCAATAAAGAATACATTATGTACGTATCAATGCAAAGAATGGCAGAAAAACGTAAAGTGTTTCCGTACATGGAAAATAATCCGTTGATTCTTCGTGTGGGTAGTCATAGATTACGTATGTATCAATTCAGTACATGTAGCGAGGTTGTTTCATGGAAGATATGCGGATTACCAATGTCTACAAATATTATTCCCAACAAGATCTATTACCATTTTTAAGGGTAAGAAACCTTAATGAACAAATCTACATTTGAATAAGAATAAAAACACACGCCAGCTCCAAGTATATAAATAAAAACAGCTAGGATTAGGATACTCGATGGAAGAACTCACAGAATAATGACCTTAACACATCTCACAATATTTATAAGAACATGTGCGTTTTGTAACTTAATACAAACCGTTACATGGCCGTCTTCAGGCAGTATGTTCTGGGTGATGAACTAAAAATCATTTCTCTCACCTTTTGTTGGGCAGTGATCACCAAGAAAATCCTAATAAAAGAAAGAATTGTGAATGCAGCAGCCAGGCAATCAATTTATCATAAATTCACATCACAAACCAAACGAACCACTCCCACTAAAAGATTTTAGGAGTGGTGGGGTTAAAAAAAAGTTTCCACTCGTCATAATTAGGAGTAAATGCTTAAATTGTCAGTCCTTTGAATCCATCGGTGCGTTTTGTACGTATCATACATGTAAAGCCACCCAGCCAGCCGGCAGACCACTTAAGAAACTGAAGAAACCTGCGTTGAGAGTTTTGGTTGAAGATTCCTATAAGTAAGGATTAGGACTGCTCATCAAATGAAGACATTGATTTGTCTTGGAGTTTCACTCACTTTCTGTAGAGATGAGTCTCGTTTCTTTTTTCATGGTTTGTACACATTAATAAATCTGTAAAATCGATTGACCAAAAACGTTGCTGTAACAACGAAAGCAACTCGAAGATTGAGTTCATTGATTCAAGGAGCACATTGAATATTTCTCATTTTTAGATTAGATTTCCATCCCTAATGAATTCAGATGGAGTTACGTGTGTGTAATACTTCTTTTTATCTATGCCACTCTCTGCCATTCCCTGACACACATTAAAGAAATATTTCGATGCAAAATTTATCCTTGCCAAACAATTTTACATTGAAATATTTCAATAAGGTGAAAAAGGGATAGTTTTGACATCGGAATGTTTCATTGACCCGTGGCAGAGGGTGACAGGAAGTTTGTACATGCTTGTGAACTAGTAGTAAAAAGGAGTGACAGGGATAGTTTTTGCATCTAAATATTTTGTTATTTAGTGGCAAGGAATAAAAAGAGGTAGCAAGGATAAAGGATAAC
Organism: Thysanoteuthis rhombus; assembly: GCA_963457665.1. NCBI lineage: Eukaryota > Metazoa > Mollusca > Cephalopoda > Oegopsida > Thysanoteuthidae > Thysanoteuthis > Thysanoteuthis major. Next base: position 21,536,563 of record OY735235.1, read on the forward strand.
ACTCTGAGTGTTACCATGATTTCTTGATTTACCATTCTATTTTTGCGTTTAAACTAGAGAATTTTTAAACGATTCTTTTTAATTTCAAAAAAAAATTATTTTTTTTTTAAATCAGGGAAGGAAAATATGTTTGAAACGAAGAAAAGAACAAAAGCCAGGGAGATTACGATGAGAAATTACAAGAAATTAGAATAAAACATATAGACAGGTCTGGTTAGTTATTTGGAAGGAATCACTGCGTGACCAACGCCTTTGGCAGCATGCCGTTTTAGGGATGATCTCATGATTGGAAAAAAATGAAAAAAGGGGGATCAATGAACTGAATGCTTTTCTTGTCTTCTATTGGGCAGTGATCACTAAAAAAGTATGATTATTTTTAAAAACGTGAACGCAACTTGGCATGAACTAAGAGACCAAGTACACACTTACATTAGCATATACTTACATTGTAAAGTGGAACCCCTTTGAAGAAGCATTTTCGCGGAGGGGGGGGGCGGTCTCAAAGAACAGAGAACTTTTTTTTGACATATTATAGGGTAGTTTTCTACATCTTCAGCTCCATTGATACGACCTATAGTTCTAGCCAGACTGACTGAAAAACTGGGGAAATCTTGTTGGCAGTTTTGGTTGACGGTTCCTGACAAGACAACAAAAAGACAAGAAACAATTTAATTTCCAATAAACAGAAAATTATTCGATGCCAAAAGTGAAAAAAAAATGCAAGAAATCTGAAAAAACAAATTAGAAGAAACAAAAATTATAAGGAAGCATAAGAACATTAAATTGTAAAGAGAAACTGAAAAGTTATAAGACAATTTTTCAACTTTTAGAAATCAGACAAGAAGCGCTAGTTGTAATAGTTGCAGTAGTAGCAACAGTAGTTATTGTTTTTGCTGTAATAATAATAATAATAATAATAATAATAATAATAATAATAATAATAATAATAATAATAATAATAATAATAATTTTGGTTACGAAAGGGGAACCTTAAGAGAGAAACAGAATCGCTCATCATGGCAGCCCAAAACAGAAGCATAAGGACAAACTACATAAAAACAAAAATCGACAGAACACAGACAAACAGCAAATGCCGCATGTGCGGTGAAAGAGATGAGACAGTAAACCACATAACTAGTGAATGTAGCCAACTCGCCCAGAAGGAGTATAAGCATAGACACGATAGAGTAGCAACGATGATACACTGGGAACTAAGTAAACAAATGGGATTCAACCATGTGGAAAAGTGGTATCAGCACAAGCCAGAGGCAGTTTTGGAGAATGACAACCATAAACTACTGTGGGACTTTGACATCCAAACTGACCACCTCATCCAGGCAAGAAGACCGGATTTAGTAATAGTAGACAAAAAAAGGAAGGCCTGTCAAATAGTAGACGTTGCTGTACCTGCAGACCATAGAGTAAAAAAGAAGGAGGGTGGAAAAAGAGAAAAAATACCAGGACCTAGCAAGGGAGTTAAGGAAAATGTGGAACATGAAAGACAGGGTAGTACCGGTCATAGTGGGAGCACTAGGAACTGTCCCCCAAACGCTGAGGGAGAGACTGGAGGAGATCGGGATTAGGAGGAGGATAGAGACCGTACAGACCACAGCACTAGACTTGCTGTCACCCAAACTCCAGCGGTTCCGCCAGGCAACTGGTGTGAGATTCCAAATAATAATAATAATAATAATAATAATAATAATAATAATAATAATAATAATAATAATAACGAAGTAAGGGAATATAGTGAGGACATAGGAATGGAGTTTGGGATAGAAAAATGCGCAATCATGGTGATGCACAAAGGAAGGCTTTCAATGACTGAGGGAATTGAACTTCCGGACAACAACAAGATTAGGGCATTGACTGCACAAGACCGATACAAGTACCTAGGTGTCCTTGAATGTGACACGATAAAACGGGAAGAGATGAAGGAGAAAATTAAGAGAGAATACCTCAGAAGGATAAGGAAAATATTAGAAACCAAATTAAATAGCAGAAACCTAATAAAAGGAATGAACACCTGGGCTGTGTCAGTAGTTAGGTATACAGGACCGTTCCTAGGATGGACAAAGGAAGAGCTCCAATCAATGGATAGGCGAACAAGGAAACTTATGACGATGCATAGAGCATTACACCCTAGGGATGATACAGATAGACTATACGTTAAGAGAAAAGAAGGTGGTAGGGGGCTCATCAGCATAGAAGATTGTGTCCAGAGAGCTAAAGCAGTCCTAGATAGATATGTGCAAACAAATAGTGAAGAAATCATAAAGAGCGCGAAAGATAGTGCAACAAACAATTAAAGTAGAAAACAATGGAACAGTACAGCAAACTAGAAAAGAAAAGTGGGAAGGGAAAAAATTGTACGGCGAGTTTAAAAGACAGATAAAAGATATAGTGGACGAGAAATCATGGACGTAGTTACGAAAGGGAAACCTTAAGAGAGAAACAGAATCGCTCATCATGGCAGCCCAAAACAAAAGCATAAGGACAAACTACATAAAAACAAAAATCGACAGAACACAGACAAACAGCAAATGCCGCATGTGCGGTGAAAGAGATGAGACAGTAAACCACATAACTAGTGAATGTAGTCAGCTCGCCCAGAAGGAGTATAAGCATAGACACGATAGAGTAGCAACGATGATACACTGGGAACTAAGTAAACAAATGGGATTCAACCATGTGGAAAAGTGGTATCAGCACAAGCCAGAGGCAGTTTTGGAGAATGACAACCACAAACTACTGTGGGACTTTGACATCCAAACTGACCACCTCATCCAGGCAAGAAGACCGGACTTAGTAATAGTAGACAAAAAAGGGAAGGCCTGCCAAATAGACGTTGCTGTACCTGCAGACCATAGAGTAAAAAAGAAGGAGGGTGAAAAAAGGGAAAAATACCAGGACCTAGCAAGGGAGTTAAGGAAAATGTGGAACATGAAAACCTGGGTAGTACCGGTCATAGTGGGCGCACTAGGAACTGTCCCCAAAACGCTGAGGGAGAGACTGGAGGAGATCGGGATTAGGAGGAGGATAGAGACCGTACAGACCACAGCGCTACTGGGAACTGCACGGATACTGAGGAAGGTGCTAGAGATATAAGTACTGCAACGAATTGTAGCTCTGTCATGATATGCGAAAGAGAGAGAGGAGACGTTAGCTGAAGACCTGAGGACACTTATTGTCACTCAGCCTTCAGCGATAACCACTGGGCAACCGGTGTGAAACTGTTAATCGCAGAATTACTGCGACCTATGATTACTAGGAGAGGAGGGCTGGAGACTTGAGGAGACTTGCTGTCACTCAAACTCCAGCGGTTACCGCCAGGCAACTGGTGTGAGATTTCAAATAATAATAATAATAATAATAATAATAATAATAATAATAATAATAATAATAATAATAATAATAATAATAATAATGATGATGATGATACTTGTAGTTGTACTAATAGCGGTAGTAATGGTAGTAACCGTTGCTGTTGTTCTCGTACTTTGAGAATTAGTTAAAAAATTTGGTAGATGTCAGTAGAATTTGTTACGGGAATCAGTGGATTTAATATTGGTAAGGGAAATTGTCTGATGATATAGTCGTAATTGAGAGTCATTGTGATTCGAATCATTGTTACTAAAATACTTAACAATACAAACTATATATCAAACCTGTCTGACAGGGATTCAGTCAAGACCAGATTAACTTATAATGCCCTTCTAGATCACCTGGCACTTTGCCAGTGATCCCAACCAATAACTAGAGTCTATAATTTCAACGTATGGAGAAGCTAAATAGAAAAATTGATTTTGTGGCATTTAGATTTCTCGCTGAGGAAAAAACTCAGAATGCTTGGTCTTTCTGGTTAGTTCCCGCCACAAAAACGAGAACCCTGAGCATAACCTTAATCCTAGATACAACTTCAAGCACTAACCATGGGATACGAACAATGGGATAAACTTAACTTATGAATCCGCACTCGTTATGAATAAAAGCCCCAAAGCTATGCCCATTTTTTTCTTATTTCGGATTTTTAATAGGATTAGATTTTTCTATGGGCAAGGCTGCAAGGATCTGACTATTTGACTTATTTGTCATCCCTCTAAAAGAATACGTGGGACGAACCGTTCATGAGAGAAGTTGTAATGTTTAGATTATCTAAGATCGACTTGCTACTGAAATTTGACCCTAAACTAATATCACAGATAGTCTGCAGTTTGTGAGGGAAAAATGCAAAAACTGAACAAGGTTTCTGTCTTATTTGATATATGTGGGTGGTTGCTAGGTTGTATGTTTGCTTGTTGATTCATTCCAGTGCTACTGGCCATACCGTTCTTAAAAAAAAGTTGAAGGTAGGGTAAAAGACTTTTCGACCTTTTGAAAGTTTTTTTCTGGCGGCTTTTTTTTTTCAGTTCGATTCAGCGTCCGCAGACATTTTGTTCTGTCATCATTACTCGACCCCATCTAAACATATTTTCTTTTTTTGTAAAAAAAAGTTTGGGGACTGGGACAGGGAGCTTATTCTGACGTGTTTATTAGTAACGTCTAGATTCTCCAAAATATAGATGTTTCTAGATTAACTTTAGCGGAAAATGCTATTGAAATCATAAATAAAATTTATTTGATCTACATTTATTCTTAGGTGTGCTCGAATAGAATGACTAGCCCGTTTGCTTCTCGTGCAGGAGGCGTTTGGTTCGATTTCGAGTATGTGAAAAAGGTGTGGAGAATTCTACACTATGACAAATGCCCCTGTGCATTCAACTGCTAATTGAGTACACTCTAAGCTGTGTGATTTGGGTGGATTTATCTCTCCAGTGGAATTACGTCCTGCCAAAGATCTGGTCATAAAAACTTGCAGTTATCAAATCCTGAGATTTACAAAGATCACTAAGCTAACGATTGCAACAGAAACCGGGGCTTTGCCACCAGCACCCATTTCCCATGGTGGCTGTCTCTTGAGATGCTTTATTTTACCTTTTTTCATTTATTCTCCGATTTAATCTTCTTTTTCACATGCTTTCAAATTTTGACGCTGCTACGATTGTTCAATTATGGATTGGATCGGTGAAGCTTCTTTTTTTATTTGTTATACTCTCACATTTAAAAACTATAGCTCTATGTTGGGACAAACAAAAAATCTACAATCACCTTTTTCATCACAGTTCAAGGGTTAGCGCCCTCGTAATATAACCATATAGGTAATGACTGCGACAGATTTCAACATTGGCTGGGCTTCGGCAAGGCTTCCCCTGACTTTGCTTCCCTCACAGAGCAATCTTCATTGAATAGATCATGAAAACCTGAAAGCATTATTTATAAACATATACTTGTAAAAAATAACGGGATAATTTATGTACAGATCGGCACTAAGGAGTCCAAATTCATTTCATTGTGTAATTTATTTTTTAGTATCTAAAGATTTTTTAATTCAAATTTTGAATCTTTGAAATATTAACTGAAACGGTTCCATAATGTGACCGGGCCAAAAATATTAAGATGAAACGTCATGTAAGATAAGTCATCACTGGAATCGTGCAGTATAAAAATGTGAAACTTATTTTATTAAGAATATAACCTATTTCATTACAAAAGTTGAGTAATATTTCATTTTTTAAAAAAAGCATATGTACGACCGAATTTGACAAATATTGCTGAGGAATGTTCGGTTCGGCCATTTTAAAATTTTCGGCCATACTAACTCTGTTTTCATAGCATTTTTAATTAAATCTTTTTTTCTATTGTATACTGACAGTTTTACGATGTCTGTTAGTGATTTTTGTGAGTTTCTGGCCCAAAACGTTTTCAACTATTCAGCAACTGTGCTTTCACCACCCTGTCTGGCGGTGATCCTTTCGTGAGATTGGCTACAGTTAGGAGAAAGAAAGACTTACCAACACACTCAATAAACCACTGTTTCTGTAAGTAATCCACTAGCTCAATGACCTGTTCTTTCAGTCACTCAACTCCTTTGACACACTGAATTTTTAACGTATCCTTCATAGATATGACAGCAGACAATAACATTATGCAACTAATCATTTGACTCTGTTTTCAGCTATGTTATTTTACTTTACATGAACCAATCTTTTGTAAATTTTAGCTCAAAGCATGATTCGGTCACAACAGGCAACCGAATAAATATACAAATTTGCATAGTTGACTTTTACTTTTTGTAAATATTTAGAATCTGATAGTGCTTGTGGTATTCGTGATACGAAAGAATTTGTGCAAAAGTAATAAAATCTCATCCAAAATACTCACTTGTACATTCAATGAAACTTTCCCCAGCGTCCAGCTCCTCTTTTATAAGCCCCTATGCTTAGGTCTTTTTGGCCTAATGGTTAATCTGCAACGGATTAGAGTTAGTTGTAATATTAACAGTGGAATTGATAAGATACTGATAGTAGTCGTCGTGGAGGTAGTAGATTTAGTAATACCAAAAGTCGTAAAAGCACGAAGGAGACTATGTAGAAGTAAAACGTTAGATGAGGAAATGACGAGAATGGAATAAAGCTCAAAGAGAGAACAAATTGAAAATTGCAATAAAAAAAGGAGAAATCAAATAGCTAAGAGAACTGAAGGTGGCGAGGGAAAATAAAATATTGATTACTACTATTGAATAGAACTATTACAACTCATACTACTAGAAACTGCCTTATAACAATGCTAAAATTTAAACACAAAGAAAAAAATTCAAAACGAATGAAAACGACGATGATTTTTTCAATGATGATAAACTGACTTATTTTTCTATTAATTTCATTCAATAATTCTTTTTTCTTCATTTACGTCTTCTTTTTTTTATTTTCCCGTGTTTTTTTAGTCTATTTCGCTTTGGTTTTTCGGGGGTGTTTTCTTTTTTTTATTTTGTCAATTCGGATTTCTTTTCTTCTCCTCCTTAGGTTTAGAACAACAAGTTTGCTTAAAGCTGCGCGCGCGCATGCGCAAACCAATTAATTGGAACTCAGCATCTATTGTTCTATATTGATTTCGACCCGTTTCGGATTTTCTTCACTACGTCATCGGTGTTTCATTGGTACTAGCATTAACATTATCTTTTCTACTAAGCGCCTAGTATCGAACAAACAGTCGCTCGCAATCTTCTTATCAAAGACATGATCATTACAAACGCGGCTACCTACTGTTTCAGGACGCAGTTCAATGACTGCAGAATTGAACCAAAAACTAAAGAATAATTGTCTTACATGAGGCTGGCAGCATTCCGTTACATGTTACTGATAACATAATAGAATCCCTGAGTGCACTCTGACATTTAATTGTCTAAAAATTTGTACGGCGTTTTTTCTCATCCCTACATTTTTGGTAACCTTTTCGACATCTTAAAAACTATAGAATAAGATTAGATAAAGAAAGGTCTGGTTAGTCATTCAATAGAAAGACCATCACGTGACCAAATCTTTTTGGCAGTATGCAGTATTAGGGGGATCAATTAAGAAAATTGAAAAATAGGTGACCAGTGATTAAGTTACAATTCTTGCTTTTTGTTGTGTAGTCATCACTACGTGAAAGTTTGAATTGAAAAAAAAGGGGGACAGAAATTGGGGGATCAATTTTGCGTAAACCACGATGCAAATGAATCTCCTTCTAAAAACCTATATTGCAGGGGATTTTCCGAAAACGTTTTTTTTTTATTATCTCAAACATAATAAGGAGTTGATATTGTTTTAATCTTTAGCTATCTAACTCCATTATTGCAGCCTTGATATATTCATAGCCAGCCAGACCAGCTTGAAAACCCTATGTTTACAATCAAGGTGGAAGTTTTGATTGACGGCTTTTAACAGAACGCAGGCAATTTTATCAAGTACACTTCTGGTAGACCTGTTATATTTTTTGAATAGTATTCCAATAAGGGAAACACTCTGTCATGTTTGTCTTTCGAGGTCGATGATGACCATGGCTCCACTTCAGAGTAACATCACAAATAATATAAATATGATCAATAGTTCGAAGAATTCTTGAGATGATAATGACTCATACCAAAATTACACATTATAACTTTCCAATTATTTGGACACTAAGAAAGATAATTTGTAGTCCTACTATTATCAGATCAAAACAAGTGTATTGGAATAAACTATATTCAGGCTAAGATAAACTAAAAGAAACTGCAGAATAGTGCATATTGTCTATGTGGAGACTGGGATGAAACTGTTAATCACATAATAGATATGATCCAACCACTTGTACCATCGACGTTGCGCAGAATTAATTCACATGAGCATTTGTTACAATCCACTTTCAGCTAGTTTGGCCCATCAAAACTTCTCTGGAGCCACGTTAACAGTACTTTTCATGAAGAAGTTCCCTCCTTTTTCCGTTGCCCAGCTTCAGTAGCAAAGAACGAGGAGTTAGAACTTTCCTATTAGCTATTTTACACCTAAATGGAGCGGGGAATAAATTAGTGCAAAGTGAACAAAAATTAAACTTCGACTCTCTAAATTCCACCCTTGTGGTGCTAACCATTCGGCTACCTAACACCTCCTTACAGAGTGAATGTACTTAAAAATAGCCAGAAAATATCAGCTCGTAAGAAAAGTTCTGCCCAATGTTTCAATTCATTCGGGAACACAAATACAGAGGCGTTCAAAGATGCACGATATAATATCCTACCCTTTTGATTACTATATTCCATCTATCAACAAGTTTTTTTATCATCAAATTTGTTACAAGGGATAGGAGACATATTTTCAATCTCAATGAATCTTTGTTCATGAGAATTGTTTCGCAAATTCCCAAACAAGCGATTGTCAGTTGGAGCAAGGCCAGGAGGGTATGGTGATCAAGTAAGTTTTTGGCAGACGTTTATCATAATGGAGAATGACCTCTTTTCTATGTATGAGTAATGGCCGTTTTCAGTCAAAAGCTTTTTCCAATCGCCGAAGTTGTTGGCAGTAAACTACAGCTGTGGCTGCTTGGTTAAAGTCCGTAGAGTGTACTTCTTTGCATAGTCCCTCAAACACTCAACAAGTTCATTTCTCAGTTTAAGCAAAGGTCTCTCATCATGACTGAGTCACTGACAACTGCACTTAGTATCATGAGAAAAGATTAATTTCTCATCACCAATTACTACTCAGTCCAAAAGGGACTTTGAGCTGCCAAAAATGGAGTTATCCATAGCAATCAACACGTTCCTAGTGATTACCTACGGACTGGTCAGGTGGGATCGATTTTCAACTTTTGACGCCTTTCCTAGCTTTTTAAATTGCAATGTAGTGCTGCATGGCTAGGATTGGATTCTTTGCTGACCGTAACTGCAGGATTTGTTGCGATAATAGATGCAAAAAAATGAGCAGACCATTTGTTCTAGCCTCATGTGATCAGAGGAAATAAAAAATCAACTTGAAATCATGCAAATGGCTCATATTTGGTGTTGCAGCCCAATAGTACATGCACAAACCAGACCCTGCTAAAGTTCAAACGAAGTAGGGTCAAATTTCAGATCTAGTCATAATAAACAAGGGGAGAAAAGTTATCAGATATAGGATAATTTTGCTCCCAAAGATAGCAAGGTACAATCAAAGGAAAGAGGAGAGATGAAATTAAAATCTTAATCTTGACAGAGAACATTTTTTTAGAATTTTCACTGGTGTTGATACCGAAGATATCATAATTAATTTCGTATATGTATATATATATATATATATATATATATATATATATATATATATATATATATATACTACAAAAGAACATGATTTTTGATGGAGTTATTTCTCACCTATCAAATGTATTGAGATTAACTATAACTGTACGCCAATACATATGAAACTTATTATTATCGATTACTCCTGTTATCTATCTATATTCTCTTCATGTACTGCAACCACTATTACTTAATGTTTAGCGTTAAGAATGATAAGGGGGAATAATGAATGAATGGAAGTTTTATAATGAAGGTTAGGCCCTTTTTGCCCCCAAGCATAAGCACCGTCTACCATTCTCATCCTTGTTCAATTCATTACTCACCCTATCCGCCTATCAACAACCATGTCTTATGATTATTCGTACAGTTATACCTTATCTAAACGTTCATCGTGTTTATGGCAAGGACGATGTTTCTTGCTCACTTCTCTCTTTCTGCTTCGCGGCCATTCACTGAACAGAATGAAATCATCTTCATTGGCTGCCATCACTAAATTAATTTTCTCTCCAATCAACACATCGACTGTTCTTTTCAGATATCAATCTATGGAGTATTTGCAAAGTATTAAACAATTACAGAAGCAGAAATCTAAAAACGTATATTATGACCCGTGGCGCAGGTGCTACAACTACATTTACAACTAATGCTACTTCGACAGCCTTAAAAACGACTAATGCTATAAGATCTGTCTGGAAAGTATCCTGCCATTAAAATGATAACGAGATATATAGCAATTTTGATCTTAATGTTTCTATGGTTGTTTTACATGATATTCGTCTTGCTGAAGTTCATGTGTAGACCACCACATCTACGTAGGACAACAATTGCCATGAGACCCTCAAAAGAAAAAGAGGTAAAGCGAAGAATCACCCTACGATAACAAGCCTTTGACAGACCAAGCTCAACTTTCAAAGACAAGAAGATCCCATTAATCCTAAAAAGAAAGGTATACAATTAATGCATCATTGCAATAGTCACTTATGGAGCTGAAACATGGAACCTGACCGAGAAACAGATCTGCAACTCGAGAACCCTGCAACGCACACACGAAAGAATTATGTTAAACCTCACTTTGAGAGGTCACAAGACAGTACCTACATCTGGAAGGAGAAAAATGTCAGGGACATCATAGAACCCATTGAAGAACTCAAATGGCAATGGGCTGACCATGTCACAAGAATGGCAAACAACCGATTGATATCACGACTCACAGCATGGATACCCAGAGATAGCATGCACAACCAAAGCTGGTAGAGCATTTGGTGGAGAGACCGGCTAGACGAACTCAGAAAGTACTGGCTCCATGATACCCACGACAGAGAAGAGTGATGAATCCTGGGGAAGGTCTATGTCCAACGACGAATGTTAAAAGACTGATGATAATTTGAGACATATAGTTTACATAAAGTAATGGTGCCTTAGTCTCATTCAAAGTACTCTCTTTGGAAAATTAAACTCTTACACCCGTATCCATTTCACTTTTCATAAAGGTCTGCAATGTCTTCTTTTTGAATTGCTATAAGCAGTTTATGGTTTGAAACCTCTCCCTTTTTAACGGTGAAAAGGACATTGCAAAGTTGCAAAAAGCTGATTGTAATGTGTACAGGATGTCATGAAAGACACTATGTTTTGTTTTGTTTTTTTTTGTTTTGTTTTTTTATAGACAGCATGAGGAGCAAAGAATGGCCTGCGCCTCCACACAGTCCAAAGGTTCATTCAGTGGCGTCTCACTACCTATGGAGTAACTCCACGGGAGATTCTGCTCACACGTAATGGCCATGCAACTGGTTCTCTAGATATTCAAAAAGCTGCACATTTTCCGCTTCCGTCACTTGCATAATCACTAGAACCAGAGCATAATAATATATTCTTATTGTCCTATTATTTTTTTTTCATGCTTCAACATGTGAGGTACATTTTTTACCAAAGTAAAATGTATTTAGAATAGGCCTTGTCAGTCACTCAGTAGAAGCTGTTACATGACCAATGTCTTCTGACAGAATAACAGGTTATTGCTGACCAATAAAAAACCAGATACTTCTCTCGCCGTTTGGAGCAGTGATCACGAAAAAAGTACAAGATTAAAAAAAATAAAAACAGCAAGACTTGAGCAATCAATTTGTTATAAAAAATACATGCAGATTGACCTCTCTACTAGAAAAAATGATTAAGAGGGTATATTTTGTAAGTTCTTTTTTTTCGGGGGGACACATCATATTGGATTTTCTGTCCTCTAACTACGTTATTGTAGCCTGTACACATAGCCAGCAAGACCAACTTGCAAACTGAAGAAAACTGACGACGGTTTCAAGCATTATTCTTTGCATCATATCACAAAGATTAAGATTTACCGTAGGCCTATGGGTTGAGATGAGTGGTATCAGTACAATTGATCTCGGTAGAATGGCACTGACACGAGTTTTACTTTGTGTAATTTCAACTCACTCAAGCAGAAAGTTTGAAAGATGAACTCTTTAAACACTACTGTATGTTTCTCAAACTAGTTTTTTGGGGTTTTTTTTTCAGTTATTTACGAAGCTTTTTTTGTCAGACACAAAATTATAATTTCGAGGCACTTAAGGGGGGTCAGACTTTACATTAAAAATGGTTTTCAGATTTAACTCGTGAAATATCGCTCTATGACTATTTCAGTAGTTTTCAATTATGCAATAATTCACAATTATTACCTTTGTCTGACATCAGGCCATATTACTAAAGCTCTTCGAGAGAATCGACCTCACCACACGAAGGAATAGTTTGCATTATTTACTTGTGAACCATCATTGTCTAACTCTCCCACTCGTTTTTCTATATGAAGTTAATATTTGAACTTCCAGGAAATTTCACAATTGTATTTGAATTTCTATAAAATGATGTTTTAAGAGAAAAAACAACAAAACTCGTTTCAGTGGATAAGTCCACCGATTCAAATTGTCGGTAAGATATATTTCCATCGGTAAAATTGTTACGATCAAGTAGAATAATCAATTGTTATGTAGATAGAATCAGTAAACCCTAAACGCTTTATTATGTAAGTTTTCTTTTGTCTACTATTGCTGAACCCCTTAGTAGGATCAAGCTCCTTGCACTAAGAAATGGTTTGCGTAATTGTGAACGATTCCCCCTGCAACTAAGGTCCTTGTTTGTACGAGTCTATTTCGATGAAGGAGACTCAGAGTGATTATCAGTCCTATCCAGGTACATTCGTGACCCAAGTATGATTAAAAATAGAAAAAAAACCAACGTACAATGTTATACAAAAAAAGTTACATAATCTTTTTTGGCATTTGATTCATTAGGAGGTTTAAGTATATCGTGAGCTAATTCCAGAACTACTTGACTTTTCCTCCTGTCGTCTATCTGTTTCAAATCAGACGAAATTATAACAAGCTACTTCAGCTTCTCGATAAACATCAGTAGGTTTACTGTTACAAATCATTTGGCTTTCGACTACATTATCATCAACGCAGCCAAAAGTTGAGCGAGCGCCGATTCCGTAATCGAATCAAAGAAGGGAGTCAGTCTTGACAGAGTCCTTATATATATTTCCAGCAATCGTTTAATGACCATAGTGGAAAAAAATGAACCCTCTGCTCATATACATGTATATATATATATACTGTCTCTATGTAGATATAAGTGTGTGATTAACATTCTAAAACTTACATATATAAGTATATAAAAAGAGGCGCACACAAAAAGAGAACAGACAAAAAGGAAAAGGAGAAAAAAAAAGAATTTGGGAAACACGTGTAATAATACAGAATGAATATCAATAGAACGTAGGTAAGAAGGGGTTGATTTAATCCGTGGTATATAAGGGAAGTAAAGAAAAGGAGAAAAAAAAACAAAATAAGAACTACACTCAAATATATTGACAGACACTTAACAACACCCACAGACACAAACAATGTCGGCATAGAAATAAATAACATTAGAAAAAAACGGCGCCAAAGTCTTCATGCCTATATGACCTTGAGCAACTTTACTTCCTAGACAGAAACTTTTGAAACAGAGGAGACGGAAGAAAGAGAAAAATGAATAGGTTCTCGAACTGTGGACATTCACAATAGTTACAAACAGAATGGAAATTCACCTGACAAATGCAGACCTCTTTCAGTTATTCACAGGAGAGTAATAATTGTGAAATAAATCTAATGCAACTTGTAATCTTGAATTACTATCATCATAAGTTTTATCTTCAAAGATAATAAGCACTGCTCTTATATGAATTGCAACAGTATGCTTAATATATATATATATATATATATATATATATATATATATATATATATATATATATTAAGGGGTTATTGGGTTTATCACTATGGTTAATCGTTGTTTCACTATACAAGATTAATTAACGATGTGTTTCAGGTTACGTTCTGTTTGTATATTTTCCTGTTAAATTAATTGATTAATGCTTTGTATTTTCATTCGATGAATTGGAATTAATTGTTGGTGCGTCCTACCATATTTCAAATCATTCAACGTTGAAACGAATATTTTATTATATCTGATATACAAAACTTGATCAAATCCTTTGTGGCGAGGCGGTTTTATCCTGGAGAGATATTTTGTAGATTTGTTTTCCGTTTAATTAATACTAGTAGCACTTTTTCCCCTCTTGTTCAAGGATCGTAATTTGCCCATTCTTGGTAGAAGTTATCAGTATTTTTATCTTGATTAACTGAACAAATTCATTTTGTTGTTTTGAAGTTGGTAATTTACAAATGAGTCGATTACGTGACAATTATATTGTTTGCTTGTTATAACTTCGTTATCCGTGGAAAAATTTTCCGTTTAGATACTCTTTGTAGTGTTTCAGTCATCTTTGAGGTGCTTACTAGTAAATTGTGCTCCAAACCAACGAATGTATCTTGGAAATAAACAATTCATATTGTTCTCTCTCTCTCTCTCTCTCTCTCTCTCTATATATATATATATATATATATATATATATATATATATATATATATATATATATATATATATATATATATATACTTACACATATATATACATATAAATATATATTCATATATATATATATATATACATATATATATATATATATATATATATATATAAATATGGATCAGTACGTAGTATATGCGTATATATATATATATATATATATATATATATACACACACACACATATATGTACGTATATATATACATATATATATACATATACATATATATATACATATAAATATATATACATATAAATATACATACATACATTTATACATATACATATACTCATATATATATGTATATATATATATATATATACGCATATACTACATACAGATCTGTATTTATTCACACACACACCTCTCTTAAAAGCAAATGTGAAACAAGGTCAGTGTAATGTGAGCGTTCCGTACGGAGACCTTCAAAGTTTGCTCCATTCCGTCAGGGCAACCCACCTCTCGCTTTTTGGGAGCAATCGGGGGGCCACTGCTCCCCAGAAATGTGCCGTGTAAATTTTTGAAGACATAGGACGAATTGTAGGCTTCTTGCCTCTGTAAGCCATCATCGACTACGGCATTGAACCGGCATAAAACCAAACCGTGTTCTCTGCACAGACACTACACTTTGATCAAAAACAGAAGTTTGGGGAAACCTTACTTTAATTCTAGGCGGACCAGACTTTTATTACCATCTGATTCAATGCAGAACGCATATTAACGACGTTGTTAAGCAGAAGTGCTAATCCATCTGTGAATAATTGCGTCATCTTTCAAGGATACTATGCTATTTTTCAATAATAAACCACATTTCAAGGAGCTAATATGATTAAAACGTTTGAATTTTGCTTGAATCAAGTTATTCAGATTGCAAATATTGCTTTGTTACATTTTAAATGATTTGAAGTCATAAATTGAATCGAAGAAATCCTTTGAATTCTTTGCAGTCTTAAATGAAATCAAAGTAATTCTTGAAATAAAGATAGAAACTATAAAGTTTTAGAAAACAAGTGGAAACATTTGATATTGACTATCAACTTGTTTTCTTGGGATATTTTCAACGAATGTGTTTCATGCGCCTGTAATTTTGCGTAGAATCTAAAATAAGTTTCTTCCTCTTATCTCGAAAATAAAAAAAAATGGCTGCAAAGACTCTGAACCCTTTCAGCTCAAAAACGGGTTTAACAAGGCGATACCAGGTCGGAAAATAAAGGAAATCTCTGCTTTGCATTGTCATTAGATGAAACGAAATTAATTGTTGGTGCGTGTTGTTATATTTCAAATTATCTGAGGTTATTTTGTGTTGAGGGAAATTTTTGTTTTTTTTTAATTTTTATCAATTTTTTTGTGTATAGAGACAGTTTTTTATCCTTACAAAGTATTACGTGGTTGATTTATTTTTATCTGTTAAAATTTGCATAGTATTTTAAAATGAGTTTTTTCTTTTCATCTTGAAAATTAAAAAAATGGCTATAATGACTCTGAAACCTATAAGCTCGAAAAAGGAGTAAACAAGACGTTCCTACTTCGGAAAATAAAAGAGAATGATAATACGGTTGAATATCTAAACAACCTCGGGTTTGCTTTACATATCGTTGTTTTTGTTGAGAACCTTCATGATTTCAAAAAAACTGCTAGACAAACCAGATTAAGAAAGCAGGAAAGAAGGCCCCTACAAGAACTTAGGTAAAACCAATGTCAAGTATAGTAAAAATGTAGGGGATAAATACACAGCGGTCCGAATTGAAAATGCAAAGTTGAAGGTAATAGATGAAACTCAATGAAAAGACAATTAATCCCAATGGAATACTCGAATGACCAAAAATCAAGCAAAGAATCACTTGAAATTGAGAAGCCCAACCCCCAAAAAGGAAAAAATCCCGATGGTGCCAAAAAGACGGATATATAATTAGTGCATCTTCCCGATAGTTGCATATGGAGCTGGAATATGGGATCTCACTAAAATATTAATCGTTTAACTGGAAAGCATACAACCTGAATAGGGGAGAATCATGCTCAACCTCCCACTTTTTGTGGCCATGTCTTCGAGATCAAAGTGTAGTATCTGTTCCACGGCATTGCCCGAGGAATCGGTACTGACACTTGCCCGTCGAGTGGGCCGGAAATTGTGTGTGGGTTGGCATCAAAGACCAAGTGCGCCAGTGCAAGCGTTAGCCAATGAGGTTTAACTGAGGCTGCGTTTGCTAAGTGCATTGGGGAGCCTTTGGACTCGTCCTTAGGCTCTCCCATTATTACTCGGCCCAGCTGCAGGGTCTCTGTTTCCCCGGGGCAGCACTGCTCGATTGCACTTAAAGGAGCGGGTCCCCTGGTGGATGTCTAGCCATTACGATGAGCTTTTCAACGGTAACTGCGTCGGCTGGAGCCATTTTTGGAAGGTTTACTCCTATTTCTTCCCACGTTAAGCCCAACCTTGTGTCACATATTGCTGTGGTGGGACAGTGATTAAATAGATGCTCAATTTCACATTGGTAGATCACAAACAGCACAGTGAATTAGTGAAAAAGACAGGAATCTGAGATCAATTCAAAATCTTTCAGGTATTTTTGTATGTGGATATATTCGTCGATATCTTCAATTTTAACGAAAGAAAGCAAGGAAAGAAGGAAGGAAGAGAGGAAGAAAGGAAAGAGGAAGGAAGGAAGGAAGGAAGAAACAAGGAAGGAAACGAGAAGATAATGACAGAAAGGCCGATAAGGCGAGGGGAGAATAAATTGCTAAGAAGATACATGAACAGAGAGACGACAGAATGTGAAAGATATTAGGAAAAAGAGAAATATGTGAAAGTAAAAAGAGTAAAGGGGAGATAGAGAAAAGATAATAGAGCAAAGACAATGAGGAGTGAAATATGAGAGAAAAGAAAGAATGATAGGAAAGGAAGTTGAAGGGAAGGAAACAGAAGATAGCAAGGGAGACAGAAAAAACATCAGAAAGAGAACAGACAAGAAAAAATTGAAGAACACAAAGAGAGGGAAAAGATAAAAGAGAGAAAGGAAAAGCAGATGTATAAGAAAGTGATAAGGACAGAAAGAATAAGACATAAAAAAGAAAGAAAAGAAGAAAGAAAGAAAAGAAGATGGAGAGAAAAAAAAGAAAGAAATGAAGAAATAAAAAATAAGTCTTCTTTATCACTCAGTACAGAACGTCACTCAACCAACATCTCTTGGCTGCAAGCTGTGTTGAGGGAAGGATCAATTAGCAAATTTGGAAAGGGACTGATCTTTTGGTAAGTGAAAAAAAAAGCAAACGGGCACAATTAAAGGATCAATAAAAATTAAACTCCCATCCTGAACTGACCCCCCCCCTAAAATATATTCAGTTTTGAGATCTTGGAAAAGTAAGAAATCCATTTTATCCATACCTCATCATCACTCTTTTAACGTCCGTTGTTGGACATTAACTTTTCACAGCATTTGCCACTCCTCTGTAAAATTAGCGTTGTGGAGCAAATACATTCAGTATGTGTTCAGTTCGTCTCTCTATCTTCTATAATTCTGGCTTCTGTTGCGGATATGATCTCTGAAATCCATGCTGTGAGTTGTATTGTCCATTGGTTATTTGAAATTCTTGCAATATGGCCTGCTCATTCCCATTGAGTTTTCTAATGGATTCTATGACGTCTCAGATAGGTCCCATATTTCAGCTCTATAGGTGATTATTGGGAGGATGTATTGGTCGTATGCTTTTCTTTTTGGGACTAAAATATTGAAACCTCTTGCTCTGGTGAATCCTGTATGCATGATACATAGCCAGCTAGCTAGACTAACTTGAAAACTGAATGAGACTTATGTTGGCAGCATTGTTTGACTGTTTCACATTGGAAAGAGATAAGAAAGAAGAAGAAAAACCGACACAAAATATGAGGGAAATACTAAAGAAAACATATTAAACTTTTTTTGAAGCTAGCATTAACAAACAACTTCATAAATACATCGTACTGTTGACTGATTAGTGCTCAAGGTGAAGCAAAAACAACAATTAGAAAGCAATGTTGTGTTCTGTCTATTAAAGTTGTTAAACGTTTGCCCAACAGATAAAAAGACGGACAGACACTGCCAAACTAAGATCGGAAGAAATTCATCGTGTAATTCTACGTCTCCGTTGCGTAATTAGACAGATGAAATTGGACCGTTCTGCAGCACTAATGAAGTTAACTCGATGTTCACTTTCTACAAGAAGAGAATCGCCCGATGCCAATTAAAACACAATCTCATTATCTCTCATTAATTAATGTGTTAATAAGCTGCAGTTATATTTCTTTAGGGGAAAAAGAGAAAACAAATTGAAAAAAACAAAAGAAAGAAAGAATAGCAGCGCGTTTTGGCTGATAAACGTTGAGATCGAATCATTTGCTGTGAGAAGGTTTGTGAAATATGTATATATATATATATATATATATATATATATATATATATATATATATATATATATATATATATATATATACATCCAAAATAATTTTATTCAAGAACTGCTTTATATGATTTAACCCCCGTTTTGCTATTTAGGTTCAGCGGACACACACACACACACACACACTCCAATGTTTCCCTTCGTTAGTTGTTTTTTTAAACCAGAACTGTCAAAAAATTTCTTCAGTTTTCAAGTTAGTGTTGATGGCTGGCTATGTATAATGCGTACGGACACCTCGAATGAAGGAAGAGGATCGACAATTTACTCCTTATTATGTATGCTAAAACGTTTTTAATCCCCTCATATAGTTTTTATCAAGGAATACGAATTCATCATGTAAGTTCATGCTAAATTGGTCCTTTCGTTTGTGTCCTGCAGCATTTATGCTTGTTTCCCCCTGTCTTGTTGGGGGTTTATTTTTTCGAAAATTCTCATTCTTTAGTGATTATTTTCCAAGAAAAAGCAAGCGAAGTAAATCATTTATTGATCATTCCAAACAAGGCATGCTTTTAAACACGTTGGTCACGTGATCGTTTCAATTGAATGACTAATCTGACCCGTCTTCCATATTTTTTCCTATTTTTCTAATCATTCACATCAATTATTTATTTCTGAATTTGTTTATCTAATGATTATTGAAAAGTGTGTGTGTGTGTGTGTGTGTGTGTGTGTGTGTGTGTGTGTGTTTCGAACGTATAAGCTGCGACATAGGAGCTTAAAAGCCGAAAAATCTAACATTTAACCCTTATTGTCAAGAAAAACCTCCTATTTTTTAATCTTCTTAAAATACATTTTATAGAAATTTCAAATTACAATGTAATGTTTTGCTAAACTGACACTTAATTTGTATCCAGCTGAGTTCAAGTTTATTTTTTGGATAGTTTTGACTTTTGCAATAATGGCACAGCTAAAAAGTGAGAGAAGATATTAATCCATTATTCGCCCGTTTTCCAATTTTTTCATTTAACACTGCATTGCAGCATGCTGCCAATAAGTTTTGACAACGCGAGAGTTTCTATTAAGTGACTAACCAGACCTGATGATTTTATTTGAAATTTATAATTTTTTTTTTCATTCTTTTTCAAGTATTTTTCCTCAGGGCTGTTTCGTCTCTTTTTTAGTTTTTTCCCCTCGTACACCATTCTTTATGACGTCATATTTTGTCTTTTTTTTCCCCCTCCTGTTTGTCTTTCTTTAAGTCTTACACACTCAAAATACAGCGTAATAAGGGGGGAAAGAAAGCACGTAAGAAAAAAAAAAGAAAGAAGTGAAAGGAAGAAAAAAATGAATAGGAAAAAAGAAGAAGAAAGGGAGAAAGATGAAAGAAAACGTGGAAATGTTACTAAATCTTGAAAAAAGGGAAGCAGATAACAAATCGAAGAGTTAAAGCAAGATCTTGTTTCAAACTGTTCAGCTAAATGGATCAAACGGTGTTTTTAGAACTTTTGGCATGGCTCATTAATATGGCCGCCAGCGTACATAAATACATAGCCTGCTACAAATAGTCAATTGTAGGAGTTGAAGAAAGAAGATGATAACAATAGAGACAGAGAAAGAGAGAGAAAGAAAAAAATAAGAATACTCAGAGGAAATGAAAAAAAAGAAAAGAAATAAAGGGAGAATCTCCTTTCCTGATCTATTCCCGGCGTAATTTCCTTTCTTTAAGAAATAGTCAATCAAAACTTTCAACATTGATTTTTTTCAGTTTTCAAACCTGTATGGCCGATTGGCTACGTATGTAATACAAGCCAAATTGATGGAGCTAGAGGGCTGTAGAGTCCAACATTACCCCTTTATCATGTTTACTAAAAGATTTTTTTATCCTGGAGAGGATTCGAGAGGGGAATTCAATTTAAATAGTAAGTTATATCCAAAATAGATTTAGTTTTTAGCTGATGGCATTCAGGGTCGATTTTTGAAAAAAAAATTGATTGTTCGATGATCACTGTCCAATCAAAGACAAGAGAACTAACTTACCCATTGATAACCACTTTTTCGAATTTTTCTATTGATCACCCCTAACGCGGCATACAACCAAAAGAAATAAGTTAAGTGACGGTTTCTATTGAGCGATTAACCGGGCCTGTTTCCCAATTCCTCTCTCTCTTTTTTTCGATTTTCTCTCCCCGTTTTGATTCATTTAATCTGTTTTGATGTCCTTTTCATTGTTTGCCGACTTCTTTAATTCTCAGAAATATTTGCCTTTGTGGAGATATCAATTACACGTTGTTTTTTTAAGCCATCAGCTGCCGTCATTCAAAATCCAAATCGAGTAGCAGAAATTGAACTTGTTTTCCTTTAACCATTATTATTAGAAATCATCAACCAAGACTGTCACCAAAACCGCCAATATAGGTTTCTCTCAGTTCTTTAACTGGTCTGGATGGCTACCTTGCTGGCTGACTGTGTATGAACTGCGCAAATAGGCTGCATCATTGAAACCATGGGGCAGAAAATTTGACCATTCACTCCTTATTATATCTAAAGAAAACGATTTTCTTTTTTTAATCACCAATGAATAAGTTTTTAGGGAGTGTTCAATTTGAAATGTAAGTTTACAGCAAAATTGATCTCTTAGTTTGAGCCTGCTTTTTTTAAAATTCAGACCTTTTTAGTTATCACTGCCCCAGAGGGACAAGATATTTGACTTATTTATAGGTCGCTCCTTTTTCATTTTTTTTTATTTAATCATCCCCAATGCCGCATGTTGCCAAATTATATCGGTCATATTGCGATTTCTTTTGAGTAACTATCCAGACCTGTTATTATGATTAATAATTTGTGACTTGAATTTCCTTTCATCTTTGATAAAAACCGTCAGCTTAAACTATCAAAAGTCTTCAGTTTTCAAGTTAGTCTTGCTGGCCATATATATATATATATATATATATATATATATATATATATATATATATGTGTGTGTGTGTGTGTGTGTGTGTGTGTGTGTGTGTGTGTATGTATGACAGGTACACATTGTGCCAATGGAGCCAATTTGCATGTAGCTTTTAGCTAAATTGATCCCTTACTTTGTCTTCCGTAGCATTCAAGCTTGTTTGAAGATACAGGATTTTCTGCAACCATTGCCCAACTACAGTGTTTTAGTGTTTTTTTCAGCTAATTCCTATCTCTTCTCTCTCAACACAGTATGCTGCCAAAAATGTTCATTATTCATAATGAATAGTTACTGTTTTCTTTCATTTTGATTTTCAGTTGATTTTTATTGCAACTTACGCAGGCTGTCAATCTACGGCACAATCAGACAGAGAATAGAGGATAAACTATTGGCGAGATACGAAGTGTACCTTCTGTCTCCAGGAGGCCAGGTTGAACCTACCAGTTGCTCTCACCTACGAGAAACCAACGGTTGGTAGATGATCATATCTGTACTTCAAACCCATCATTTATTCTTCCCTGAGCTCTCTATCTTTATTTCATTTCTATTAAGTGAAATATTGTCAGTAATTATTATTATTTCTTGTAGAACCCGCCAAACAAAACTGCCAACATCAATATGATGAAAAATAACATAGGTTTTTCAGTTTTCAAGTTAGTCGGGCTCGCTGGCTTTGTTTGCATGTATCACACGTACACGCTTCACCGCTGGAGGAAGATTTTTTAAACCTTTTACTCTTTTTGATGTCGAGATGAAAAGTTTTGGGTTTTTTCCATTTTGGACTCCCTGTTAAGGTTTATTAGGGTCTCAATTTGCAATATAATTGCATGCTACATTGGTCACTCAACTTGTGTCCGCCAATATTCATCTTGTTGTGTTTTTTTTTTAATTTAGACTTTTTGTTGATCACTGTTCAAGAAAAGGTGAAAGGAGTAACTTATTCATTGATCACCAATTTTTCCATTATTTTAATTCATCACCCCAAATACACCATACTACGAGAAGATATCATTTTTTTTTATTTCATAAAGAAAGAAGAAAACAAAATTATTCTTATCATTATTATATTTTTTACCAGTATTTCTCTTCATTAAAACTCCAACTGTCAGTCTACAGCCATGGGGAAAACAGTCTATGTACAATAATTACTCTTTTGATTGAACTGCCTGAGATATAGTGTCCACAAAAGATCAGATCTAACCCTTAAACAATCTTTAGCTTCGGGGAATCCTAGACAGACGGTCTGAGTGTTTGCGATAAAGAGCAACAAAAATTACAATGAAAGAAATACTAGTCAAAAATTGGTTGACGATGCTCAATCTAATGAAAATCATATTTGTAATAAGAACCACGTCTGTCACTCCTTCTGTATCAGAAGCAGACGTTTCCTCTTCCTTCATACCATCTTATCAATCTACCAACATGCTTTTCTATCCTTCCCTTCCAATATTCTTATCATAATACCAAACTTCTTTTTTTTTCCTCCTGTCCGACCCGTGTATTGAACTACCCGTGTTTTTCTCCCTTTTCCTGTTCTACCCTGTTAATAAACTACCCGAATTTCTTTTCCCTTTTCTCTACTTGCTGTCTGTATCTTCTCCTGGAGATCACGTGATCTGGCAATAACAGCGTTCAAACTTTGCAGTGGACGCCTCATTGAACTTTCTTCAGCTAATTTATCTTTTTTTACGACTGATCCATCGTTTGCACCTTCTTTTTCTTTTGTTCCAGAACTTATTCTTTCTAAACGTTGATTTTCCATCTTCCCTCTTTTTCTGTTTCCACATTTTTCTTTCAATCTTTCTTCTAGTTCTTTTTTCTCTCTCTTTCTTGACTTGTTATACTCTCCCCCCACCTTTTCATAGCTTTTTCTCAGCTTATGTTTTATCTACGATGTTTTTCATCCCCTCACTTTTTTCTCCTTTATTTTAGTTTTGTTTTTCGTCTGTCTTTCATCTTTCTTCTTCAAATTGTTCTTGTTCCTCTTCCTTCTGTTACTTCCTACGTCTTCGTTTTGATTCTTCTTCTTCTTCTTCTTCTTCTTCTTCTTCTTCTTCTTCTTCTTCTTCTTCTTCTTCTTCTTCCTTTTTTCCTTTCTTCTTTTTCTTCTTTACCACATCTTTCTTTTTCTTTTCCTTCTTCATCTGTACCTCATCCTTCTTGTTCTTTCTCTTCTTCTTTACTTCATCAATTTTCTTCTTCTTTTTCTCCTTCTTCTCCTTCTTACTTTCTACGGAATATCTCTCTGTCTCTGTCTCTCTCTGCTTCCCCTCCCATCGTCATCTTACTCTCAATCAAACTCTAACGTTAAGAACATTTCCCCCGCAGACAAACAGACACAACTAATAGAGAAAAATTACCAACAACTAAAAATAAAAATTAAAACTAAAATTATTCTCAAACTGGACATTGGTCAATAGCTAAAAGCAAAAAAAAAAAAGAAAAATATTCCAACAGGCATTCAGTCGACCAGGCAATTACCGCAAATCAAATAGCCAAGCTTAAAATCGCTTTTTTCATGTTAGTTGTCTAAATGGTTCTAATTGACCAGACGGGCAATTCACAGTGAAAATAGTTTGATAGAGTTTTCAATGCTTCATTCTCTGACTCCAAGATGGTTGCCTAGTTGAAGTTGAACTCAAAATAAAGCAAAATGAAAACAGCAGTAACTTTGAAATTGAAAAAAAAAAACGCTTAACACAAAAGTCCAACCGTCTTGTACTGCACAAAAACTAAGCTTAATATATCACAGAATACAATCCCCTCTCTAAGATCAGGTACTTCCCCATGGATCAGACGGTACTGAGTTGGGTCCTTGTTGGGGGTATACAGTGAGGTCCAAAATCTATACAATCAAAATTGTGTTAGACTAGTTCGTTACCCAACAGGCCATGGAATATCAACATCAGCAGCAGCAGTCAGTTAGTCAACGTTCGTTCTCCCAAGATTCACCAGATCTCTCTATATTGGTCACTACAGCGTCAATATCCCTTGAATCAGTCTAAATCGTCACGACATCTTATTTTCTACGTAGTACAATTTTGTATATGATCTCTGGTGATCAATGTTTTGTAATGTGCAGTGATTATTTCTATTATTATTCGGACTATCCTCATTTTGGCGAGATGAGGATAGTCCAAATAATAATAGAAATAATGATAATACCTCGTCTCAAAAATTCAGAGATTTGCAGTGATTGTTTTGCATTCCTGCAACATGACCTGGCGATCGCCATTTCGGGTTGAATGGATTTTATGGTATCTCTGACTCCTGCTATTTCTCTAATATACTGTGATGTGTGATGATCTATCCGTATGATATTGAGCATGATTCTCTCGATAACATTGCATGGTTCTTAGTTGGAAGAAAATCTTTTGGACATGTTCCATGTTTCAAAACCCAAGTTGACAATCAGAAGGACACATTTGTTGTTGACCCTTCTTTTAAAAAATAATGGGATTTTTGTTCGTTTTCAAATGTCAAGCCTGCTCTACCGGAAGCCTGCCAAACTGGGATGATTCTCTGATTGATTTCTTCTTCTTTTGAGAACTTCATGAAGATCTGATGTCCTAGACAGTTTTAGAGGTTTTTCTTTCTTTTGCTCTATTTCGTTGTGTTTTGTTTTGTTTTGTTTTGTTTTTTTTTTGTTGTGTCTTTGTCCTCAACTTATTTGTTGCCACACATAGGTTGATTCTATTGGTTATGGTTGAATACAAATGTGTCTTCTCGAATGACAGATAATGACAGATAGGAGGCTTTTATTATTTCGAAGTTGTAGAAAAAACAACTCATACTAAACTTGGTAGATAACTTTACTAGGGCGTGTTTGTGTGTGCATGTGTGTGTGTGCATGTGTGTGTGTGTGTTTGTATGTGTGCAAGAGAGAGAGAGAGAGTGTGTGTGTGTGTTTATTTATATACTCTCAGTTCTGAAATGCCCTTTCATATCAGAAGTACAAATGGCATTTTTTTTCAATAAAACTCCCAGATACTGCAGACAAAGAAGAGAAGAGAAAAAAAAAACGAATGGAAGAAAGAAAGAGAGAAAGAAAAAAGAAAGAAAGAAACTAACAAACAAACAAACAAGCAGTGCATGTTTCTTGGCTTGAATAATTACGTATTATCTACTGGTGCTGAACAGCAGTGTTCAAGCCTAAATAAAAGCGTAGATTCTGAATATTTTCACTCAAGTATGGCGTAACACTATCTTCTCCCCTCCCTCATTTCCATTCTATTGAACTTAGTGACTGTGAAGGAAAAAAGTCGGAATGCAGTTAGCAGTTTGAAAGAAAAAACAAGGGAAAAACATGGGAAGGAAATCAAAAAAGAAAACCACTGCAAATGTACCTAATGACTCCACACTTTCCGAGCGTTTCGTCTTATCAGATGAAATTAGCTGATCTGACATCCTCTACACCGCCAAATTAACCACTTGGGATTCGCGAATTTAAATTCCCGGGTGTTGCATTCTGCCGTCATGTACGGGATATTTCGTGAGAACTTTTTTCTTTTCTCATTTCTGACCCATTTTTAAACTTAATGCTTTTCCTCTGTTTTTTCCTTCGTCTTGTTTTTTCTTCTTTTAGACACTTTCTTTCGTTGTTTTTCTTTCTTCCAAAGATGTTTCCCGTCTTAATTTGATCCCTTCTTTATTCAATTTGTTAATTTACTTCTCTCTCTCTCTCTCTCTCTCTCTCTCTCTCTCTCTCTCTCTCTCTCTCTCTCTCTCTCTTCACTTTTAAAGAGTTTTCATCAAAACAATTGTAAGATGTTTCTTCAGTTATCAAGTTGGTCGGGCAGGATGAAAGTATCACTCGTACGTGCCAAACCAATTGTGCTACAGGGCTGAAAATTTAAACATTTTATTCTTTTTATGCTTCGAAAATATGTTTTTTTTTTTCATTTCACCAACAAGGTTTTTTGGGGCGGTTCAATTTGTGATGTTATTTCATGCTATATTTAACACTCTGTGTCTGGAATATTTCACGCTTGTCTTTTGAGAATCCATATTATTTGAGTGACCACTGCCCAACAGAAGACAAGGGAGGTTACTTATTCATTAATCTCTTTTATTTTCATTCAACACTTCCAGCATGACTTGCTGCTTCCTTTCTTTATTCTTGTTTACATCCATTGTCTTTCATTCTTCTTTTTTTCGTTTTTTCTTTCTTTCTTCTTTTGTTATTTTCTCATTCATTTCTTTTTTACTTTTTACTTTCTTTCTTTTTCCATCGTTATGAATTTTTGCTTTTAATTTTTTTTCCTTCTTTGCTTTCTTCCTCTTTTTCTTTTGTTTCTGTCTTTTGTTTTCCTTCCTTTATTTCCTTTCTTTGCTTTCCCTTTTTGAATGACCAAGTCCTTTTTTTTTTAAAGTAAATGAATAAATCTACTAACAAATGGTAGTGGATTCGTGAGCATTTAAACACCTGGATTAGGATAAGATAAACGAGGATACGCTTAGTTCGATCGTAACTAAGCAATACTAGAGTCGGAAATGCTGATTTTAAAGGGCATTGAGCCCTATCTGCTAGAAGTACGTTTACTTTACTGATTTGACCACACATGTTTGACAGTTAAGAAGAGCTACTCATTACTTTTTAGAATATGAGTTACAGGTTCAAATCTACACATGGATTATTTCTCTATCCTGATTCACCGTATTCACTTGAACTGTCGAAGAATACTTGAAGAAGAGGAAGAAAAAGAAAAAATGAAGACGAAAACATAGACAAAGACGAAGATGTTTATGTCTGTGTTCATTCAAGTGAAATCACTTACTTTGAAACAATCATGAACTGTTATGGGCAAGGACTCACCTTGAAGTTTTCTTCTGCCCAGCTCCCAAAGGATATTATAAGCTAAAACAATTTTTTTTACTCTCATACTTAATACATCCATGAGAATGAAACAAACCAAAAATAAACAAAAAGGAAATTGAAATTATGATACCAAATAAAATGCAAATAATTCTGTATGTGGCACAATATCACCCAATAAAACATTAATTCACGAATAGCTCTATGATTAACTCATGAAATCACCAAAAAAAAAACGAAACGAGAATCATGTATTATAATAATTCTTCAATCAAAACCGCGAAGAAACATTTGGACTGTCGGTGAAATAATAGATAATTTCTACATTTTCGTTTGAACGTGTACAGTCAAATATTGTTTGTACCGACTTATTGAAAAAATCATTAAATGTTTTGCTCATTAGAATAAAATAACACTTTCTCCTTAACAACGAGGAAAAGCAATACAAATTAATAACATTTCCTAAACTTGTCAATAACCTTAACAATCAGTGTTAGAGATTCTGCTGAAAATTTATTGATCGAGCTCGGGATTACTTAGATAGACAATGGCTGCTGCAGAAGTAATCTCCACACCAACTTCTATTCATACTGACGGTGATTACTGCAACTTTCGTATTGTACGTACATCAACAGAAATTTAAATTGCTACACCGTTAAACATGATGCTGATTTTGACTTAGGTATAGTATGTTCATGGTAGTAGATATATGGATAACATTTTAAAGTCTCTGGAATCTTATGACGGAGTAACACTCATCCCAGTGCAGTTGCATTCGATGGAGATATCTGTATTAGCGCTCAGGGGATACATTTTATTAATGTAAGATCTGAATACTATTAATACAACCTTAATCTTTGAACTTATGGACCTGTTAATATGTACAGGTGTAATTCAGCAATATCACCTGTTTTGTCTTGAGGAAATTGAAAAGAAGGGTGGGGCAATTTTATTTTCTGTCTGTGTGTAACTAGGAAAAGAATATAAAAATTTATATTTATTTGTATTGAAGTATTTGTTTATTAAGAGGAAAGAATCTCATGCTTACTTGTACGATAAAATTTTCTATGATATCTAATACGTTTTAATTTAGCTCAGTCTGTCTCTTGGCAATCGGTTGCTTGTGAATTCAAATCACTGTAAAGAGATATGAGTTTTATATATCAGTTCACAACCCTGAATTTTGATGACATATGTTATCGTTGTTCTCTTTCTTGCTATGGCAGAACAATGATGTGTTGGAATTTATCGATAGATAAATGGATAGCTATAATGAATTTATGTTTGTATGTTGTTCATTTCTTCCTTCCCCCTACACGAAATCAATTGTTTGTTTTTTTCTGAAGCTGACATCTTTTGTCTGTTCCCGGCATCTTTTGGGCGCTAGGTTTTTCTCTTGTCGCCATTACAGTCTCTTTTCAAAAGAAGACAATTGTTCATTTGATACCTTCTGGAAACGAAAATGAACTTTGAATCATCGATGTCTCATCTCATTTTCCTTCTTTTCATTTATCTACCAGTATGACCTTTATTCTATTTCTTTTTTCACAAACTAAATTTTCCTATAATACTTTTTTTATGTTTTGGAGTAAGGAACAATATATAGACGAGGATGTTTTACATTTCTTTTTTGTTATCTCCTTCTTCTCATCGCTATTTCTTTCTCAATTCTTTTAGATTCTTCTTCTTCCTTCCTTTCTTCTTTTTTCCTCAGCGTCCTCGAGTCTTTCCTCTTCTATCCACTCTTCCTTCTCTTCTTCCACCTTTTCCTTCTTTGTTCTGGGCTTATTGTCAATCATTTACTACGCTTACTTAAGTGCATCACACGGGCATTTAATGGTGAATTGGTTAGGAAGAATGTGTAGCTGCAATCCACTGATGAGTGTAATATCCCCCTAACATAGCCATTATCCCTCCAATTGAACATCCCCCTTATATTTTATCAGTCGACATCTTCCCAAAAAGTAGTCCAAAGGAAAAGATGTTTAATTTTAAACCACTGCCATTCAAGGAAAGTGAAGGACGCTAGGAAAGAGTCAGGAATCGATTTATTTTATTAATAATAAAGAACATATCGTTCGACCAAATGAATGTATCAATTTTTAAATGCCTTTTTTTATTAGTGAAGATGAAGGCAATTTTATTTGGTCATATGAATGAATGAATCTGTAAATGCTACATTTCATTGGAAAAGTTAAAAAATATATTGCTCATTCACATGAGTGCATACAATTTGTAAGATTTTATGTCATTGACAAAGGTAAAGAAGATATTGTTCATTCAGATGAATACATGAATTTTAAAGATGTTATTGCCAAATCTGTCCAGCAACAGACAGTCTTGTAGGGATTCCTTTAAAAAGTCGCACTTGCCACTGTACATCTTTTTAATTCCTAATTTTACTATTTACATTATGACGCAATAGTTGTTGTATGAACCCCATCCTATTGGTTTACGAAATTCACTAAAATATAAGTGGTTTGTGTTGAGATCCAATGCCTTAGATTGTGTCACCATTTTCTTGAATTGGATTACTTGAGAACTTCCCATGAAGATCCCTTTCGAGATCGCCATCAACAGCCTGATCGCATTCCCTTCAATCTCGTCCATGATTCATTTTGGAAAAGAAAATAGTCAAAGAAAGCTGGCTCTTGACGATACAAGTGGTGTTGAGGGGCTGTAATAGCTGGATGGGCGGTGTTCTTTTTTCTCCATCAAGCTAAGTATGAGACATCAAAAATGAGTCACCCGGTTATTGTGAATGGGACTGTTACGCAGAACCCAAGTTCACTCAATGTTGCCTCTCTGCTGACTCAGTAACGTCATGATTAGCAAAGTATTGTAAATCCGGTCCTTGCTTTGCGTTGCGATATCGTGTCCTTCAGCAATATTGGGTCGAGTTTAAAACAGTTCTCCAAGCTCATGCTATAAAGCAATAAAAGACCACTTAGCCTTGCTAATCATTGCTAATGTTGTGCTTTTAAGCCTACGTGGGTGGTCAGTTGGCGCACCTCTCTGCCACACTTGGCAATGCTCAATAATGATAGATAAAAGAATTAATGTTCTGAGCAGTTAGTATTTATCAGTTAAACTGAGTTGCTAATTTGGAAATTTGGTTATAATCACATAATTTATAGTCCACGTCGATTGTCATCGTCCAATTGTTTTTGTTAAAAACCGCTTATCAAGACTGTCACAAAAACTCTTAGCATAGGTTCCGCTAGATTTTAAATTGGTCTGTCCGGCTTGATGATTTAGTAGGAATTACGAGTACAAGACACAGACATAGGAGAAGAGGGCTGAAGATTAAAACATTTACTCCATGTGTCTAGAATAACGTTTATGACGAATTTCTAAATAGGTCTTTGGTGGGAGATTATCCAGTTTGCAATCTCAGGCAATATTGGTCCCTTGGTTTGTGCCTGGCAGCATCCATGGTTGTATGGGGGGGGGCATTTTTAGGGATAACTTTCCCTACACAAGGTGAGATAGGTAACTTATCCATTGACCATTTCCTCTTCGAATTTTTTAAATTGTTCACCCCGAATTCGACATGCTGCCAGAATACGTTGGTCACGTGACGATTCATAAACAATAAGTAACCAGATCTATTGATTGTTTACTGGTGGGGAGGGGTAAAAGCCAAAGAAGTATGTCTGAGAGGTATTCAGCCATTAGTATATCTCGAGAACCAGTTGCTTCGGTATAACAAGCCGATCTACTAGAGGCGGACCTATTGCGTATGCATGTGTAGACAGACGCTCCCAAGTTGGGTTACCCAATCGTTGAGTGAACTTGGATACTCTGTGACCATTGCTATCAAGATTTGCACGATCTTAAATGCAGAAAGAGATCTCAGAGGAAGAAAAAAACTCATGAAAATGATACTGACAATAGAAATCATGTTATCGAATATTTATTGGATGCCATACGCCGTACTGATACGAACTACAAGATTCCAGGAACGGAGATAAAACAGTTGAGCAAGTGAGGACGGGTGGCTGAGGACACAGAATCCGGTGGAGAACAGAGACAAGAGGACAGGTGCTTAGTTTTAAAGAGAATCTTCAAGGCATATAGAATCAGTCCAAAAGAAGTATCAATGCGAAATAACGAAAATGGCTGAACATCAAAGAGGCCGCCAACGCTGCTTCTACTGTAACAATGCCGTCACCACCGCAGCCACTGCTTGATCTCAAACCTCCACCCCCCCCCCAAACGACCCCACCCTATAGTACCCCCCAGGCACCCTCCATCCATGTTTATTTTCCTACTTCACAGTCAAGACGACCTGGGAAATATCGAATCGATAAATTCTAGTAATTGTGATGCTTTTGAAGAATTCTGTTTATTAGTAAACGTTGAACATGCTCTCGGCATCTGCTTAATAACAATCACTTAACTCTATCATTTTAAACTTTCGGGATATTGACAAGTTGTTCACCAAAGGTAACGAATTTTAAATTTTGTCGCCTCGCGGTGTCGAGATAAGTCTCGAAAGATTTGGTCATGTGCCTAGAATGAGCTTACCAAATTGAAATAAACTTAGTGTACAGATCTGCTCAGTCACTCAATAGAAACCGTCATATGACCAGAACTTTTTCGGCAGCATACCAGGGATGATCAATGGAAATTTGGGAAAAGGGGCATTCAATGAGTGGGTCACTAGTCTCGCTTTCAATTGTGAAGTGATCACTAGAGACAAGTCCAGATTTAAAAAGACAAGCTTGAATGTTATCAAGCACAAATCAAAAGGCTAATTTAACGTATAATTCAGCATAAAGTGACACTGTGAATTGACCCATACTAAAACCTTATTTTTTAAGGGGATTTTCGAAAAAACGAGGTTTTTTCCAGATTTAATGAGGGATACATGTTCAAGTCTTAACCTCTCTAGTTTGACTGACGAAGCTTGTAGGCGTGATAGATACACACAGTCACACCTGAAAACTCAAAAAACCATTGTTGGCAGTTTCTAATACATGTTCACACAACTCTTGATAAGATGGATAAGATTCATAACCTGTTACATAAGTCAAGATGGTCAGTCATTTTGAGGATACGATATGACACAGCACTAAAAGTGTACATAAAAAATCATCATCATCTTTGTCATCATCAGTCTTTTACCGTTCGTCGTTGGACATAAACCTTCTCCAAAATTTACCACATTTTTCTATCGAGGGTGTCGCTGAGCCAGTACTTTCTGAATTTGTCTACTTCGTCTACCCGTCTGGTATTCTGCCAGCTTTGGTTTCGCATGTGATCTCTGGGGATCTATGTTGTGAGTTGTGATGTCCATCGGCTGTCTGCCATCCTTTTTTACAAAATTTTCCATAAACTAGATAGTCGGAACAAATAGATGTTAATTCAAAAAGGAGATCATATATATATGTGTGTGTGTGTGTGTGTGTGTGTGTGTGTAGAAGTGTGTTAGTAGAATAAAATCTAAAACATCACGGATTAATGACCTTCTATCTAAAATAATATCGATCTACATTTTAACATGAAATACCTAAATGGCAACACTGAAGAGAAGTATCTAAAATATTTCGAAGGTGTATCTTCAAACAATGATAGGAAAATCATTTTACATAACTATTATGATAGGCTGCTCCACTCACAATGATGTCCAGCTCCTTCCCAACATGCACCTTTGGAATGGGCATTGTCCTCGTGCAAGATCAACTTCAGAGGTGTTATCAAAAGATGAAAAGTATGTGCTTAGCTCTGCTCTCATTCACAGAAGAATTTTAAAAGGCTAACTCTGGTGCAATATATAGACAACAGATGAATTAAAATTACGATAGTGACATCCGTGCTTCCAGGTGGAACTTGTTTGATTCAATAAATGAATTGTGTTTACCCCCTGAAAGAGGTATACCTATTCACTTGTGTTCGTGTATATGTTTGTCGGTCTGTTTGTTTGTCTGTATGTCAGGTCTTCTATCCGTTTGTCGTACAATATCTCTGAGAGTCCACAATTGATTCCAATGATATTTTCCCATGGGACGGCCATAAGATATAGAAAAATTGATTACATCTGGCTGTTGATCCAGGAAATGAATTTCTGGATATCGACGGTATGGGCTGAAGAAAAATTGGTTTGATTCCGGGACGGATCCAGGAATCCCTTGTTCTTACAGAGATATTTTTCCTTTTTTCATTAAACATATATGTATCCATCCCTGTTTATCCACACAATATTTCCAAAATCTATCATAGATTTCAGTTGATCTTATTCCAGGTTGGAGTACATAGTCCATCGAATGAAGAGAGATTTTTTTAATTTGGGGCGGATCCAGGATGTTTTCTTCGATATAGAGGTAGTTTGTTTTCATTTTCTTCATAAATTTATGTGTGTCTGTACACGGAATATTTCCAAAAGTTTTTTCCCCAACACTTCTCCACATGGTGGCTATATATTAATTGATTTTCTATCGGTTTCAAGTGACAACGGTTTTGGGAGAGGAATGCACTCTCTGGGTGCTTTTTGTTATTGTATAGCGATTTGCTGATCATGATGAGTTATCTCATCGTCCTTGAAGTAACATAATGTAATTGTACGTAAGGATTGTTTAATTACATTCATTTATCCCACCTAATGAATCGTTTTCTGTTTATTGTTGAGGCTTCAAGAATCAATAAAATAAAATTATACATGAAAATCAATAATCATTATTGAGTAATCACAAGTAATCACAATGATCTCTAATAATCGATGTTTCTTGGAAAACAAATTTTCAATCATTTTCATAATCTATGAAGCCTATAATAATTTTGCTTAAAATTGATTATAGTTATTTATGCATAAAAACAGTAATGTATAGTTATACGTTTATGAAAATATTATTTAATTATGTATATATTACGCAATCAGCTAATACGGAAGCGCTTTTGTGTAATAAATAGTGTTAGTAAAAAAAAAAACTACAGGCAAGAAATATCCCCCATCGTTGAAAAATAAGTCGACGGTCAGTTGCTTTTGAGCTACCTAATAGTATGGTAGATAGTAAGGGTATTGGATACGTTTTTCTTTCGAGCAGCGTGTTTTTTAAACAGACGTGCTCATTTAATAACTGGCAATAGCAGCTTATTCTGTCAAAGAAAACTACTCTTCCGGTTTCTGTCGTTTTTTGGTCGCCAATACAACCGTTGGGAAATGTTATCTATTGCAGTCACATAGTTTTGAATTACCGGTTGACAGACATTTCAACATGTTGATAATAACTGATACATCTTTTCCCTCAAATGTGGAAAAATATTAGCGCTGTTACTTTGGAAGAAAAAAGAGTTTTTATCAGATTTTACCAATTTTATTTTGCAGCAATCCTGTGGTCATTGCTACGTTTTCCTTTCAACATCGTTCTTCAGACCAATAACAACTTTTCAAGCAGATCTTTACGGTAATATGCAAAGTGATTTATCGAAAATTGCCCTTAAGTTTTGATAAAACGATAGCAACCATCATTTTTTTCCTGAAAGAATATACCACATATTTTTTTAAGATAAATAAAAAGTAATAATTTTTTCTGGCATCACAACTGAGGAAATGTGGAGACATGGACAGACTTACGTATCCTTATCAAATAAAAAAAAATCTCAAAATGCGCGAGTGAATGTCTTCTATAGAAGTGAGAACCTCTGGAGATGACTTGACACGGTTTCATGAACGAGAAAGGAAAAATTCTCCGGTATTCGTCAAGTGAACATAATTCGGAATACAAGTTGACATTTTTATTTTAAAGTTAAAAGTATAAAAGTCCCTGACATGTACAAGTTGAAAGAGAGAGGGAAGGGAAGGAGAGGCAATAAGTTTATTATCAGAACCCTCGACTTCGAGATTTTTTTTTTCAAACCATAAAATTCATTCCAAAGTTCAAACTTTTGTTCACCTCGACACGTATATATTCACATATAAAATGTGAAAATAACAACTGGGTCGACCGTAACCCATCATTATTCTATCCTCGGGCTTTTATCAACATTGAAGCCAAATCTCAGCGAAAAGGTCAAGATTTCCGAATCTTTTCCAAAAGTCTAATTCCACTTATAAAATATAAGCAAACAATAAGATCGGTCATTACAGACCGTCCTTGCAGTAGAATCTCCCCGTAAGCGTACATACAAAATGCCTTTAGATTATACCAAGCAATGACGAAGGTATCCCATTGAGAAAAAAGACATCACACCAGACACCGATAGCAAATGATAGTATTCAGCTTTTTTCCTAACGGGTGAGAGAAAAAGAGCAGTGATTAGCAAAACTAGTCTCTTAAACCACTTCCGTAAGTTCAATCCTCACATGGAAGCTCATAGATTACGTTTCGTGCAAGACAAAAACTAATAAGCGTCTAACGTGCAGCATAGTCTATCACAGATGTTTGAGCACCGTGAGAACCTTGATTTCCCTAATGCTGATTTTCAAGGCAATCAAGTCGTACCTACCTGAAAAATTGAATAAATTTTGGCTTTTACTATACTTAGCTTGGTAAATATAAATGTTCTCTGATTTTGTGCAATAATAATCTAATCTTGACATTATGCTGTACACGGTTAAGCTCAATAAATATTAACAAGTCTTGACCTTGAGCCATACCAAGTTTCCCATTAATAGAATTCAAATAAATTTTTACCTGAGTAATACTAAGCAAAATTTTGTGAATGTCAATGAGCTTTGGCCCTGTAGTGTGCAAAGCTAAGCGTAATAAACCTAGAAATAAAAACGCATTAAATCTAATACAAAACGGAATAATAGAAGTAATGAAAATTAAAGCCAGGGTTGAGAGAAAGAAATTTTTTTTTTAAAATACAGGTGTGGTTAGTCATTCAATAAAAATCGTCACGTGACCAACGTCTTTGGGCAGCATGCTGTGTTCGGTGTGTGTCACTTCGTCCCGTTGTCAGTTGTACCCTTCACATCAGAAGCCGTCTTGGCCAACCTGGTACAATTTTAGGACCAAAGATGACCCTTGGTTTTGGCTTGAAACGTCTCGAAACGGAGCTCGGGTCACAAGAGGAGACAAAACGAAACGAGGAATTCGGACGCCTACTTCGAAATTCGTAATTATTGCTTGGTTTTTGGTCATCTGAAAAAATGTTTATCTAGAAGGATCACCTGGAAATGACAAATTCGGTAGAGAAAATCGTCGCCGGTGAAGCTGATAAGTGCAGAGAATAAGACACTTGAATAAGATCGGCTGTCAAGACCAAGTTCTGGTAATAAGCATGGGTGGACTATCAATATGTCTTAAGGCAGGTCCCCGGGCGCCGAGGGAGAATGCGTCTAATGTCGACTTACTATAACCACTGCGACTTACAGCAACCACGTGACAGGGGCTCAGAGTAACTGCAAAGACTACAACGACTACCATATTGACTAACATAGTTATACATCCGCTCGGAGGGCGAGAGCGTTCGAGTAAGGCAGGAATCAAGCATTTTTCAAATCAGGGGGAAGTTATCAACGATTCCATGTGACATTACGAACTAATCAATACGTCCCATGTAGACAGACCGGTATTCAGAAAGTGGTCTTGTAGTCAATTCAGTGAAAAACAAACCACCTACGATTCTTTTACGATCAGGACTTGATAACGGAATATTTTTCTTTAATCGACTCTCTTTTATAGGAAATTAGCTGTAGGGTCAGTTGACAATAAAGCTGTCCTGAGCCATCTCTGGGCATCCGTCCATTTTTTTGGATTCCAACGCTTTTTAGATTTCAGCTGGGTTTCACTACTCAGACCTGCTATATGATATATTTACTTTGAGATTAGCCGCCTGCAACAGCAAGTGCAATTTTTGCTTGTAACTAAATTTGATAAACATTGTGTGTTTACATTACCGATGAATAATAGCTTGAGCTTTTGTCAAAAGATTCCCTACTACGCTTCAGCGCTCAATTTCAGAAAAGTTCTGTCAGAATTTTCCGCTATAGACGATCCTGACACAATCCAATACTTGTAGAATCCACACTAACCTTGCTGTCACTAGATCGAGAAATTAGCAGTTGAGAAAGGGTTGATCATTGAATAAGTTACTCATATCCTCTTTTGTTCGATTACTGAAAACAAGCACAAATGCAGCTGGACGTAAACTGAGGGACCAATATAGCATGCACTTAAATCATAAAATGACCCCTTAATAATGTCAAGGTTGAAAAAAGATGAAAAAAAAGTTTTTTCAGACATAATAAGGAATAAATGATTTTATTTTCAACATTCTATCCATTGCTTCAGCGCATACACCTGTCAAATATATGAATATATAGCCAACCTGATCAACTTATTATGACTTACTCGAAGCGGCACTTGCTTCCATTTAAATCTAAATCTTCCTTTTATATTCATCAAATGATTTTGAGCGTCAACTACGACGACTACTATTGATATCAAGCTAATGCTTTTTCGTGCTAAAATTTAATCAACCAACTACAACATCTGCTGCTGGTTTCATCTTTTTTTAAGTGAATGGTTTTCATCCGAATTTGTAGATGGAAGACAATATTTTTTTAATTCATCCCTCAAGTCGACCGTAACCCAAGCTGTTGCTTGGGATTTAAAACTGAAGAAACTAGTGTTCACAGTTATGGTGATTGCTTTCGTTGATGGTATCAAATTTAATGGAAGGGTGAATAAATTACGAGATGAAAGATAGAAAATAAGAGAAAAAATCGAACCAATATCTTTGATCGAGACATATCAGTTTAAATATAAATCATTGACGAGAGTCACAAGATGAAACAGGTGTTGACTTCTCTTCTCTAGTGGAATCTTTATGCGAGGTGTAAAGGAAAAGAGTATTTGGACTTTTTCTTGAAGCTTTTTTGGGGGAGGACGACCCTTGTGTTTAAATACCAAGATTGAGAATCTTAGCTTCACACCTGTGGCTCGGATACCAATCACTTGACATTTGGAAAATACCCAGCTTTTGTAACTTACCATGGACGTCAGTTGTACGAATTTTTATCAAATGACGTTTCATCGAGAGACTTTTCATCGAAAGGACTTTTTATCAAAACGACTTTTCACGGGAATGACATTTCACTAAAGCGAATTTTCATCGAAACAACTTGAAATGGTTAATAGCAAAGAAGAAGCGCATGGAGAATAGAGGTAGACAGTTTGTGTTACAAACTACGAACTGAGTGGGAACAGTCTGCTTGTATTGATAATCAGCGTTCGAAACACGGCTATCTAACTTCTTAAACAGCCATGATGTTTACCAAGTGATTCATTTGTATAGGACAAAACAACAAACGTGAGGCACTCAGTGAGAATCAGACCATAGCCATTTTAGTGCATCTAATACAAGATTATCTGTTTTCTCAACGAAAATTGCATGACAATACCCATATATATATATATATATATATATATATATATATATATATATATATATATATATATATATATATATTCTAGAAACCTCTATACTCTTTGACACTAAACATCACAGATCTTTATCATGTTTTTTCGTATGTACATTCAATAACTTATTTCCCAACATCTGTCAATTTATGTAATTTTCTTCAGTGTTTTTTCCTGTTTTACACATACTTTGTTATTACGGTGCAATGTATAACATGTGTTATTTACCAAAGTTTCGAGGATTTAAAAAAAAAACAGTTATATCAACATTGCACCTAGGCAGAGTTGATCAAACACCACCTTCTTTTCCTATTATATAACTTATACCATGCATGTAGTTTGTCAATATTTAAAGGGTGTTTTGTGTGTTGTATATAGATATTATTTTATACTACGTATTTATTCTTTGAAATAGCGCTTACTTTGGAAGGTTACCCCAAAAGACAAGTGTAACAGTGAGAGATTAATGAACATAACAACGGACATTACTTGCTGTTTTCTCTATTTTTATTGAATGTTCACACATGTGAATATTAAACCCAATGTGTTGGTTTTATCCCAGACTGTATGCAAACCAACTCATGATATTTATATTGTTGAAAATAACTAACTCTGTCTATTTACCCTTTTTCATTAACTTTTCTTTTTTGTGTGTGTGAACCATCTATCAATGTCATCGAAGCTTTTTAAGAACGGTCTGAATTTGGTAGTTATAGATCTTTGAACAATCATAGTATGTTTAGCTGGAAGGTTGCTGTCCTGTTATTCGCTTTATATATATATATATATATATATATATATATATATATATATATATATATATATATGTGTGTGTGTGTGTGTGTGTGTGTGTGTGTGGAGAGAAAGAGAAATATGGACAGACAGACTGAGAAAGAGAGACACAGGGACAGAGAGGGAGGTAGAGAAATTATTAGCCCGAAGAATCTTGAGATGAAATCAATTCAAATAACTTCAAGTAGACCCAAACCATAACGTCTTAGGTTCCATTGAGCAGACAATACATTCTTCCACCAAAAACCAAAGGTAATAGTTTTCGAATGACATTTTTTTTAATGTGGTAATCGACTTTTTTTACAGTTGACAATGAATACATGATAAATCAGATGAAAAATACAGTTGAGATTTTGGAACCAATAACCGGCTTGTCCGATGAATCAAACAACTCAATTTCATGTGCACATTTTCATGCACAAAACACGTTTTCTTTTCAATTCATGAGAAACAATTTGCATGAAAAAGATCAAAGATATGATGATTTGAGACGTCTCTTTCGTAGATGGCACATTCAAGGAGACAGACGGACGGGCAGATATAACATGTAATACTTGAGGGAAGCCAAGAGAGATTCTCGTCTTTTTCATTTATTGGTCCTACTGGTGACGTGTTCTTAGTGACGTACTTCGAACTAGGTTTTGGGTCATGCAATGTATTTTTTTAATCAGGCTTTCTATTATTTTTGTCGTTGACACTTTTTGATAAAACAGACGTACATTTTGATATCTATTCGCTGATTTTTATCTCCACTTTAATTAAACCGATCACCCAATGTTTAATGGAGTTTAAGAATAAGTAAAAGTTACAATAAAAAGTAACTAATTAAATCAAAGGCAAAAGAGTTTAGATAAGAGCGAGAATTCCAAATAAAATCTAATATGCCTGTGCTGACAATTTCCGATCTATTTTTGTCAGTCAAAATTCAAATGTAAAAAAAATTTCCATAACGTAAATGATGCGCTCTGAATGCAATCTAAAAATACTTCCAAAACGTTATTTCACGTTTTACATATGAATTTCGACAGACAAAGACGTACAATGTATCAAAAAAAATTCTAATATCGTTATATCATATTAAAATTGTAAAGTTTTAAAGTCTTTTTTTCCTCTTTCTTATGAACCATCAACAAGCAAAGCGTTACCAATCAGTTCTGAGAAAGTAAGAATTTGTCATAAAATTAACAATTCTGATTC
This sequence comes from Thysanoteuthis rhombus, assembly GCA_963457665.1. Lineage (NCBI taxonomy): Eukaryota > Metazoa > Mollusca > Cephalopoda > Oegopsida > Thysanoteuthidae > Thysanoteuthis > Thysanoteuthis major. Next base: position 21,577,709 of record OY735235.1, read on the forward strand.
ATAAATATCATCGAGAAAAATACATTGAGATTGTATGAAGATTTTTTCTGCCGAATTGAATTTCATTTTAATTGCGATCGCTAATTTAACTTTTGACATTTCTGTTCAATTTTTTATACTTATCAACTTTCGTTGGTATTTGTCATGCTTTTTTCGGTTTTGTTATCGCAATCATAATGTTGCATGATTCATATCATAAGAAAAAAAATATCATTCTGTGGATTCACTAAGGATATGGCAAACTTTCAAAATCTTCAACTTCCAAACCTACTATATAATCATTATCACCTTTATAATCAGTCTTTTAGCGTATGTTATTGGACAGAGGCTTTCTTCGAGATTCGCCATAGCTCTATATCATAGGCGTTGCGAAGCCAGTATTTTCCAAACTTGTCTAGTTGGTCACGCCATCTTGTATTTTGCAGGTCACAGTTACATGTATGATTTTTTGGGATCAAAGCTTTCAGTCGTGGTGATCAGTAGTATCCTGACATGTTTGTGACACGCCCATTTCCATTTGAGCTTTCTGATAGATTTTTTGATATCCCTGATTACCGTTCTTTCCTTAATATACTTTGCTGTATTGTGATCTCTCTGAGTGATGTGGAACATGATTGTTTTATGTACGTGTTTTATGGTTACCAGTTTGAGGGTCAATCTTCTGGTTGGGTTCCATGTTTCAATTCCATAGGTGACTATTGGTAGGATGCATTGTTTGTTCACCTTTCTTTTAAGATTAATGATTTTTTTTTTCAACTTGAAGGTTTAGTTTGCTCTACGAAAAGCTTACCAGGCTAGGCAAAATCGCGTTGGATTCACCGGTACAAAATTAAGCAATGCTGACCCTGGTCAGTATTAGATGGGCAAACACCGGGAGATACCTGGAACTGTAAGCTTCCACATATCTTGTAAAGTGCCTCCCGTGGCATTCCCGTAAATCTTGTTACAGAGGAGATACTAAATAATGCAAGCCTCTCACCCTCCCTGAACCTATAACTGGCTTGGCTGTGAGCAACAAGAAACAAACGAACAAATGAATGAATGAATGACCGTCCCATGTGCCACACGACATGGAAGCAACTGAGTTGAACATTTCTTTCTGAAAGGCTGTTGTTGACGCCAGAATGCTTTCTATATGTGAAGCGGGTAGAGATAAGTAGAAGTAGCCTGAGACACCCTCGGGCGGTTGATTGAGCGTGAGGCTTTGAAATTCTGGCAGGATTCTTCGTCGGGGAGCTGTCTGGCCGAAAAGTGTTGAATGTGATCGTAATGAACCATTAGTCAGTGTTCAATGAATGAATATTGGAGAAGAGCAGGTAAATCGGAAACTAAGTCCTTCCAGTAATGCCCGACCTGTCGATAAAGACAATTGATGTGCTTGCATGGACGATTTTCAACTTTCTCTCTCTGTCTCTGTCTCTGTCACTCTCCATTTATCTATCTCTTTATTTATATAGATATCAAACCGATGAATTATTTGTAATAGTTATTTAATGGCCTAGTAAAGGTATTTAGCACTTTAAGAGTGAAGAAATTACAAAAAGAATGATTCTTGACATGTTTTGTTGATCCTCTGCAGTACATGATATCAATGGATTATCATCGCAGTATCTTGAATTGTTCATTTATTCTCTAGGTTAACTTTCGTGCATTCCAAGTCTGTTATCTGAATGGTTCCTTTACGGATCGCTATAGATAGTTCTGCTGTTATATCGATTGGCTTGAAAGACATACTGAACACAAAAGTTGCAAGTGTGTTTAAAATAGTTCATAAAATCAGTTCATAATACCAGCAACAAAGTACAAGGTGGAAACCAGCAGCAGTCGAGGTCTCCAACTGTTCTTGACTCTTTGTGATGCCAAAAATCAAGAACACATAGAAAGCTTCATCTTTTGTACTTAAAGCAGATTATCAAAGTTTTCAAATCATTCAGTTACAAAAAAAACAACTTTTTATATTATTTTCAAATACTCTGGTGACTTTTGGGACACCATATATATATATATATATATATATATATATATATATATATATATATATATGAGGTACAAATCAGGCTAGCAGTATAACATGATATGGTAATATATCAATAATATAAAGCCACTTCTGAAATGCAATGGATTTATTTCATAGAGTGCTCGATACATACAACATTTTACTCATGGAGTTAAGCTGTTTTAGAGTAGAATAAATAGTAGGTTGTGGATTCGTCTGATGAGGCCTGAGGAGAGCAGAAACACGAACTAGTTTGTGTAGCGAAACCACAATCTACTATATATATATATATATATATATATATATATATATATATATATATATATATATATATATATATATATATATATATATGCGTGTGTGTGGTTGGGTGTTCTTGCTTGTACGTGTGTGTGCATTATCTCGGTTAAGTGATATATTCCCTGCTTAATAATGGGAGGACATTTCTGACAGGATTTAGAAATAATATATCACAATACAAAATCATTTTTGTCGGATCACTCATACGTTCTTCAATATATATACATATAGAGAGAGAGGGATAAATACAGACGGACACAGAAACAGAGACAGACAGACAGTCAAAGAACATATATATATATATATATATATATATATATATATATATATATATATATATATATATGGATAGATTGGTAGATAGGTAGATTGATAGGTTAGATTTTCAGGCATAAACCGACTGATAAACAGAGAGCTTTTGTCTAGACCCACACATTTGTGCCTTATTTATATGATTTTGAGAAAAGATTTTTTCTTTCATATTTCTCTTATTTTCCTTAACATACCATCCACCTTTTCTGATCATTTATGTTCTCATTGTAATCCTCCTTAAACGAATAACAACATTAATTCACTGTCTTCTTCGCATCGTACTGCTAATTCCATAGGAGACCGCTCCCTCTTTGATCTCCCTGTCCCTCCTTAACTGTCCAATCCCTACTATTGAGTCTTCACTTGATTTTGTATGTAACAACAATGACGGATGACAATGACCGGACTGAAAAACAATGACGTCATGCACGAATACTAGTGACACAGTGACGTGGGTACAAACTGATGACACATTCCCACTTCTAAAGCCCAACACAGGTCGGTTTTGCTAAAGTTTGTAAACCTCATTTACATGAACCTCTAATGAATGAGTTGAAATGGAACACATAGTTTTTGAATGATAATGTATCGGGTAATGAATTCTGTTTTGTTTACCGTTTAGATTTCAATAAAGCAAGGGAGTTTGACCCGAGCACAACCAAACTTGGCCCTCGATCTTCGCCCTCCTTCCGTTTTTGTCAAGCTCCTGACAAAGTCTTGAATCGACTCTATTTATTTTTCACGTAATGAAAATATGAACAACAGCAGGGAACAATCTTCTCTCAATTCAATAGAGTAAACACGTCACTGTTGTCTGTTTCCGCACGTTAAACTAAATATATGAATAAAATTAGCATTTCCTTTTATATGATTTGGAATACTGATTGTTAAGCGACTCTCTTATCAACTGACCTAAACTAACAAGTCTTACATATCTTCAATCTTTTTGCTTTTATACGTAAGGACTAATATAATTGCAATGAATAAATAATTAAATATATGAAATTAAAGCAAGCTCAACCTTCAAAAACAAGTCGATCCCAATAATCCTAAAAAGAAGAGTGCGCAACCAATGCATCCCCTCCAATAGTCTCCTACGGAGCTGAAACATGGAAACTAACCAAAAGATTGTCCTACTTACTGAGAAGCATGCAGCGTGCACATGAGAGAATAATACTGAACATCAAATGGAGAGATCACAAGACAGCATAATATATCAGAAAGAAAACGGGAGTCCAAGACATCACAGAATTTATTCGAAAACTGTGATGGCAATTGGCTGGTCATGTTGCAAGAATGAAAAACAATCGATGGACATCACGACTAATAGCATTGATCCCTGGAGATCACATTCAAAACCAAAGCCGACAAAATACAAGATGGAGAGGTGAACGAGACCAGAAAATACTGGCTCTGCGACGCCCATCATAGAATAATGTGGCGGATCCTTGGAACGGTCTAAGTCCAATGATGTACGTTAAAAGACTGATGATGATAAATCGTTTTGGGACTCTCTTACCAACTGAGCCAAACTGACGAGTCCTACATGTAATCAAAAATTTATGTTGGAAAGTAAGAGAAATACAAAAAGAAAAAGATGATGAAAAAAAAAACAAGCAGGTCTGGTTAGTCTCTTTCAAGACCCACCTGTCGTGAGAAGATCAGCTGCTTATCTCTGGTGTCACTTCTAGCAAGCCTATTTGCATAATTATAGCTGGCAGCAATTAAACTTGGCATAATGTTCTTATTACGTCCATCCATGGTTAGATTTTTTTGTATGTGTGAGGGGAGAGAGCTTTTATTGTTCTCAAAATATAACAACTTAAAATACCACGGAAAAGGGATAGAGTGGGAAGATTATGATACACCAGTCTAGTAAATATGGAGGAGTAGCCTATCTGCCTGTCTGCTTGCCTTCGCTTGAAAATCAGCATCCAGAATTTTGGGTTTTACTTGGATTAGAACACCGCTCTCTGGCACTGATGGGAAATACAACCCAATCTCAGCTACAAAGCAAGCTAAGCAATCTTAGTTGCATTCGCCCCCCTTCCTGCGACCTCTCCAAAGAAATAATCCTAAATTCTGTCTTCATACGTTTACAAATTCATTATAATCACATATAACATTATCAAACAGTTATTGTTATCAAAGTCAGTGACCAGGAATTCAAAAAAATTATTTTGTCGTTAAGTTTCGATAATGTCATGTTGTGTACAACAATCGAATTACAAACATAATAATTAATCTATAATAATGAATTTAAGATGCTACAATTTATCTTTTGCGCCATGTTTCCTACTGGTTATAGTTATCAAAAAAAGGCAGACCCAAAGGTGATCACAATCAGTGGCTTCCTTGATATAAATTTTATCCACAGAGATCCTCACATTTACTGTCTCATTTTCATTGCCGTGTCAGGTTTGGGTGAGGGTTTGCTATGTTGTTATACTTACGTACTTGCTTTAGGTGATAATACAGTTATCTTTATTTCTTTTGTTTTGATTCTTTCTGTTATTTTTGCTCTACTTGTTTATCTAATCATTCGTTGCCTTTTCTCTTGTTTTTCTCGTCTCTTCTCTTGTCGCCTCTAAGCTGCAGGCAATAAACAACCATGTCACAAAAAGATATGCTGGTAGATGTTTTTGCAAACATTTCGAGCCTGAAGCAAAGAACAATTGTCGATAGAAATAATAGCTTCTTTAGGTGAAGAAAAGTCTATAAAATTCTAGCTAACGAAAGAAACGAAGTAAGTAATTAAGTAGATACATAGGTAAATGGGAAAAAATCTCATTTGATTACGTTTTGGCTCTTGGCTAAATTAGTCTGCATTTCTCTCCGTTGGAGACCGTCAACCAAAACTGTCACCAAAACTGTCACCAAAACAGTCAACTTTTTTTTTTCCAGTTTTTAAGATGGTCTTTCAGACTGGCTGGCTAATATGTAGGAATATAATGTGCGTACAGACTACACCAATGGAGCTAGATAGCTGAGAATGTAAACATTTACTTATTATTATGTTTAGGATTTTTTTTAATCCCGATGCAAAATAGGTTTTTTGTGTAATTTGCTATGTAAGTTCATGTTGAATTGAGCTTTTAGTGCAGTTCACTGTTATCATCTTGGGAACTCCGACTTGTCGGTGATCACTGTCCAGCAAAAGAGAGAAGTAACTTTTTCATCGATCCCCTCTTATATCCCCAGTTTTTGATCACCCAACATGGCACGATACAAAAAAGCATTGGTCATGTGACAATTTCTATTGAGTGACTAACCAGACCTATTCTTTAATACTTCTTTGTGAATGTTCATGTATCTAATTACCTTGGCGTATACACAATTTGCACCGGTCGTCTGAAAGTGAGACATTTTTTTTAAAGCCAAAATGGCGTCAAGCTAAGAAGTAGTTACCATTGATTTATATGAGGGGAAAAATTGAGCTATCCTATACCAAAGCATAATTTTCTACATCTGCCAGTTTTAAGCGTAAAACTTCAATGACATCTCTTGGACTTTTTGAAGACTATAAGACGCATCTAAATCATACAGAAAATAATTTGAGATAAAAAATGGCGCGAGGTGAATCTTAATAAAGCAGGAAATACCGGATAAGGCTTGTTTACGTTAAATAAACAACATATGGGCCGTCTTTACAGTTCAGTATTTCTCTTCAGTACGAATATATGAGTTAAAATAAATTAATGCAAGAATTAAAGCAAGGGTTGTGGATGCTGGAGTATTTCACCAATTAGAAGATTATTGCAATACATTCTTCCTCACGTTCAAAATTGGCCTTAAGCTACAGTATGTTTTATATATATATATATATATATATATATCCATTTTGATCAATTAATTCATGAATGAATTTATCTGTGTACTATACAGGTTTAAGGAGGGATTCTATCCCCAATAGCGTGCGTGTACCTTTCAGTGATATATATATATATATATATATATATATATATATATAGAGAGAGAGAGAGAGAGAGAGAGAGAGAGAGTGTGTGTGTGTGTGTGTGTGTGTGTGTGTGGTTGAATACTACAGAAAAGGTACACTTTTCAAATTTTTTGCTAGTCTTTCTTATTCACTCACAAGCGAACACATGTCCAGAATATTATCCATAATATATAGTTGGCCCGGGACTGCATATTCAGTGATGTTCAAAATAATGGAATGATATAGTGTTAGTGTTTTGAACAAATTCAAATCCAGTCCACATAAAATTCGTCGTGAGCAAGTGGTTTGTTTGGGTGGCCTAACATGAGAAACGATTGAAAGAAATGAGCTCACTACACTTGTCATAATGAGTGGGTTGGACTAAGTAATCGTCAATTTACGGCGCGTGTGCACGATTTTTATATTCAGTAGTTATTTACTAAGGTTGGATCACTCAAGAAAAATGCAACGATTCTGGGACACCAATGGGAATTGAACTTACGACACAGAAGAAATGGTCTCCTCCACTACCTTGCTAACTATTGTCTTACCGTCAAAAGGTCATACACATTTTCAGAGACAAAAGAACAGACTGAGATAGAGAGATCGATAGATAAGATACACCAATAAATGGATGAATAGAAATTATTTTCATTTATCGTACAGAACGAGCTGCTGAAATTGAATTTTCACCATTGTTGCGGTTAACGTTCAAATTTCTGTTTGATACCGATTTTTCTTTTGCATGAGAAGAGAAGTTGACCGATAGAAGAGACTTATTTAAATGCACATGTAAATATTACACCTGAAGAAGGCTGGAACGTTGTGTCAACATCGAAGGTGTGAAAAGATTACATTGTCCGAACAGAAGTTTCAAACAGAAGTATAATTTGGATTGGTCGTAGAACGAGTCTTGGATGTGATTTAATACGACAATGTTCTCTTTCTTAGACAAAGATAAATCAATAACCATCCGTCTTATCAGTATTTGTTTTGTTTTGTTCAGATTTTTAGTCCATAGTCCTCTTTTATTTTAATCCTGTTTTGTTGGTTTCATGTATATTCATTTCTTGTCTATTTCTTCTACATGGTCTCCTTTCTTTAGTCATTATTATTTTCTCAACATTTTCATTTCTTACTCCATTCTTCTGATTACGCACGAGTATTTTTTATCCCTTCCCCTCTCTCTCTCTCTCTCTCTCTCTCTTTCTCTTACATATGTATATATATATATATATATAATGTGCGTGTTCGTGAGTGTTTGTATGTTTGTGTCTGTGTCAGTGTGTTTTTGTATCGATCTTTGTGAAAGTATGCAGATATTTCTTACGATCAGTTAACTCATGCACACACACACACACACATACATGTATACACATTAATGTTTCTCTCTCTCTATATATATGTATATGTCTATATGTATATATATATATATATATATATATGTATATATATATATATATATATATATATATATATATATATATATGGAGAGAGAGAGAGAAACATATATATATATATATATATAAGGGCGAGAGAAACAGACACACACACACATACAGACACAGACACACACACACACACACACTCATGTTCCACCTTTCGATATTGTGAAAACAGTTATTCAAAATGATACAATATTGAAAATTTCTTCCTTCTCTACGTAATTTTATATAATACCATGTCGAGTTAAATCACGAAAAAACTGCAAAACGAGGAAATGGATCCGTATTTTCGAAAAAAAGAGGGTCATGAACAAAGATTACAGAGGATTTTTAAGGTTTTGTAGTATCAAATGGTCAGTTATTGTGTTTCTGTGTGTGTGAGTTTGTTTTTTTTTCTTTTGAAAGATTGAATTTAGCATTTATCCTATTTCAAATAAGTTATTATCATGTTTACTGACTATCATTTAACGTTATTTTACATCTAGAATTTGGATAGATGGAAGGTTATGTTGTAAAGTCCTGGTTTATGTTCAGTTGTTATACATTCTAATAGTAATGCGGATTCAATGCATCTCTTTTCATATTAACGACTCGATAATATTGTCTGATATTGTATCAACATACCCTATCAAAAAGATCAGGGAATACCCATAGCGGTGATATCTTCTAGCTCTTTTTTTCTGTTTGGTTTTTATCTAGGTCCCCTCTCTCGTTTCTCAGCTCTGTCCTTCTTTTGAACATTCTTCACTTTTTTCTTTCTTTTATGTCTTTCTGTTTGTCTATATTCTGTTTAGCTCTGTCTATGTTGGTTTCAAGCAAACCTTCTCTGGAGAAATATTTCTTCCTCTCCTTCTTCTGTCTTCTTTATTTACCTCCCTTTTTTAATTGAATTAAGCTTTTTTTCCACTCATTTTTGTTTTTTTGTTTTTTTATTTATTTCCTAACTGTCTCTCTTTGTTTCCCATCTTGTTTTTCAGTTTGCTTTTTTCCTCCCTTCATTTTTGTCTCCTACTCTCTATGTGTTATCCGTCTTCCTAGTCTCACTGAGATTTCAAGCTGTTGTTTGCCCTCTTTTGGCTTCAGGTAGGTCCTTGTTTTCTTTATTCTGATGTCGTTTCTCACTGTGTCCATTTTAAAAACAGATGAGTCTTTTGTTTCAGTTCGTTTCATTTTGGGGCTTTCTCTCTTTCTTTCTAGCTCTCTGTCTTTTTTTTTCTCTTCCGTCGAGTGGATTATGTCCTTATCAATATTTCTTCCTTACTCCCTTAATTCCCTTCCTTTTTTCTTTCTTTCCAAAATTTGCACTCTTTATTTATCTAAGCCTTTTCTTCAGATTTATTTCAACCCTCTTTCTGTCTGTTTAACAATTTTGCTTCCTTTTCATAATCTCTTTCCTCCGTCCTCCTCCATCTTCTATATTACTAAACATTTTTTTTCAGACTTGTCCCCCACTTCTATGAAATAATCCTGCGTCTCCTGTTCTGAGGTAGCATTCCATTATTTTGTTTTATTACTTCTCTTTTATTCTTTTTTACCTTTTTTTTTTCCTGTTCGGTTGTTTTAACGTCTTTTCTCACTTATTCCATTTCCAGACCAGATAATCCGAGGCTACTCACACAAAATCAAATCAACCCTCCAAGGTAGACGCAACAGAGAAACTGAACAGGCTGTCTAAAAAGGCGATGCCTCCTTCGGCTCGATGCTTTTAATAATGTTAACTCACTCGCCTGTTCTTCGGTCGTTGTCCGAGTCAGCGTCGCTGTGTGACGAATATATGACAGGGACTTTTGATGAGATTTAGCAGAGCAAAAACTCCGTTTCCACCAACTTATACCGAGAAATGTTCATTAATGTCACCGAATGCTTTCTCCCTGCTGAGTAAGTGTCCACTTTCTGGGGACCGTCAAACAAAACTGTCATCAAAACGTCAACATAGGTTTCTCCAGACTCTAAGTTGCTCTGGTTGACTGACAATGTATTTGTGTATGTATGTATATATGTATGTATCACGCGTACAGGCTGCAACAATCAAGCTAGAGGGCTGAAAATTTCTAACATTTCCCCCTTATTATGCTGACAAAAATGTTTTCTTTTTATTAACCCCTAAATAAGATTTTTGTGGGATACTCAATCTAATGATTGGCCACTCAATCAATGTCTAGCAGCTTTCACGTTTGCTTGTTTTTTTCTTGTTTTTGTTTTTTTGTTTTTTTTTTTGTACGGACATTTTAGTGATCACTGCCCAACAAGAGACAAAAGGAGTAAGTTTTAAATTTATCACATCTTTTACTAATAATTTGATTAATCACCCCTAAAACTGCATACTGCCAAACAACATTTGTTGCATGACAGTTTCCACTGAGTGATTGACTAGACCCTTTTTATTTACTGTTTTTTTGTTTTGTTTTTTTTTTTGGTCAACTGAGATTTTACTTTTGTAAAACTTATTCCCGTGTCGACTGTTAGACTAAATACTATCACCACTCTAGATCAAGAGCCATTTCACTATGCTATAGTCAAGCAACTGAGAATAAGTTTTGATTTTAGAGAAATTCACGATCACCGAGATGTGTGCAGCTAACAGGCTAGTTATAAATAAGTCGTGGGTAAATTGCTGTACTCGGTAAAAACCATGCGTTGTCAAAGTGATTGATATCCGTTCTTGTGGTCTCTTGGACAATCCATGGGATTGTTAATTGTCTAGGGTTCAAAAGGGGTCAATAAACGCAGGGATGCTATTGAAATTTCTGGGGGGATGACATTTGTATTTAATAAAAGTATATCAGACCCAAGTCGCTGATATGTAAATCTGATTTATTCTGTTTACTGAACTGGACTCTTGATAATCTTATTGGAAGATTAATAATTATATACTACTAATTCGTTACGTGCTTTTTGAAATTTTGACGTTTTAAACAGTGGTATTAGTTTTTCTGATAGATTTTTGTTAACGGAAGGATCAAGGTTTCTATGAACTTACAGGTTTGGCGATCCCTGGTCGGGACAATATTGTTCATCTTAATCAAAATCTGCGTTCATCAACTGGGATTTAGGTAAGGATTTTCTCAATCAAAACAGTGGGTATATCTATTAAGTAGTAGCTGGAAAGAATAAAAAAACCCAAAAATGGCTTGCGAGACTAACTTCGTGGCCATCTTCCTGCAGGCAACTTCTAGCATACTCTTTGGTTTAACTCCAACGCTTTACTACTTGGCCGCAAGTGAAGCTTATAGATGGGATTATCAGAATTGAAATAAGTGGGAACGAAGAGCGAAGCAATAAGAATGGCGTTTGAATTCGGAATTTGTAGTTCAGTTCATCTCATGAAGAAGAAGAACGGGCGAATATAATGGAGAGAAAACATCAGGAAAACAATTGATGTATAGGAGAAGCTGAGGCAAAATTTGAATCGAGAGTTGATTTACTCCATCCTGGTCTATGGAAGGTTTTTGTAGGAACTCTCTTCTTTCGGAGATCAGATTATACCTGTATTTCACACAGATTTCAGAAAAACTTCATTTCTTACATTATACAAAAAAGAGACAAACTTAGAAAGAAAGAAAGGAAAGAAAAGTTAATGATATAAAGATCTTGATGAATCCAGGGAAAAAAAACGAAGAAGATGGAAAATATAAGTCATAAAAGAAGAAAAAAAAAGAGAAATATACGTGTGATAGATAGATAGATACATAGATAGATAGATAGATAGATAGATAAATAGATAGAGAGAGAGAGAGAGAGAAAGAGAGAGAGAGAAAGAGAGAGAGAGAGATAAAAGGGAGGAGTTGAGACTTGATTCCAAAAAGCTTCAAGAAAAAATATTATTCACAATATCGTGAGGAAGGTATATACGAACAAACAATCAAACAAACTAAGTTTATAAAAAAGCAACGAAAGGAACGAAGAAAAAGAGAATTAATAGCAACGGGAAAAAGTTATAAGAAAGAAAAAATGAAAGAAAGAAGACCAGCATTACCAAGGACATTATGAATCACCGTCACCAATATATGCTGCTCTCTACTTAAATTGAACAGCTGTGATTGTGAAATCAGGTTACCATTATATAAATACCATCAAGATCCTTTGAATCGTAAATATGTGACTTCTTAAAAAAGAAAAAATATACGGACACAATCTGAGGGACCAATTTGACACTGTTTTCCATTTTAATTGCCCCCCCCCCTGCAAAAAAAAACTTTTTAGTGGAGGAGGGTCTTTAAAACAAAAGTAAACCTATTGAGGAGATTGTTCAAAATTTCAAATTTCTACCTTGAACGGTAAGGACTGGGATGGTCTGGATAGGTAGCAGAAAGAATGAACTACCTAAGCCTAGCAACATTGATTAAACCGGTCTGTTGTTGGTAGCAGTATCCAAAAATAAAGAAAGATTGCGAGAGAGGAAAAAGGGGAGGAAAAGAGGAAAAAAAAATATGAAACTAATGAGCAAGTGATGTTAAAAGATATATCACTGCTAAGAAAAGAATTCAAGTGAAGAAGTAAAAAAAGATCGGATGGGAGACAAAAAAAAGACTGGAATAAAATGGAGGAAAAGATTAGAAGAGAGAAATTTACAAAGGAAAGTGAGAGCTCAAAAAATAGTAAGAATAAATGATTTATAGAAAAAACAACGGATAGTCGGAACAGAACAAAAAAAGTACGAAATAAATGATTAACAATTGCAAATATATACGCGTTTGGTTGGTCCTTCAAATCGAAACAGTTGTTTGACCAACATCTTTTGGCAGCATGCGGTATTATGGGTGATCAATCAAGACAATTGAAAAAGAGGCTATCAATGAATGAGTTACTTCTTTCACCTTTAGTTGGACAGTGATCACTGAGGGAAACTAAATTAAAAAAATAAGCTCGAATACTGTCACAAATTTGGGATCAATTTAACATAAAATGAACCCGACTAAAACCCTATTCAGGGGGAGATTTTGTTTTCACAGTCTTTTGCAAGCATATTAATGAGTAAGTGTTCAAAATTCTAAACTTTTATTACTATTGGTAGAGCCTGTACGCGTGATACATCCAGCCAGTTGGACCACACGTATAAACTAAAGACACACACATACATACATATATATATATATATATATATATATATATATATATATATATATATATATATATATATATATATATATATATATATGTATATATATATATATATGTATATATATATATATGTATATATATATACAGAGAGAGAGAGAGAGAGGGAGAGAGAGAGAAAGAAAAGAGGGAAAATAGTATGCAGGTATGTGTGTGTGCGTGTGTGCGGTTGACAGTGATGCCTCAAAAGAAGAATAGTGAAAAAGAAATTAAAGTAAACCATGATAAAATGATTCACAAGCAAATTACGACACAAAAGAATCTTAATTGAGGAAATAAAAAATTAGTCAGGTTAAAAGGGGAAGACTTTCAAGAAGAAAAAGCCGTCTGCTTTCAAGGTGGAAAAACGAATGGAAAATTTTATATGTATTGCTTTTTAATAAGTATACTCATATACGGTGAGAATCAGTAATCACGGATAAAGTGATCTTCTGGTTATTATCACCAAAATCTTTCGGTCTAAAACATTTAAGTAATCGGAATAAGCATTTTCATCTATATCTCTTTGTATCATTTGTTTAATGTTATATATACCTTTCGTTTAATGTTATAAGTGCGTTAAAGGTATTGAGAATACCCTGCCAAATATGTGAATTTTTCCGTATATATATATATATATATATATATATATATATATATATATATATATATATGAGTGTGTGTGTGTGTGTGTGTGTGTGTGTGTGTGTGTGTGTGTGTGTGTGTGTGTAAACAAAAATGTCACCGAAATAATCAGCATGGGCTTTTTCAGTTTTTTGTAGGGCTGACTGGAATGCTTGCTGGCAATCTCTGTATGTATGTGTCAACCCCAATTAAGTCAGAAAGTTTAAATTTCATTTAGGGGGGAGGGACTGATCACTTCCCACGAAAAAATGGCAACTGATGTAACTTATTCATTGCTAACCTTTTTTCCGAATTTCTGAATTGATCTCCGCCAACACGTCACGCTGCCAGAAGACCTTGGTCAGGCAACATTTTCTATTTAGTGCCAAACCAGATCGTTATATGGTTCTGTGAAAGTCCCAGGACGCTTCTTCCAAAGCTAATAACCAATTACACACACACACACACATTCACACACACACACACACTCACACACATACACACACACGCACGCACATGCATACACACACACATACACATACACACACACACACACATACAATAGTTCCTAATACATATTTTATCTGATATTACCTTTGGTTGCCTCAGATCTAAACGTATACAAAGTCCAATACACACCTAGCTATCCATAGGTCCACACCACCTCAAAAAAATCAGACTTGAAATGATAATTGGTTGTAGGTTTTACGCCATTTTGGCTTACAATTTTTTTTTCTATTACAGGACCGCTTTCCTTTTGAAGAGCGGGTGAAATCTGCATTTTTCACAGATTTTAATGTAACCTTTATTTCTTTCCTTTTGTAAAACTCGTGAGAGAGAGAGAAGAAAGGAAGAAAGCTAAAAAAAAAAGACAGAAAAATACGATGAACAATGGTGAAAAGAGAAAGAAAAAATAAATACGTTATAAAGAGGGAGATAACAAATAAATACCTTAAAAACCATATAGCAGAAGGTAAAAAAAGAATGTGGTAAAAAGAGAGAAATTGAATATGGTAGAAAGAGACAAAATGAATGAGGTAAAGACAGACAGAGAGAGAGAGAGAGAAAAGGAGAGATAAAGCGAAAGAAAGAGATCGTCGATGAGATGAAGACAATGTAAAATACCTTGAGGGGAGCCAAGTCACACGGCTGGCTCGAGTGCTTGGCGATAGGTCAAACAGGCGACGTTAAGGCTATTTCTGGTCATCGATGTTTGAACAGGACAGGATATTGCTTCGGACAAGGGAAGCAAAAGTATCTGACCTGACCAAAACTGACCAGGACAGATGTGATCACAGCCAAAACTGTCGAAGTGAACAGCCGAGGGCGGAAGAAAGTTGATAAAATGTTCGATCGGGGACAGTGAAATGAAGATCATGAGACTCGGGGAACGAGTAGGCCCATTCCTGGACCCAACCCCTCTCTCTCTCTCTCTCTCTCTCTCTCTCTCTCTCTCTCTCTATCTATCTATCTATCTATCTATCTATCTATCTATCTATCTATCTATCTATATGTCCCTCACACACACAGATCTCTCCCTGTTTCTG
Source organism: Thysanoteuthis rhombus (assembly GCA_963457665.1). Taxonomy (NCBI): domain Eukaryota; kingdom Metazoa; phylum Mollusca; class Cephalopoda; order Oegopsida; family Thysanoteuthidae; genus Thysanoteuthis; species Thysanoteuthis major. The sequence continues at coordinate 21,592,967 of OY735235.1, forward strand.
TCTCTATATCTTACTACCTGTTTCTATCTCTTGACCGTTCTTTCGTTCTCTCTTCCTTCCATCTTTATCTTGTTTAACACCCCCAACATCCATAGTTGTGTGTGTGTGCGCATGCAGGCGTATGTATGTCATTTAGCTGGATATTTTCTTTAATACATTATTCATTAGAAGTGATCAATGAGTGGCATCTTTTTGATTTGTTACTAATTTTTTGTGGTTTGTTGAAAGGGAAAGAATCTTTGGCTTCTATATATATGTATATATATTTGTGTGTGTATATGTGTGTGTGCATGTATGTGTACGTGCGTGTGTGTTAAACCGGACTAAGGCTTATCAAAAATGGATATACATTAAAAAAAATAACAAGAGTTCCTTTTTTTTATTCACTATTCGTTTAAATTTATTCAACTTTTATTTTTAATCCATCTACCGATTTTCAAATAAACATTTATGTATCTGATGTATCTATGTATTTCAACGAGAGAGAATTTATACATTTTACCATAATAATGATGTTTATGTAAAACTGGGGAAAAACACTGAAGAAGTTTTTTTTATAAATTGCATTGACGTATGTTAGGAAATCGGTGACTGAAGTGACTCCCCCCGTACTTATTCACCCATTCTCTTCCAATTCAGTTTCAGTTGTATATTTCCCTCTCTCCTCCCTTCTCTCTCTCGCTCTCTTCCCCTCTCTTTAATTACAGTCCCTCAAAGTCCACTACCTATGTCTCACTCACTTTATCTCTCTTCTCCCTGCCCCTCTTCTGTCGCTCACGGTAACTCTTTTGTTGGTCTGTCGGTCCGTCACATGCTGATAGTATTCATTGCTTGTTCACTCCCCTGTCCCCCTCTCTTATCTTACCCTTTTCTCCTCACTTTTTCCGACCTTTTTATCTACCCTAGTTCACTTCCTTATCAACACCTTTTTTTTTCATCCTCTTTCCTTTTCTCATTTCTCTTACCCTCTTTCTTTTTCTCCACCTCTTCCCCCCTTCTCTCTCTCTTTACATATATATATATATAGATATGTATATATATATATATATATATATATATATATATATATATATATATATATATATATGTGTGTGTGTGCGTGCGTGCGTGTATGTGTGTGTGTGTGTCTCAAATCTATACTGTCATTCTTCCTCACATTTTCTCTGTCCGGTCTGTCCCTCTATCTCTATATTTATTTAATCATCCTTCCCCCCTCTGTATATCGCTTTCAATGTCCACCCACTCTATCAATGTCCCTTTCCAGGCGTTACAGTGATCTTTGTGCATATTCAGGTCGCAAAATGGGAATGGAATGTTCCGTGGACAATCGTTCTTAGCGGAAGATTTGATTATCATTCATCGATTGAGACTCAAAGCCAATATTGGTTTTGCCTTGTGATTAAAAGTAGCTTGTATCTGAATCCATGTTTAAGCAACCATCAGATCGGGAGAGGATGATCAGCGCATGCGTAAAATGCCACCTTAAGGGCACAGATCTTTTTTGAAGTTTTTTTTACAATCTGCCCAATTTTTCTGACTGACTTTATCATTACGATGGGGGAATATGTTAGCTTTATTTTGTGTTTGCATTTACTCCTGACCACTTTCCCCATGATTTCAAGTAGGTTTCGTTGGTAACAAGACTGGCTGCTGCAGGGAAAACCCAACTCAAACTTTTTTCCTGACAAAAGTACTCCACGTTTTGTATTGAATAAAGGATGATCAGTGTATATATATATATATATATATATATATATATATATATATATATATATATATATATATATATAAAGAGTAAGTGGACTGCTATCCGACCCTTGGATGTGACTCCAAAATGGGATCTCCCTCTTGATCTGAATAGGGGTTTCTTTCTATTGACAATCTCATCATAGGAATTCAAGTATATCCGAATATCCTCTCTTGAGGATTATCTAGTAAATATGTAAACATATCTGAGTGTGTTTCTCTGAATTTTTGAAATGGCATATTATTATTATCTCTATTATTGTTCGGACTATCCTCATCTTAGTTGTTTTCCATACCTGATGAAGGCCGTAGAGTACAACGGCCGAAACGTTGTGTGGAAAACAACCAAGATGAGGATAGTCTGAACAATAATAGAGATAATATCTGAGTGTGCTGAACACTTTTTTTATGAGTTCACTAAGTGCACAGATACTACATCCTGATCCGAGGCAGAAGTTCCCATAGGTGATACTCTGATTGTAGACAGAGAGAACATATACTATACTTCACTTTTTTACCAGTACTATGCTAGCGTATATCACATTAGGTGAATATTAACTAGATATAAGAATGATAATACTATATCCATGATTTTCTTTTCTTTTTCTTTTTACATTTAGAAATGAAGTTCTATTGTTGGTTTAGACTATGCAATTTCTTATATTCTCTTTAATTCAGTGCAAACCCAAGGCAATCGTATTTTCGTGATGTTTCGCCACGAGGAAGATGCAGATAAGAGTTTATATATTCCGATGGGGTTTTCTTCCACATTTTCTAGTTATTTCTGCTTTTTCTTGGGGCTATGATATAGAATCTTTCAGGTTTTTGGAATAGGTGGACTTTCTGTATTGTTGATGTGTATGCATATTCCATTCAGCTTTCGTTTACTTTTATTCTAATATATATATATATATATATATATATATATATATATATATATATATATATATATATACACACATATACACACTCCTATATATGAATATGTGTAAAGATAAAAAATTGTATGCAATGCTCTTCTAACTCTGGAATTGAGCACTATGGTAGAGGTGGAAAATTCAAATGGCAATGGGCTGGCAAAGGTGCAAGAATGGCAGACAACTAATGGATATCATGATTCACAACATGGATCCGTGGAGATTGCATATGCAACAGAGGCCAGCAGATGAACTGGACGAATTCAGAAAGTATTGGATCATATACTTGGTTATTATGGAACAATGGGTAAAATTTGTTTTGCTGGGATCATTGGTTGTTTACCATGTAACGGTTTCGGGATTTCAAGAACAAAACAGTCATATTAACATGGCACCCAACTGTGTTGATAAAACACCACTTTCTTTCAGCTGAGCTTTTGATATATAACCCATGTCATACATAAAATCATAAAAAAGATGGCAGTATAACAAGAGAGAGGATATGTTCTGTTCATAACCTGCAAACATCGTATAAACAATTTTGACAGCATATAGCAACATTTGTTTCTGTGATAAAAGTATTAATAATACGAGAAAAAAACTATTTCAAAATGATTTTTCTAATCAAACATCGTTAAAATGTCCGAGACAGAAATAAATGATCATGGCAACAGAAGTAAAAGAAGTAGTAAATAGTATGTGCTATACGATTCATTGGCAAGAGGGATATACATATATATATATATATATATATATATATATATATATATATATATATATATATATATATGTATGTATGAAGCGTAAATTGTGTCGTATCATATTCCCTGCAGCAGTTCCATTTCCTCTAATTTCTTATCCTATGTACGTCGTCTAGCTCAAATGATACATCAACTGAGTAAAGACAGGAGATCATTTCAA
>OY735235.1:21599050-21604050 GCA_963457665.1 Thysanoteuthis rhombus
CTTGACATATATTTTCCTACAAAGATCTTAATCATTGATTCATCAGGAGACATCAGAAATTAGCCCTTTCAAGACGCTGACGCCGCGTGTAATATAATTTTTGGATTGCAATGTATGAATATACAATTTATTCCTCGATAAAACATTCAAAAAACGTTGGAGCCTACTTTTCTGTTGCACTACATATATTACGTTGTATGTAATATCAAATGTTATATATATATATATATACATATATATATATATATATGTGTGTGTGTGTATAATTGTGTTATCCACAGGCAGCTGTTTCGTTGAATTACAACACTTCAATGTGGCTATAGACAATCCATTATCCCGTCCAGTACCACAAGGCAGGATTGAAACCTTTGCTTCAGACTTGGAAGCCATTATCTTACCGTTGAGCTATGGAACTGGATGGTCGATAAGGCTGAATTTAAGCAATATATCTATTTTATCTTAAATTCCACATTGACCAGAGTGCTCTATTTCCGTGGAAGAGCATTGCATAAAGCTTACAATGAACGAGTTGCTTCACTTAAAGAGTGCTCAACCCTGATTAGAGGAGCGTTAATTATTGTATATATATATATATATATATATATATATATAGATAGATAGATAGATAGATAGATATATGTGCATGCTTGTATATGTGATAGGTGACTAAAGATTTTTCAGATGTCCATGACAGACTGTACAATTTGATTCACTTCACATTATTTTCAATATTTTAAATGAAATAGAATTAGTGAACAATCTCTAATGAACCATTGGAATTATTTTTACCCATTTGATAACCACTCTACAGATAGCATCGATCTGTTTTTCAACAAAAATCTTCTTAACATATATACACACGTTCGTAGTAGATTCAATATTGTTCACACACCCACACACACACATATATATATATATATATATATATATATATATATATATATATATATATATATATATATATATATATATGAGTGTCTGTGTGTGTGTTACTAAGAAATGGATACATAATCGGACAGAATGGTTATAAATTGCGCTATATTTTAGTGAAACTTATTTAGAAATTATCTCCTGTTATCAAGTGGTAAATGGATCCTTTGGTTTAGACAACATACATAGATCAACTAATTAAAGAAAATGGGGTTATTACTGTAATCGAACCTGCCACCCGTAGGCCTTAGTAATCGTTTCAACTTAGACCTATCACTTTGTTTATTCGTGGTCTCTATCTGCTCAATTTGTTTCTTTTAATTCGTACAATTATGTTATTAACAAATGGATATATGATACGACAGCATGATCATAGATTGCGTTATTGGTCACTGGTTCGATCCCTGTAGCTGCACAATTTTCTTCAATTACTAATTTTATTTCTGATGTCTAGGCCATATGATACATTCACAGTGTAATAATAAATATATTTATATATCTGTGTGTGTGCTTGTGTGTCTGCATTTTTTTAGTCAAGTTTCATTGAACAGAATAGACCTCCTCTGTCTCTTCATTTTTTGAGTAAGTTTCTCGAATTTTCTGATAGTCGTATAATATATATATATATATGTGTGTGTGTGTGTGTGTGTGTGCGTGTGGGGGGGGGTTGATAGAGTGGGAAACATAGGAAAAAACTAGGTAACCGATAAGTAGGTCTCTCGATCCTTTCAAAAAATAAAAATACGATGATCCTAACTATGCAAGGATTTTGCATCTGATTTTCAACCCTGTCATATATATTTCGACGAGAATCTGTGCCATCATCGATTTTATGATGGAATATCACCGACTGAATACTTCGATTTCCCGATGTCACGCTGTTTTCGAGGAACTGCTTTGTCCTTCATGAACTCCAACATAGCAATTATTCAATACCCTCCCGGAAGGGGTCTTAGAGAATACTGATCCACATTATTCTTTGATAAAACACTTTTGAAGAATGGAACTCCTTGCTCAAGATAACATAAGTATGGTTCACTACCCTATCGTTAGAGGATATATATATCTATATATATTACAAGGACATATACTTGTTGAATGGTAACATCTCTTGCCGCCTGCTCTCATCAGCTAACCGGCCGTATATTGTTTCCTATGAATAAGAAAATAACCGGCCTATTTACATTTAAATAACATATTCTATAATTATCAAATTATCTTCGAGTGTTTCTTCAAGCCTAACGGTTCTAACCATAATTTCTATGTATGTAAAAGAGCAATCTACCTTGACATACCAAAAATCTCGACAAACCTGTTTGATTATTCTGTTTCCTTTCTCGCTGTATATACAACACATTCATTCTGGTGAGATTTCGTGTATTTTAACGCCCGTTTTGGTATCCCTTAATACTTAAGAAAGCATTCAGTGTTAGGGTTTCAAACGTTGAGTAAAATTTGGCCCCAGGAAATATTCAGTTGATTTTTTCTCAATATAGAAATCAAGAAATTTATACAGATTCAAAGGAACCACTAATTCCTTGAGCGAGGGGTTGTTCTAAGAACTCGCCTAGAGTTGTTTTAATCGGACAAATTTGGACGATAAATGCGTTGTTTATTTAACGGTATAAATAATCTTGTTACTGATCCATTTTCCTCTATATTTATATAACTGGTCGTATAATTCTTTCGGGATTTGTAATGGTTTTGATTGATTCCTAGTTATTTTTAAATTGGTTAGATTTCACTGTTCAAATCAAGGTAGTTTATTTTTATGTACATGTCTGAATCAAAACTAATTCTGTTCAGAGGTTGTCGATTATGAAGTTGAAAGCTATTGGAGAATTACGTTCTCCGCCTAGTTCTCGAATTCTCCATAACTGTGTGGAACGAATGTTAAACACCATTCTATCTCCCTCGAGTTTCCAATATCTTTCAATGGCTATCAGTCCTGAATTAAGAAATATGGTGTTGTTATTCGACTCAATTACCTAAGATATCACACTTTCCCTTTCGTTGTATTCACATTTTTGCAGTTATTTTAAATCCTTGTGGATTCGCTTTACTATTTTGTAGTCTATGTGATATGCTGTTATATTGTTACATATGGTCAATTTAATGTAGGAATTTACTTAAGCACAATGAAGATGGATATAGATAAATCAAAACTGCTTTATCTACCCTTATCAGTAAACTGTTCCTAATTTTACCGAGTAACAATTTGTAAGGTGTGCAGCTGAGGATATTGAGATATTTTATACAACCCTTATTTGAAGTTTTGGTGTAGGGTACACATTTTAAAGCAATTTTTTAATCGATTTGAGGTGTCTCCCGTACGAGTCTTTCCTTTTCTACTCCCATTTAGCCCTTGTGGTGATTTGAGTTCTATGATTTGTTTTCAAAATCAAAACATTTGATTGAAACCATCTGAGAACTTGAACTTCATATATTCACTCTCTGAGGCAGTTGTACCAATACATAAACAATTATGGTAACAATAAAACACAACTTGTTTATCGGTTGATCTAATCATAAATTATTCCCGGTGATTCAGGCCATTCCCTGTTTATCAGTGTTCATCATACATCAGAAACATTGTTTTTATTAATACTTTCAATTTCTATGATATGGTACATGGTTGTTGATAGTACCAATAATTCCAAATATCCATGTTATTGATGATATTTTTGTTATATTTCTCAGAAAGGGATATATATATATATATATATATATATATATATATATATATATATATATATATATATATATATATATATATATATATATATATATATATATATATATATTATTGTGTCAGCCACAGACAGCTGTTTTGATGTATTACAACTCCTCTGTCTGGATATAGACTATCCATTATCCCATCAAGTGCCAAAAGGTAGGATCGAAACCTTAGCTTCAGACCCCGAGGCTGGTATCCCTCTCTACCCCACGTAACTGGACGGACAGTAAGGTTGAATTTAAGCGATATTTCTGTTAATGCATAGAATGTCTATCCACCAGGGTATTTCATTCTTTGTTGGAATGGCATTATATATATATATATATATATATATATATATATATATATATATATATATATATATATATATATATATATATATATATATATATATATATATATATATATATATATATATAATTAGAAATGAAGAATTCTTTAAATGACATTCTTATTTCGGAAATAGTTTTCCCGGCCTTAGGCATGTAGACGAACTTACGTCTAAGTCATTTTTTTTTCATTTTTCCAATCCATAACTGTGTTACATGTACCTGAGTGCTGGTATAGAAGTTCAAATTCATCCATATTGGTGGATTTTTTCCTCATCCTTTCCTATGGTATCGTTCTATCTCAAGAGCTGGAATTACTTATCTGTTTGCGACAAATTAAACGCCTTGGTTTGTTTGGATAATTCTGGGACTCTTGAATACGAAACAATTATTATCAAATAGATCTCAGAAATCATCTCTAGAGAATTAGAAGAGTGTATTATGGATGGGTTCGGGTGATACTCCCTTGTGCTTTCCAGATTCTTCTGTTATTATCATTCATCAAAGTTATCAATCTTTATCTTTCTATTTATTATCTTATGGTAGTTAATATTTGATGTGATTATATGTATTTTAAGTAGATTGCTAGTATCAATCTTATCGATATTACTCGAGTTATGTTCCAAATGATAGTTTTTAAAAACATTCTTATTTTGGGAAGATTTTTTGTAGATAATCTCATGTCTTGGAGATTTTTATCATTCTTCATTTTATCTATTATTTCATTTATACCCGTGTTCTGTGTGTTTGATTGGTTGTGTAGAGGTTCAAAATTATTAATTCAGGTAGATCTTCTTCTGTCTTCTGTTATTGTACGACTTCATCTAAAATGCTATCGTTGTTTACTTCTGTGTGATATATTTAATTTCTTAAAACAATTTCTTAAAACACTTTATTTGAATTATTTACAAACTACTTGCTCTTCGAGCTCTATTTCTCAGCTAAGTTTTAGGAGAGCATATTAAAACTGGGTTAGGGTAATACCCAACCTCGTACTTTTCAAA
>OY735235.1:21609050-21671550 GCA_963457665.1 Thysanoteuthis rhombus
AACCCAAACCTTTTTAGGGATCACGATCCAAAAATTATGACAACAGTAATTCATTGATCACCCCTTTTTCCAATTTTTCCTATTGATTATCCTTAAAACGGCATACTGTCAAGAGACATTGGTCACTTGACGGTTTCTATCGGTGACTGATCAGAATTTGGGGGATGGGGTGAGGATTATGCACCGTTTGGCCGGCCATTCTTTCGCAATAGGAGTTTTTCACGCTGGACATTCATTGAATTCTTCCCCGTTTACACCTTTGGAATATTTACGCAGGAACCACTTAGGAAGGACGTGGTTCGCTGTTGATGTCCGGGCTTTTCTACGACCAAAATTGAATATCCATTAACCCGCTACGACAACCAGCAGCATTCTTGCCAACCATTAGGCTAACTTCCAAGCTCATGAGAGCGGGCAGAGAAGAGGTTCGAATTGTCATTGCAAAACCTATTGTCTATTATACTAGCGTTCTGTCCTCTTTCCCAAACAGTGGGGAGTCCTGTTTTAGGATTGCCGCCATCAGCACAATGCATTATCCAAAACCACGTCTACGATCTGAAATTTCTTTGGGAAATGCAAGAAGACGTAGCGAGCCGAATCAGGACTATTTTGGATGACAGACCCTTGTGATGTTTTACAAAAAAAAAACAAATGAATCGATGAAACAAGGAGATTGACCCACTTGGTTATTTTTTGACCAAATTCAAGGTACTACTCAAGCTGATCCAATGGCATCTCATCATAAGCGGTTGTGATAAATAAGGTCGTGGTTGATGCAATGAAAGGACCTGTCTCTCTTACTCGGTAGCATAGCATTATTTAGGGGCGACACGACATGTCAAAAAATACCATGACTAACTAAAAGACGTGACCAAGAGCTTATGGTGATTCAGAGAGAGAACGCATATATGAAGTTTTGTAGTGGAAATCTGCGCTGGCAATTACGGCAGTTGCTTTTGGAATGCCCAATGCTGCAGACTTGTGGCTCATTGCGATTTCCACTAATGCAGCACACACTGTTTACTAAAAGAGGCCCTTGTCCTTTGCTCTGTCTATTTTATCTCTCAATTCTACATCCGAATGAATCGAGGAGTTCAATCAGCCATAGAGTGATTGGTGGTGTATGTAATATTACTACTTGTACTGCTGCTGCTGCTGATGATACTGTTGCTGCTACCATCATGTGTCTTTGCCAGTAATACTCAATTTTTCAAGATGGCACTTACCATAATATGATTTGTAATAAGCCGATCTAGCAGTGCAATTTCTTGAGGGTTAGTTTGATCCTTATATTTGCCCACCACTGTAGTCTTGTGTGCCCAACCACTGAGGCCAAACCATGCTATGTTCAGTAAGTGGGAGCCCACCATGGCACGAAGGTTAGCAAACTGGTCACAGTGACCAATTAAGTGATGCAGTGAGGTGAAACTTCACAGGAGCCCAACCCAGTGGCTTTATGCCAGATTATGGCTCAGCAACAGGGTAACCACAATTGTGTGCTTGTAAGCAGACTGATATCCCCGACCATTTAACTAAAATAGTGATGTTGAATCTTAGGTTCAACCAAACGGCGTCGCCTTTTGCCCGACAAAGCTACGTCATAATTTTACACCTGTATTCCACTTTCTCAAACGAAACAATGATGAGTCAAATTTGGCCATTGCCAAATCACTTGGTGCTCCAAATCATGTCCCTGTGTTAGACTAAATTTGTGAATTTCTGAAGCACTTGACTAGAAGCCTTCAAACAATGGTAAACTAGCTAAAACAGTGGCCTATTAATACAGAATTGAATTCGATTCTCACTGGGTGTTCCAGCAATTATGACCCAGTGAGTTGAACTTACTAAATATCTTGATTTGTTAGACTTGGTTTAGCTTAGTAGGTATCTTTCTGAGGAACATAGAATTCTTCCGTTGGATATTGTTTACGATAACCTTATTAAACAATGACTTCAGAAATGAGTTCAATCCCCACTGGGTGCTCCTACAACTATAGCCTTGTGTCAAGTTGAGCTTATTAGATATCTATCCAGAATACTATTACACATTATCATAAAATAACATGCCAAGTAATATAGGTAACATAACAATCATTACTACAGTAGTGAATTCAGTCCCCGCTGCTTGCTCTGCAATTATGACCTTGTGTCCGACAAGGTTCAGTCGAATAATTTCCTCTCAGTGCAGAGGCATTGGCATTACAAAGTGTTGTATAACCCAGAACTCTCAATAGATAGCTTCTCCAATATTATCACACTTACGGAGACTCAGAATCAACACTTTTCAACGCTCAGGTCTCCACTGACACGTATCTTGTCTTCGCTTCCCAACAAAGCAACGTCCCGTGTCGAAACGAATAAAACATTCTTTTAAAACAATATAATTAAACAGTTCACAAAAAGAAGCTGTCTGATCAGATACGAGAGAATAAAAGGATCAGAATAAGATCAATTCCATAGAAAAGGCGACAAATTATTTTTTAAGTTATAGGCGATGTTTGCGAATTAATTGCAAATTAAGATTATATAATGAGTTGGGAATAAAGACAACGTATCTTGCTTTGCAGGAAAAGATGGTGGCGATGTAATTTGGAGTGAGATTTGAGACAAGGCAAAATATAATTGAATAAGAGAGAGCAAAGAAAAGGACGTAGCAGTGAAGCGTAGCACACAGAAAGAAAAGCAGAAAGCATATTAGAAAGGTGAAGGAGATGTGAAAAGACAATTATGACAGATGTGCGAAAAGATTTTAGATGATAATGTAGCAGAGGATATTGCGATATAATCGGTTTATCAACATCAATATTTCATCTTGCAAGGCCGGTAAGCTTCTTAATTTAGTTGGGATGTTGATAAAATACTAGAAGCAACGTAAAGCAAGAAGAAGCAGCAAGAAGCAAAGTCAATATATTATGTATTACTTATTATGACGTATATGCTTTTCATCACTCTAATCAATGAGAAAAAAAAACTCTAACCCTATCTCTAAATTCTAAAAGAAAGACTCAAATACATTTTTACCTGCCTAGGCGCTAGAAATATAAACCGTTACTCCCAGAAAAAGCATCGACACCAAGATATTGGACGGATCATTCGAATAAACCACTCTCCCATAAATACCAGACCAAGCACCAGCAACACTAACTGTTTCCATCGATTGCCAATATGGACAATAGGCACTTGGCCAAACCAGTCTCCTACAACTGTCTTTCCTGCACAAAGAGCTGTTACCCCAGTAGTCAATCTTGACAGGGGTCAGTCAAGATAACGGGTGATCGAGCACTCGAACAAACTACTTCCCCATAACTGCCGTCAAGACAGTGATAAATATAAAAAACGTTGTAGCAATATTGACAGGAGGCAGTGCATTGAAGACACAGACTGAAATTGCATGATTTCACATTTGGAGAAACCGAAACAAAGAATGTATTTTTGACATTTACCAGAATAGAAGTCATTTTTCCGGCAACTGATGGCCTGGCACCTCTTATAACAAAATCACAAGCAGACTCTTGAAATTTTAGCTCTCATCTCAAAGGTCAAATTGTATGAATCGATGATATACTTAAGAATATAACCAAGAATCATCATCATTATCAGCATCCTATAAGGTCCATTGAAGGACATAGACCTTCTCCAAGATTTGCCAGACCTGTCTATCATGGGCATGCAGATCCAATGGTGTCTTGCTCGTCACACCATCTTATTTTCAGCCACAATTTTGTTCTAGGGATCCACGTTGTGAGTCCTGATGTCCAGCAGTTGTCTGACATTCTTGAAACATGTCAATCCCATCGCCATTTGAGTTTTTTCCAGTGGAATCTACATCTTGGACTCCTGTCTTTCCTCTGATATTCTTTGCTGTCTCTTGATCCCTCCACGGGAGACTGAGTATGATTCTCTCATGTGCACGTTGCATGGTTCTCAGTTTCAGGGTCGATCTCCCGGTTGGGTTCTATTTTTCAGTTCCATAGGTGAGTATTGTTAGGATACATTGGTTGAATGGATTCCATTTTTGGTCTGATTTTTATTTTCCTGGAAGTCAAGCTTTTTTTTACAGATAGATTGTCAATTTTATTGTGATTATTTGCTTTATTTTATCTTCCTTTGATGAGTTTATGGTGACTTGCTGTCTTAGGTGAATGTAGTGGTCCACTTTCTTCATCTCTGCGATTCCAATCTCAATCGTTGTGTATTTGACCCCAACATATTTTTGTACACATCATTTGTGTTTCTGAAGCTCATGTCGAGATCAACTTCCTTACTTGCTTCATTTAGTTCGTGTAGCATCATTTTCAAATGAGTCCCAAAGCTGTAATCAATCTTCAACAAATGCATCAACTTCGAGTGATCAGGATATTGACCCTCAAACACTTCAAATCTACAAAGCAACCATCAATTGCGAAATAGCCAGTGGTCCAAACAGTTTCCCTTTGTTGACTATTCTGATTTATCATATAGAGCAATTCAATCTTACTATTGGTCACGTTTAGGATGGTAATAGTTCAAAGATAATCGAATTCATATTAGAAGCTGTCAACCAAAACTCTTACTAAAACTGTCATTGTGGGTTCCTCTCATTTTCAAACAGGTCTGTCTGCTTGTCTCATTATATATATATCATGCGTATAGGCCGCACCAGCGTAGCTTGAGAGATAGATGTTTAAATATTTACTCTTCATTAGAGAAAAAGATCTAATCTTTTTTTTCTTTCAAACCCCCAAAGTGAGATTTAAGTGCTTAAAGAAGACGGGGGAAGTAACTTATTCTTTTAGTCATTTTTTTAATTGATCACCCACGCGACTTGCTGTCGCGTGGCAGTTTCTATTGAGTGAATAACAAGACCTGTTTAAAATTTAATCTCGTTAAATTTCAAACGATCCTAATACCTGAAAAATAAGATATGTGCATATCTTGAAAGTCGAAGTTGTATTACTGAATTCTTACTTCATGACCACTTTTAATCCGGCACAGATGGCTAATCTAGAATCCTTGATCAATATTCCGGAAATTCCATGATGTACCTCTACTAGGTTTTGCTAAACACGGCATATGAACAAATAAGCAGGGACGGTTTGAGAAGAATGTGTTGAGACAATCTTTGAAGTGGTGAGCTCCTCTTTCAAAAATTGGAAATTGCAATGTTTTCTTTCTCCGAAAATGTTGGATTCTAATTTTGTTAGTAGAGACACTTCTAACCAAATTACGAGCGAACTTTTGAATTTCTTGCGGCCATCACAAATTCTAAATATATAAAACAGTACGTGACTTTAGCCAGTGCTTGGTCACAGACCTCAGGCACTGGTTGGAAATACGAATTATTTCAGCCCTGAGGTCGGCATCAAAAGTCGCAGTGTTTACAAATAAGAAAAATATATAGTTGCCAAAAGACGCAGTGATTTCAAATACGAAAAATATATTGTTGCCAAAACACGTAAACCAAAACAAAAATAGGAAAATAGAGAAACCATGAACTTGAATTGCCAAATCATGTAACGCTAAGAAATAATACGTAGTAAAGAGATCATTTGGAGAATGCGATTTCTTTCTTTCTTTTTATTCATCTGCCTCTGTCCTTTGGCGTGACGATAACAGATACTACATGTTGATCTAAAACAAAAAGGTGAAAAAGTGCATTTCCGAATGGGCTCTACTGCTACTAAAATACCAGAGGGATTCAAAACACCCTTATGTACGGAATACATTCTGCCAATAACACTGAGATCATAATAATTCTATGAGATGTTTGAACTACTGGACTCGTTCTTTTCTTTTGTTTGATAGTTAACACGCTCTGTTCGGCTAATATACTGACAATCTTTGGCTGTACCACCAATATGGAAGATACCATCAATAATTGTGAGTTGTATTATCATTCTATGGGTTGTTTGGACGTGAATTCGCACTTGTCATGTTTTTGTTGTTAGAAGAAAGTTTTGTCAAAAGCTTCATACAGCCTTCTTTAGAAGCCCAATCCTTATTAAAAATACCATCTATTTTCAACCCCCAGTTCAAGTTGAGGATGACTTTTTTCTCCCCTGTAACTAAAACAACCCAGGCCGGCCAAATTTAGAGTTGGAGAAGTAAATTCGTCAGTGCTTGTCTATCACGTTACCTATGAGTATCACTAACATTTCCCTACCATAATTTGAAATGACGATCATGTGATTAGAAGGCAGCAACCATACCTATTGAGCTAAACTAGTTTATATGGGTACATATATATTGTTCCAGGAATGATCTTCAGTCTTAATAGAGGTATTATATATAAAATTCATTGTTTGTGTTGCTTTCGTCGTTACTTCAACGTTTCGGCTACTCAAGGTCTATAATTCATGAGAAAAGGAGATAAATAGGAAAAAAATGGCGGCTGATCTATTGGTTGGCTCGGTCATTATGGTTCAGTAACCACTTGATCAAGCTCTAAACATTTTTCCTGCTTACGGTCCTATCCATGCAATATTTCTCACAGGGATTATCAATGAGAATTAGGGGTTATTAATTTTATCTTTAGTTTATTTGCATTAGTTTCCTTTGTACATTATACTGATTAGTTGACATTGGGACTACAATCATACCAATATACTAAACAATCGTAGCTATAAAAATGGCGATGGGTGCTATTTTTTTTATATATATAAGTGCGTGTCTTTGTTTATGTGCTTGTTAGTTTTCTTTCACTCCTGATCATACCGTCTGGAGACTTAACAGTTGACGTCAGTAGTCTACATTACCCTTTCTAAAATTCTTTTTTTTTTATTTAAAAAAATTTAACCAGTAGAGGCTTCGTTTCAACAGGTTTAATAATAACATCCAGATTTTAGACGTTTCTCAATGTTATTTCCTTATTATCGTTTTTTCAGTGGAAACACCAGTGACATTACAAGTAAAATTCACTCTGAACATATTCATTTTTTTTTCTAATGACTTCAAATTTTCCCATTGTTACTGACTGTGATTGTGAGTTTAGTATTAAGTCAAACTATAATTGTCTTGATCTTTCTCCGTATTAATATGAACAATTTCCTGAAACTTTTAGTTTTACAATAATCTGATTTGTGCATCATTTAAAATAGGAATAAACCATTATTCGTTAGGCATGTTTAATTATAAATGAAAAGGGCTCTGGGAACAGTTTGAAAAGCCCATGAGTGAAGACTCGAACGGATCGGAGAGACTATCAGCTTGAAACAGACCAAAGCTTTTTTTGAGACAACAATAATCCTAAAAAGGTTACAAAGAACTGAGTGTTACCTGGTACCGTCCAAAACATTTGTGGAAACAAAAGAAAATAATAGTCCAATACCTCCCAGATAAGAGCCCAGGAGTCAGTTACAATCTTGAGGAGAGTTCTAAAATTACTGAGGAGATTTGCTTTCATTTGAACTCTACTAAAAACCATCAGTTACTACTGCTGTGAAAACTCAACAAGCGCAAGTGATGATGATGATGATGATGATGATTTGAATTATTTGCAAGAAAAATTGAAATCAGTCTGATTCATTGATCCAAATAATTAGAATTTATATTCAAGCTGTTTGAATGAAATATTTTGCGTCGAACTGTGTGAAATGCTGGCGATACACAAAAGAAAAAAATGGGAAGCAACAGAAGGCAGTCAATACCAAACAATGAGAACATCAGGGTACCGGACAGAACAAAGATTTAGGAATTTGGTAGCTGATTCGATTAAACAGAATGAGATGAAACGAAAAGAAAGATCACAAGTAGTTTTTTGGCAACGGGGCGAAACAGCAGAAATGTTGTAAAAGTATAAACACGAACAATATTCACATGAAGATGTTTGAGGCCTTTCCCAAAGTGTGACAGAGAAGAATTGTTGACTTCAAATCAGAGAACGAGCAAATTGGTGAACGAATAGAACGTTTCATACACCAGAGATGATGATGACTTTATGTCAAGACTATTGAGACAAGAAGACGACTTTTCGGTGTTTTATGTCCCGGGTTTAGAACGCTCGACTGTTGGACAACTCATACTAACAATTAGACAGCCATGAAGCCTATTATGTTGAAAAAAATTGAATTAAAAAGCTTAAATACCTAAATATTTAATTTATTTCTCCTTGCGACCATCCTTCCAAGGCGTAAATCTAATACAAGTGCTGGTAATGCATTGAAGATAGGGACTAAGATCCCG
This sequence comes from Thysanoteuthis rhombus, assembly GCA_963457665.1. Taxonomy (NCBI): domain Eukaryota; kingdom Metazoa; phylum Mollusca; class Cephalopoda; order Oegopsida; family Thysanoteuthidae; genus Thysanoteuthis; species Thysanoteuthis major. The sequence continues at coordinate 21,617,211 of OY735235.1, forward strand.
ATTGAAAATGAAGAAGAAATTGTAAAACATTCTGAACAAGGTGAAAAAAGCTATGAGACATTGGAGAAGAGATAGGCATAGGCCAGTCAATGACCAGAATAATTCTGAAAATGAGACTAATGGACCATGTGAAAAGCCCTGCCCTGGTGAGAACTGTAATTATTACTGGGCAATACTGTGGTCTACTCATTGAAATTGTTCGGCAGTTGATAACCTAGTAACACGATCAAAAGCAATGTAACATGCCTATCAAGCCTAACTTAAGTACAAGAAAAGATCGAAAGCTTCATAATTATTCAAATGCTCTACGTGTAACACGTTAAGAGGATTGTGATCATGAATTAGTTCCAAGTGGTATATTACTTGGACGGCTTAGACGAATAGTTGTGCATTTTGTGATAAAAACATATGATATGGTACGGTCATAGCTTAAGGCATTCAGAACAAATTGGATGCTGAGCCATCATGAATCTCCAATATCTCGCCCATGACAGCCATCTTTTTCTTTTGCGTAAAGTACTGTGTCCACTTCTTTTACCAGAGCTGATTCATAAATGAATACATCTACCGCAATCATTTGCATTGGTTTTACTTATCATCCAATTGAAACTTCAACCTTAAGTGTAAGATTAATGCAAGATGAGTTTGAAACGCTAATATTGTACCATAGATGCTCCTCAAGAATGTGTCTTTGATGATAAAGAATTACTATAATTATTATTATTGATATTGATGATGGCAATGATAGCAGTTGGTGTCACGATACTGATGATGATGGTAGTGCTGATTGGATGATGGTGTTCTTGTCGGCCATCGTGATGATATTAATGGTTGTTATGGTGGTGATCATGATAGTGGTGACAATGGTACGAGTGATGATGGCGGTGATGATAATGGTTACAATGATAGAGATGGTGTGGCAATGATGATTATATTAGATTTTGAAATGTTAGAATAAAACTTCTAGGTAGGCCTTAAATTCGAATTCTGCATCTTAAAAAATGCATGACTTGACATGAGATCATCCATATCAGACACGTCTACACAATTTTATTGTAATTTTCAATTTTCATACAACACGTAGTCGCCATCTTGAATATTCAATGACTCGTATGTATCATCTAAATGCTAATCCCAAGAACTACATGTGATACAAAATTCAACTTATAATGTCCTCAATATGATAGAGTACCCATCGTTGATACGAAAATTGATCACTTTTAAATCGGCGGCCACGGGCAACTTACAGGATATTCACGATAAATCAATCCCTTTTTTTTTTCTTTCGTGATACCTTTTGCTATAAGTTTGCAGAATCATACGCTTTCATCATGGAATTCCAGCTAAGCGGTCCCACTTGATATCCTATATACTATGAAGATCATTTTGACTAAATGTTGTAAAATGAGAACCACGTCTACCCATTCAAACTTACCTACAAATTCGACCAGAATTCGGACTTTGGGAGGTATTTTGTTCGTAACCCGGGAACCACATGTACTTGAGATTGTGTTGACTCAGTTATCGAGAGCTTTGAGACCAATTCATGGTAGTGTGATAACGGGAATGATTACCATTATAAATTGCTGCAGAACTGATTACAGAACTGTTGCTTAAAAGAATTCTGAAACGAAGAATCAAAAGTATCTTGGGAGTAGATTTACTAGGATGGTGAGATCGATTCTCTTTCGTTAACCTACCACTGAACCCATACAATTGCTCATTCTCACTCATGCAAAAATTACGGTGAGTGCAGCACCTTCTCCAAGGATGGAATTGTTATCGTGCTAAAGGGTTATCATTAAGGTATATTCAGAATATACCTTTTGCACCCCACCTAAAAATATATGCTTTGGACAACCCACTCTTGCATATACGCTTTTATACCTCCCCTTTCTGGAAAAGTGACAGCTCATGACTGTACAATTGTTTTAAACTAAATTATGCTTAGAAAATACGACTTTAGTGCAATAGTGAACCAACTTGTATAGCAAGATTTGCTAGTAAACTTGGTCTTTAAAAAGTTTTCTACAAACTAACCATTTAAATAGTGTTATTTTATTTTAACCATAGTAAGCATCGATATACACGCTAAGCCACCTTTCCTCAACAGGGGTTCGTAGAACCATCGATTTCCGTGAGAGGTTCTTAGGGGTTCTTCGAAAATCCATCATTATCAGGGGCTGCAGCAGCAGCAGCTGCCTTTGGGCGTACGTCGTTGGACATTGACCTTCCCCAAGATTTGTTAGACCTCTTCATCGTGGGCTTCCGCGGGCAATACTTTCCAAAGACGTCAAGTTCGTCACACCATCTTTTTTCCTATCTGATACACATAAACAAATCATCCCTGGGGATTCACGTAAGTTGTGATGTCTTGCAGATGTCTGACATTCTTGCTACATGACCAGCCCATCACTATTTCAGTTTTTTTAATGGACTATGATATCCCTGTGTTTTGAAAAAAACACCAGATCTTCTCTGCGTTTTTTTTTTAAATGGGTAAAAGTTACTTTCTTGGTAATATTTCATTAGATTTCAAAAATTAACTTCGCCAGAATTTCACCAGAATAAAATAAGAAGTATAAGCTCTGAACTAAATAGGGACTACGATTCATGTGTACAGAAAATCATACCGTATTGACTCATGTTATCGTACGTATTATTCCATTTTAATCAATCAGGACTACATTTTTGAAGAAATATTTTCTTTTGGATGACACTTGTTTGATATTTCTATTATACGTTCGCCATTTGAGTTGATTACATAAAAAGCATGTATTTTATGGAAAGTAAGCTAAAAGCTTTAGAACATTCTCCAATAAGACTGACTTTCATTTTATATTTTTATATCAATTTTCCATTTATATTAACCAATATTTCTTTGGGATAGGAGAGTACTGAAATAATAGTTTGTTTTTTTCTGATATTCAGCAAAATGAATAAATGTGTCGGAAACTATATTCGCATACACTGTATAATGAAACATTACTTTTTTATTATGCAACACGTGTATATAACTGTATATTCATTATTTTAAGCAGGTGTTTCTTGAGACAATAACATTATTTCAAGGTTTCCTCCGATATAAATAAGTTGACGTAGCCTGCTTGAGGCAGAAGAAAACTAATCCTTTCATTTTTTTTATTTTTTTGTTTTTCGGGTTTTTTCTAGATTTGCATTTTATTCGGATTATAATTGTTAGGGCGGTCACTGATCGTGATGTTATTTTTAAATTTAATTATCCTCGACACTTTTTGCAGCGTTCTTTCGACCTGTTAGAAGATAATGACTTTTTCGTTCGTTCTTTGTATTCCAGGTGAAAAGATTTGCCAGTGGGGATAATCAATCAATCGGCAAAATCAAAATATTACCTGTAAATGTAATATATATATATATATATATATATATATATATATATATATATATACATATATATGTGTGTCTGTCTCTGTGTGTGTATATGTGTATATATATGTGTGTGTGTGTATATATATATATATATATATATATATATATAATAGACAGTCTCTGTTTGTATTTCAAATAATAAATATTTTTTTTTTGCAAATTTTTCACTGAAAAATTTTTAATCAAGTCACACTCATCTACTATGTGTGATGCATGTATTTGTGTATCCTATGTGTTTATGTATGTATGTAGGTATACGTATTTCCTAATTTATTTACAGTTTTCCGGTCGTTATTTATTGATAAAAATCTAAAAAAGAGAGACGCAAATATTGATTACGTACGCGCTCACTAATCATGAACAAACTGAAAACCAAAACAAAGATGGCGACCAATTGAAATTTAATCAATGAAAACAGAGATTGAGTGGCCAGCGTCTGGAAGTGGCAATGAAAACAAAAGAAGTGATTAAAAACAACATCAGATTTATGAAAGAAAGATTGGGGAAATTAAACAAAGGGAAATATTATTTCTTTGTTTAAAACTCACTAATCGTTAATCAACATGAAAAGAGCCGATATAATTTAATCCTCACCAATGGAGAGTGACGTCAACAGCATCCTTCATCGGCATCAAGTATGACGGCATTTCGTATTTTTTCGTAATCAGAAGCATATAACACCAAAATCAGGCTATCATTTCCCTGAATCTTTTTGAACAAATTGAAATGATTCATTTTTTACATTTTTTCTTTGAAAGGCTGCAAGAATTGAATTGAGAAATGATATGATAAATTACACTGTTAACTTATCGTGTCTAAGGGTTTGACGTATATATGTACACGGACACATGGAGAGACACATGCAAACACACGCATACATGCACAAACACACACACACACACACACACACACACACACACACACACACACATATATATATATATATATATATATATATTTATATATATATATATAATGAATAAAGATGTTTTGGACCATATTCACAGTTTGCACCTCGAGATTGTCTGGGACACATATGACTTGACACTGAATTTTGTAATTCAAACCTCATCGTTTAAAAAGTGTTAACGAATAACACGTGCTTATGGAAGTTAATTACCCTCAGAGAATCAAGAATTTGTTTCTGCTTACAATTCAAAAAAAGTCGAATGGGTAAAAAACGCAGTTTTTTGTCTAGTCTCAAAGGTTACTCACCACCAGAAAAACAAAAAAATGTTTTATTTTCTATCGAAGGCTAATACATTCTTTTTCGAAAGTTACATACTTACCCAAGAATATTTTTTGTGCATCCAATCCAATTGCATAAAAAGTCAAATGTTGGAAAAAAGGTAATAAGATAAAGGTATATTTGAACATTTTTTTTAAATATTCACGATGGTGGTGTTGTGTCGAAATTTCAACAATTATCTGTTATGTCATCGCCAAGTGGTCACTTACATTTATTCTAGTTTTGAGTATATTTGTAGGAATTTATTTTATCTGATATGTTTATAAGAATTAACTTCATGATAGCAATTGAAAAAACGATGTTTTTTTCCTATTTTCCATTGATTATATATTAGTCATAGTTAATGTACGATTTTTTAAAAATTAAGTGCATCGCCGGTTTCGGCTTCTGAGAAAGCTCCAACCACTTCTCTATTTAAATAAAAAGGGCAAGAACAACATTCAAAGATGTTGTATGTCTATTGATTGCAAATGAAGACATTTTGCTCTCAACAGATTGGATGAAACAGGACAGACTTCTCGCAATTGGTATGAAGTGTATAAACTTCAATGAAAAAATGAACTGAACAAAAGATATCAGGACTGTGGACGAATACAAATCGAAATATCAGAAGAAGGACTCCAATAAATACAAAAGTACAACAACAAAATTTCAACTTTACTCTACAGTCATGGATATTTGCCATCTATTTTCTCAAAGAACAAATCAGACATAATACCACGAGACATCTTGATATCTGTCCATAAAGTACCGTCCATATTGATTATGAACTTCAGTAAGTATGTTCAAAATATTTGAAGATAACTAAATACAAATTTCAATTTACAATTTATACATTAGTTTAATCAATATAACGGTTACTAATCACTGGGTAAGGATTTGATATAGTCTGTTATTGCATCCGTAAATTTGTTAGTGTTGAGGATTCATTGAAAACACGAAAAAAACTTCATTTTTTTTCAAAATATGACCTTTCGTTTTTCGAATGGTAACTCTCAAAACTACATTTGTTTCCATTTTTCTATCCAATATTCGACTTTTTCATGCAGTTGATTGAAGACACTGAAACTACTGATGATTAGGGTAAGCAACATTTTGGAATGAATGAACAATTTTTTTTTTAAACAATTTTTGATATAAAAACATTTTTTTCTCCTCTATCCTTGACGGTAAATAACTTTCAAAAATTAAGAAAAACTACTTTTTTGTTCTTATTGAACTATACGGGATTGAAAAACAGAAATTTCCCCTCGTAATCAAAAAATGACTCGTTTTTCTGAAGGTAACTAACTTGAATAAACTATTGGTGCTTTTTTCAATGAAAGAATGTACAATCTATAATGAACCATTGATAAAATCTTTACTCATCTTATAACGGCCCTACTGATGGTATTATGCACTTTTAAAACTAGGAACTACATTATTACATCTACACACACTTGTTGTATATTCTCATATATATATATATATATTTATATATATATATATGTATATATTCTTGAGAGCTTTACTGCTTTAAGTACTTAACATTAAAAAACTTTTTTCAAAAACTTTCATGTTTCACTCCCATTGGTTATTTCCCAATATCTGTCAGTGCAATTCATGAGATTTTCTTCAGCGTTCATTTCCTTGTTTTGTATATACTTTGTTATTTTGGCACAATGTGTAATTTTTTCTTATTTTCATCAGCATTTGTTCATCATGTAACTGTTTTGGGGATTTTAAGAACAAAACAGTTATATTAACAAGGCCCCGAGCAATGTTGATCAAACACCACCTCCTTCTAAGCTAAGATTTTAAGATATACCTCATGGCATACACGAAGTTTTTCATTTTATAAAGGTTATTATGCATATTGTGTATGACTATTAGTTTATACTACACAACATTCAATTTTTTGGAACAGAGCTTACTGATGTAAGTTATCCAGAAACACATTCAATGATGAGGGATCTATGAGAATAATAACGGACACGACTCGCTGTTCCTGTCACCTCCATTGAGTGTTTACCCATGTTAGTATTAAATCTGTTGTTCCGTTTTAATCTTATACACTCACACACACACACACACACACACACACACACATATATATATATATATATATATATATATATATATATATATATATATATATATATATATTGTGTCATCCAGAGACAGCTGTTTCGATGTATTACATCTCTCATCCACCAGAGTGCTCTATTCCTATGGAAGAGCATTGCCAAGGCTTACAGTGGATGATTTACCTCACAAAGAATGCTCAACCCTGAATAGAGGAGCATTATATAAATATATATATATACATATATGTGTGTATGTATATATATATATATATATATACACACACACACACACACACACACACATTGCTATAAACCTTCACTTGACTTGATGAACGGCCTTTGTGAATGCGAGAATAATACAGTACGCAAGCTTACTCAATAGCATCTCATCATCGACTGAGTGGCCCAACGGGAGATTATTTGTCCACGCAAGGACACTAAGATCATCTCTGATAGCTTGGTTAGTTACATAAACGTTATGTGAATGGTTTTTTGAGATATTCAAATTGGTTGATTAGTTCCCAGACGAACTTCGTTCATTCGAATCAGAATTTCAAATAATTTATTCCCTCACTCAAATTATGAGGCAGTTTGGTCCTCAATACATATTACCCTTTATTGCCGAACGTAACGTTTCCCCATCTCTCTCAAGAAGAGACACCCTATCTTCGTCTTCATCTATTCTGCTCTTTCCTTTCCATCTCCTTTCATATTCACATTCAAACTTTAAACCAACTAATCTTTCCTAAAGTTAAAAACCAGAAGCGAAGGCAACAAATACTTCAAAAGAATCTTTTAAGCCTAAATATTCTTTTAATCTCCGTCAGGCTCTACTAGGCTAATTCTGGGTTTGCCGCCATCAATATCTTGCCCCTCCCTATTCTTGAGGCTCTCCCCCATCCCTTTTTCTCTCTCTCTCACTCTCTTTATCTCTCTCTCTCTTAAACTCTCTCTCTCTCTCTCTCTCTCTCTCTCTCTCTCTCTCTCTCTCTTATAGCAAATCCCTTTAATTCCCCCTTTATAAGTTTGTATATATATATATATATATATATATAGAGAGAGAGAGAGAGAGAGAGAGAAAACAGTAGATTACTAAGGATGAATTAGTTCCTCTACATAGAACACTAGATTGATAGATACTAAGAGAGAGAGAGATACATACATACATACATACATACATTTGAAGAAGCTGATAGATCAATATATAGATAGATTGATAGAGGGATAACCTTTCTCTCCTCTTTGTTGCTATGTAGAATACTTCTGACAGACATCAGAAGATCTGAGGGAAAAGAGGAACCATTTGTGCGTCGAACACATTTCGAATGCATCATTCTGCTTAAATATTGTTCAATTTGCCGTAGTACTGTGTTCAGGCTAAGTGGCCAACGATAATAAACGTCGTGCTTTATCTGCCAAAAGTATTGGGGTGCGTTCCTACGTCTTGGCTGTCGTAGTTGTAGATGGAATTCTTATCCATTAAGAGACAAGGGCTGTATTATTTATTATATTTTTATTATTATGTATACGTTGAATTTTCACACTTATTATATCCGGTTAGTTTCACTGGGTTTTAGTGGGTATCAAGCGACAACATGCTACCTCAGCAGCCACGTAGTCTACACAATATTCTTTATTATTTGGTATGTACATAAGTTCCCAGCGTTCTCCCTTTTGAAAACAAGAGACCAAATACGCAGTTGAAAACTATTTCACCCCTGAAACCGTTGCACACTCTGCAGACCAGACATTCCTTTTCTGGAAAATGAGTGATGGCAAGTTAACGCTTTACTCCAAGATACTCTCCAATATTCTTTATTATCATTATGTATTAGTTGAACTGTTACACTAATCCTTTTTGGAGGCGTTCGCAGAGGATGAAGCGACAGAAAACCTCCTCATAGCTCCATTATTATAATTATTATAATTAGTGGTAGTAGTAATAGTGGTAGTAGCAGTTATAGCAGTAGTGTTGCTGCTGTTCTTACACAATTTGCCTGTGACAACAATCTTCCTAAGTCGCCAGCCCTCTTCTTCACACTCTCAAAGTCCACTGCATTGCTATAGATTACGATTTCATACCAGTTGCCTGGTGGTTATCGCTAGAGGCTAAGTGACAGTAAGTGCCAGGTCTCCAGCCCTCATCTCATATTGTCCTTAATGTCACGGCAGCGCTAAGATTTCTTCCGCCATGCCTTTTTCTCATCTGTTAGGCCATTGCTACCAGCTAGGGCTCTCCAGTAGTCTCCTTAGTTTTCATGCAGTTCCCAGTGGTGGTCTGTAAAGTCTTAATCCTTCCTCTTATCTCCAGTTACTCCAATATCTGTCTTCAGCGTCTTTGATACGGATCTGAGTGCACCAACTATTACTGGTATCACCCTGACTTTCATGTTCCCCTTGCCAGATCCCGGTATTTCCGTAGTTTTCCAGTTTTTTTCTTATATAACTTATGATCTATAGGTGCAGCAACGTCTATTATTCGCCAGGTTTTCTTTCCCTTGTCCACGATCACTAGGTCTGGTTATTTTGCTTTGGGTTGTCAGTTTTGATGAGAAAATCGCTGAGTAATTTATAGTTTCCATTTCCTGGCCTGTCTCCGGTTTGTGCTGAAACCACTTGTCCGCGTGGTTGAATCCCATTCGTTCGCTCAGTTCCCTCTGTATACGGTTGCTACTTTATCATGTCTGTTTTCATATTCTTCCTGGGCCAACTGACTACATTCACTGTTGATGTGGTTTACGGTTTTCCCTGCATAGGCGGTATTCACTGTTCATTTGGGCTCTGTAGATTTTGCCTTGATTGTCCCGGATGATTTCGAGTGCCCTTTATAATGTCTTCACTATTTGCTAGTGCATACTTTTGAAAAATTTTGTTGGCCTTTTGAACACTGATGAGTGCTCCACCACCGTGTGTCCTCTTTACGTAGAGCCTATCTGTGTCATATCAGGGACGTGAGGCCTTGTGAATTGTCATAAGCTTTCTTGCTCGCCAGTTTGTCTGTCCAAAGAATGGCACTGTATATCTTACTACTGACACTGCCTGTGTATTCATTCCTTTCATCAGATCCAAGCTATTTAGTTTGATCTCTAGTATTTTTATCCTCCGGAGGCATCTTCCTCTTATTTTCTCTTTCATATCTTCCCTGTTTATTGCGTCACATCCGAGTCCAGTAGTTTGATCCTTTCAGTTACTGTGAGCCTTTCTTTGTGCATTACCATTTGTGCACATTTTTTCTATCCAGAGATTCATCCTCATGTCATCACTGCATTCTTTCACTTTGTTGAATAACGTTTCGAGCTCTTCTTTATCCTTTGCATATAGTTTTATGTCGTCCAAATATATACGCGTAGGTTGACCTTTCGCTTTGCTTTGGACGGTTTTGAATTTATTCTTGAATGTAACAACAATTACGGATGACAATGACCGGAAAAAATTACGTCATGCTCGACACATTGCTGTAAGCAAAAAATGGGGACGAATTCACTCCCTAACCCAGGACAAGTTTATTTGCTAAAGTTTGCTCATTGCATATACATGAACAACTATTAAAAAGTCGGATATGACAAGTAGTTTTGGAATAATATTGTACGGAGGAATGAATTGTTTTAATCGCCTTTTAGCTTGCATTGAAGCAAGGTCGTTTGATCCTAACTTGTTATTATGTACTCACTCAGTTTCCACGACAGTAGAATTTGGTGGCTTACGCAGGTCGAGTGACAGCAAATCCTCTAGTTTCTATCTGAGTTCATTAATGCTGTAATTTAATGGGTTTGGTATGTTTTCAGTTTTCAAAGCTCGCTAGTCTTCTTGGGAGGCTTTTTTGGACTATTTCAAGCACGCCAATGAGTGAGCAGTTCAACAATCTTCTCAGTTTTCTGGCAAGATTTTATATATATATATATATATATATATATATATATATATATATATATGTATGTATGTATATATATATATATATATATATATATATATATATATATATATATATATATATATATATATATATATATATCGCCAAAAAGGATGTTATCCATTTGACAGAATTAGGAAGAATGAAAAAAGGGTATAAAAAGTTGCTGATATTAAAATTGTTGAGTTGGAAACACAAAAACATGGGATATGCGTGAGTCTGTGTGTGTACATAATGCATATGGATACTCCTATATTCTTGTGTGAATTTAGTAAATTAAGAGCCTGAGTAAAGTCTGTATTCAAATAAATCAGAATAAGTCAGTTCTATTTAGCTTTCCCCTTAAGTAATTTAAATGCTTTCCATCGAAGACAATTGTCTTTTCCTTAAGTACGACTTCACCATTTGATATAATCCGAATGGGATTTAATGCTTTGTATAACATTTACTACAGACACGAGTTAATTCAATTGAATTTGTCACAGACTTGAATAATATTGAATAGTCTTAAATTGCTTTGTCTCAAAGTGCAGTGAATTCACCGTATACTTATACTTAGTTGAGTTGGAATAGACTGACATATGAATATATATATATATATATATATATATATATATATATATATATATATATATATATATATATATATATATATATACAGAGAGAGAGAGAGAGAGAGAGAGAGAGAGATGGATGAATAGATAGATGGATATATAGATAGATAGATATGTAAATTTGAAAATTAAATCGGAGCAAAGATTTCATACAATCTAAGCGAGACATGAACTTTAAATAAAGGGTTTTATTCACCCAAGGTGAGATTCTACAATTTGCGTTCCTGATTACTTGGTCTTCTCAAATTTTCTCCTGAGATAGTTGCACTGTGCTGTCGGAGGTTTGCACACATGACAGCTTCCTACTGAGCCTAATAGCAGAGCTGGGTCTAGTTATGATAGTAAGGTTTTTTTTAAATCGAGTGATACAATTTTCTTTTACAGCAGTGGGTTTACCTCGCATTATATATATATATATATATATATATATATATATATATATATATATATATATATATATATATATATATATATATATATACTATACTTAGAAAAACAAAGGAAATAAAAAAGAATGGTCTAGCCTGGCTGCTGCGTGGTGAAACTCTAATCTTACGTTTAATCCAACTGAAGATGAATACAGCACCTTTCTATCGGATATAAATAAATAAATCGTAAATATATATGACACGTCAGTTTGGCTCAGTTTGTAAGGTAGCTGCAAAGCAATCTCACGCACACACACACACACACACACAAACACACACACACATATATATTTATGTATATATATATATATATATATATATATATATATATATATATATATATATATATACGTATGTATGTACATACATTTGGAGGAAAAAAGAAAGGAAAGCAAAGGGAAGAAGGATCTAGCCTCGCTGCTGCAAGGTAAAATTCCACTCTCACGTTTAAGTCAACTGAAGATGATTAGTCAGTTTGGCTCAGCTGGTAATATAGTTGTAGAGCACACACACACATATACACACACACACACACACACATACACACACACACACACACACACACACATATATATATATATATATATATATATATATATACATATATATATATATATATATATATATATATATATATATATATATATATATATATATATATATATACTAAGTAAAAACAAAGCCTCACCTCTGCAAGTTTAACTCCACTCTTACGTCTAATCTAACTGAACATGACCACAGGAACTTTTCTTTTGTATGTAAATAAATAAATTGTAAAAATATGACTTCTCAATTGGTAACTTAGCTGCCTAGTGATCACATCTGTATCGCAGTACTGACGTGTTAATTTTATATATCGGTTTAGTTTAACGTGTCATGATAAACAATCGGTGAAGAGTTTACTCCCCTATATTTTCGGTTGATATTTTACTTCTTGTTATTTTTTTCGATTACGGGGGGGAAAACAAAGTCAACTAGACCTTTGACGAGAGTTTAACAATAAAAAGAATGTTGAAATATTAAAAAGGCACTTACGATCCTGGAGAAACGTAAAATAGAGGCAAAAATCGGGGGTGAATAGAGGAAGGGGTATATAAGTAAGTAATAAGTTAAGACGGAAAATAAGAGATTCGAGACAATCCATTCCCCATGTACATCAAAAGAATTAAAGCTGCTTCAACGGAGGTTGGAACAAAGTTTTAACTTCACAAAGTCCGACCCGGATTACTCGCCATTCGTAACCGGTTGAACGACCACCATCTCTGCTCTAACGTGACAGAGAAGCGCTTGTTCGTCACATATGTCCGTATGTTCAAAAAGCTCTTTCTGGAGTTCCATTAAGGTAACGGATTAATAATCACAGAGTATTTCCCATGAGAATGCACTTCAGGAAGGGATTTTAAAAAGTTTTCCTCAATAAATAAATGAATAAACGTCTCTTACTTAGTCAGCACTGAATTGACGGTGATGCTAAAAGTCAATATCTTACATATAGTGTATTTCGCAAATCCTTCGCAACTGCGAGAGTTTACAAAAGTTATTAAAGTTTAGGATTCAAACAAAGACGGACTGAGAGGTTATACGATATCAAAGAGATCCTGGGTTCTATGAAAAGTGTATCAACTTGCTTTTAAGGCAAGGGAGGGCGGGCGGCAAAACGGTTATAGGTGTGGAAAACAGAATGGGCTATCTGAGTTCGTTTCAGCTAAGGCTGTTTACCCATAGAATAGTTGGAGCATTGAAAATTTTCGGATGGTAGCCTTGGTAGGCAACACGTCTAGAAGATGGATAGCTCTGATTCCATACTAGGATAAAGCATTTATGATTCCCTGATTGTAAACTCAATCTTTTATCTGGAAAACTAAATAATAAAGGTAAGGCGACTGTCTTTTAAGAGACAATTTCTCGTTGGGTAGTACCATTTTTCTTTGTAAGCATCAGCTTAGTGATCCTTGCGAGTTCAGTCAAGACCTGGACTTTATTCTTACAAGTTTTTATTGCTACCTTCTTGACAGGATACAATTCTACAGAAGGGATACCTCAATCCTGATTTCACAGCTTGGAGTGTGTCCAATCTGCTTCTTAATACACAAAAAAAATCTATCCTAATGAAGAGTTTTCAACACTCATCCGTGATGCCGGGATTCCAATACGTGACATTGTCCGTGTAAGGCAAATGTGCTGACAATCAAACTAACCAAGCAGACTTTCTGGTATCTACTTCATGCAAAACAAGCTGCCAGGTGCAACGTCACATCCCAACACAAGAGAAATGGCGTTTGACACCAAGAGAGTGGAACCACCCCTGTGCAAAAATGTTTTTACTTGAAGAGGAAACGTTCAAAAATCCGTTTAAAATGACATAATCGAGAGATTTAAAATCACCAAACAATAGAAAATGATAGATAAGAAGATTGTATTGCACCAATCTTTAAGAGAGCTTATTTGTGATTTGGAATACCAGATTTTTATCCGGATTCGAACGTCGGCGCCGACAGTAACGTAGCCAATAAAAAAAATTAGCCTGGTTTGATTAAATACGGTCAGCAAATGTTTGCGAGAAGTTACAAATGGGATGCAATAGAAATAGAGTTATGTGGCGATTAGAGTAATTGATATTGGTTATAAAATATATCCCTGCTGAATTTTTCGTTGTGCTTAGTCCCTCCTTTTACTTACTTATAACAAGAAGTAAAACGAACGCAATATTCTGAATATGAAGAGGTTAATGGTGACTAGTAAACGAATTTATGTTTAGGGTTAGGGTTATTCAATGATCAGAGCAACTCCTGAGTTCTTAATAAATGATACCTTTGCTTCACTTCTTGTTGCTTCCCGTTTTTTTCTTTCTTTCTCACAACCCACTTTAGCTAGCTATTTATTTGCAATCATGGAACATCAAATGCGCTGAAAATGGCAGGATTATTTTTATCCCTATAAATATTTACTAAGCTTAGCTCTATGAACAATCTTTTATCGATTGGACATACACCTTCTCCAGGATACGTGAGACACTTCTCTCATGGATACGCGCAGGAAATACTTTCCAAACTTGTCTAATTATCGTCCTTATCTTGTATTTTTATCGCTTTCAGTTACATATGTGATCTTTGGGGATCCATGTTGTGAGTCATGATGTCCATTGGTTGTCCACCATTCTTGCAACATGACCTGCTCATTGCCTTTTGAGTTTCCAAATGGATTCAACGTTGTCTTGCACTCCTGTTTTCCTCTGATATAGCGTGCAGTCTTCTGATCTCTCCATGTGAGGTTGTGCATGATTCTTTGATGCGCACGTTGCATGCTTCTCAGTTTGAGGGTCAGTCTTTTGGTTAAGTACCATGTCTCATCTCTATAGCTGACAATTTGGGAATGAATTGTTTGTATATTCATTGTCCAAATATACCACAGCGCCAAGAGTTATTCGAGTTGTATACAGAAGTGAGATAAAAGCACTTAAAGTTGAACGATTAGCTAAGGATTCTCTCTCACTCTATCTATCTATCTATCTATTAGTCTATCTATCTATCTATTAGTTTATCTATCTATCAATATACATATGTATACCTTTCACCCTCTCCTGCTTTCCCCATCTCTCTCACACACACACACACACATACATGTATTTTACACTTTACGTGTATATAAAAATGTATGTGTATATATATATATCTTTATACATGTCTAGATATGTACACACATTCACTCACTTATAAATGTGTAAATGCATAAATGTATATATATATATACATGCATATGATTCATTAATTCATTTATATATATACATATATAGAGAAAAACACATTGAGATATATATATATATATATATTTATATATATATATATATATATATATATATATATATATATATATATGTATGTGTGTGTGTGTGTGTGTGTATAATTTAAATCAGGAATACAATGTGATATAACATAATGCAATATCCGATGCCTTATAGGCAGGAACATTGGCGTGTTTGCATATCAAGTCCTCTCTTTCATTATATATATATAAACCACTCGGCAAATAATGTCGTGGTTGGGTTCCTGGAAACGACAAACCCATATGAAACAACGTTAATTTAACGTACTGTTCCATAGATAGAAATATATGAATAGGTAATACATTGTTGATTAGGGTTCTTTTTTCACAGATTCATGTCGAGTCAGAAAAATCACCTTATTTGCAAGCTTTTGGACGATATTTTAATTTATCGTATATTCATAACTTTTTTTTTCTCAACAACGTTATAAAAAGTCGATGTTAATGGAAGGACAATGATGGGAGAGCTGGTGTATATTTCAGAGAGCAAAGCGGGGGAGTAGATATAGATGTAGATGTAGGCAGACACTTATGTAAAGTATACTCGTTGATTGACTAATTGAACGAATACTGGAACTGAGTTGCCACAAAAATTCCTCTTTATTTCTGTTCAATCATAATCGATTACCAATGAATCAATGATCTGAATTTTCTGCGTGGAAGTCTTTCAACTATGGCTATTTATTGATGCTAGTATGGAATGAAAGTATCATGATTTGTACGAATGTCTAAGGTTGTCCATGTGTGCACCTCTGGATGTATCAGCTTACTGCAACCTCGGCTGATTATCCTCCTTGTCCATTCGACCTTGTGAAGCAAAGCTTATATATAACTCGTTATCCCCGTGGAAAAATTAATGGATATATTTGAATCGCTATCCGGTGATTTTTTAGATGAGCGAGTATCTCTAGTACCGATGACTGTAACTGACTGTCTGACATTCTGAAACACTTCTATCACCTTTTGTTTTCTCCTTCTATTCATGTTTTAAATGTTAAAGGGAGAGAAGTCGAATAACCTGCGTTTTTGCGAGTAACTTCACTTGGAAAAAAAGTCGTCTGCTTCAGTTTGTATCGACGTAATAGTCTCATTTGAGTCTCAGTTAATGGGATTGAACTTCGGAATCAAAGGCTTGAGATTCAAAATTGTTTCAGAAGGGGAGCAAGTGGGTTTGCTTCTGTGGAGAAATCCATTGTTTCAAATAGAATATAGGATTCATTTTTATAAGTCAATTGCTTACCTCTAAGTGTAGGAGTCCATTGTTACGGACAGAGAAACAAGAATGATCACCCAGCTCATTATATAAGTATATTACTAGTTTCTCCCGCTATTTGAATGTAGGCGTTCCTATAAAAACGTTTCGTACCCGGAAATGGCTTAGACCGAAAAAGCAATTACCTTTAAGTGTCTGCGTAGAACTATTTCCGCTTCCATTTTTCTCTCCCATATATATATGTGTGTGTGTGTGTGTGTGTATGTGTGTGTGTGTGTGTGTGTGTGTGTGTTGGGAAAGTGTATGTTTGTGTGTGTGTGATGATTAATGAGAGAGGGAGTTGGGTACACTTAGTTGCAGACTATCGCTCTGCGTCAAGTACTCTTGACTGGATATACATGGATATAAATACAGAAGAAAAATCAATTGCATTAGTTTCAATAGACCAACACTGATTTATTACCAGTATTTACTTGATGTAATATTGAAGGATTGTCAAAAAACAAGCATATGAAAATATTAGAAAATAATGTTTAAACAACCAAATTCCATCATTACAACGTCGACCACGAATCGAAAGATGGGCTTGGGATGTCAATCAGTACTTGGCTGGACCTCATTAAGCGTCAGCCACTGTCTCAATACGTCGTTACATTGAAGGAACAAGCCTCTTAAATTTCCTGGGCATTTTGGATGCGCAGGTGGGCTTGATAGCTACCTTGAACTCAGCACATTTGCTGGTACGCAATCTTCTCTCTAACTATGCCCCACAACTTTTCAAGGGTTTTAAGTTGGGTGTGTTACCGGGCCAAGGAAGTACATTGCAAACCCAGCAGTGGTTGATTTTGCGTTACGTTCAGGAGCTAAATTCTGCTGAAATCTGAATTCTCTATCATCAAATAACTTTTCCCCTACTCTAATGGTTCCTGATGGACAACTGTGCTTACTCACTTATAGAAAACAAAGTGGCCTAAAATTTGTAGATTATATAGCACCCTATACCATTACTAGCTGCGGGGATTTAAAACTTCTGACAACAGGGTCCTATGCCTCTCTGGTCAACCTCCAAACTTGACCATCTTGGGGATGAGATACAAGACATTCTCTTGTCAGAAAACAGCAATAGGTCACTTCTACCTCTCTTTGGCTCATATGAGTAAGTTCTGTTCCAGATGCTCAGCTGATAAACCCCATATACAGAAGCTGTCTGTGCATGATAATCCATCATACACACACAATACATTTTTTTACGGTTCACACCCGAATTGTCAAATTAGCTTTTCTTGGCGGTACTCTCGGAGCTGGGGTCGTCCCTCCTATCGTAGAACTTTTTAGGCCACTCATTGCTTGTCAAGGGGGTGGTCTTTTGAGATACTTCGATACAGAACGGTGGGAAAAACCAGCTTTTTCAGCGATACTTTTTTGCTCCTCTCTTTGTGGGATGTGTCAATAATGGTCTTCCAGATGAAAGTTACATCAGAAGTCTTTTTTATGATCGCTGGACTAGACCTTTTTCTTGAACAAGATTTAAAATCTAGATTTATTTGATTATAAGATTATGTGATCTTTTTGTTGTTTGAAGATCATATTGTAATATTCCAATGTGCTTACTTTCTAATAATTTTTTTCATTCAAAACTGTTGTTACTAGATCATACCAACAAAGATATAAGGTATGGATCTGTTCAAATCCAGTGAGATTAATACAATCGAAATTTTGAGGTTTAGAATTGCCTAATGACAGATACCACCATTTCCTAAAAATGTTCCAATTCTTTGAAACATACTGTACAATACTTTGTTTTATATTGTAAGGACCAAAACAAGTAGGCACTGAATGAGGATTGAACCATCAGAACACTGATCACTGAGAATATGTTATAAATTCTCTGATAGGTTTCCAAATTTTCTGTAATGTTTAGAATTATTACAATTGATTTGAACTATTGGCCTCGTCCCGGTGTCATAGTCCGAAAGTCTTTGTTGTTGTATCTTCTGACCTTCTTCAGGTATCTGATGCATTAGATGACCTTCGAGGAAACTGAACCCTAAATTCGATCAACAATCGTAGACTGTTCTCATTCTAGTAGTCTATGCCAGGTGATATCTGATATTAATCCATTCTAGATACTTGAAACGCTGTATTTTGCTTTTTCCTATTGTATCACACTCTATGACTTTCGATTGCTGAAGCAAGAATCAAATTCACGATCACCAGATGACCGAAAGCACCGGATCAACTTTTTTATCAATCAAGCCAGCAATTTTTCAAGTGTGCTCTGCGGTGCCTTAGGGACAAATGGTTGTCTACCAGAGGGATATTCAATATTTCCAATAATACTAGAAAGTTAATTATTCAGAAAAATAGTTTATTCAAATTGAGTATGATTTCAATTTTTAGAGTTGGTGTTAAATATTGAACACTGTAAATTAATATCATCAACAACGGATGAAATTTTCTATTTCTGTCTTTTTGTAATTTTTACTAATCAAAAATACATTATGAAATATATATATATATATATATATATATATATATATATATATATATATATATATATATATATATGTATATATAAACAGAGGGGGGGTTGGATACCTGTCGCAAGTTAGATCCTTACTGCAGCCCCATTTTCTTTGGTTGCATATTTAACTGAGGCTGTCAAGGCCAACGATATATCTATTGTGTAATGAGAGGGGGTCATTTTAGATAGATTTCAAAGGTAATAAGAAACATTTACAATTATTTCTGTGAAATTATATATCCATTTCTAAATAATACATATATATACATTCAGAGAGAGAAGGGGGAGTGAGGGATTGATAGATTAGATAGATATGTTGATATGAATTTTCCTTCTTCCGTTCAATGTTTGGTGAATCTTCTTTGATTGCTTTTAGAAAAGCGATAATTTTTTCTTCTTTCATGAAAAATATACCTGAATTTGAGATTAACGTCTGTCACTATCTAATCTTGGAAAAAAGCCCAAGCAAAACATTGCTTGAGTGAGGGCAAACATGTTTTGGATGATTTGCACGATTTAAAAACTAAAGCTTTGAAATTCAAGGTCCAACTCAAAGAACCTTTGAAAGAAGGTGAAAGAAAACTGACATGCAAGCCTAAAGAAAAATTCAAGTAAATATTTTTTTCAAGTTTATACGATGCTCTATCAGAAAAATAACGTTCTCCAAGTTCTGGAAATTGGTCGATGATATTGTTGAATGACGATTGCCATCTCCATGTTGCAAATGCGACGCAGCTGATCATGGAGCCAGGACTACAAGTTCTTTCATACGTAGCGTATTCTCCTTGTAACGATAGAACTACAACTTATTCTCTCGTTTCTCATATAGCTATGTCTTGTAACAAGTTCAAGATATTGGAATAATTTTCGAAAAATTATTCAATTCAAAACGAGAATCGTTCTTTCATAAAAGTATCCTCAAAAGGCCTAAAAGTAACATAATGTCATAAAGGCCTGATAAACTTATCGATGATTGTTTAACAATGCTATGAATATGCATAAGTAATAGTTGCTGCAAAAAAAAATTGTTTAAGTAATAGATTTGGTCAAAAATAAAACTAATATATATTTATACCAGAGTGCTTTCGACCATTGATGATCTTTTTCAAAGCCAAAAGTACTCAAAATGAAGATCATAGAGATAAATCAGCATGAGTTTGGGAAATCATTTCTTACTCATTCGGACTGATTATAAGAAACAGCATCAGAAAACTCGAAAAAAAATTAATAGAGAAAAGAAGAGACAAAAATGTCCCAACTTTTCAAAAATACTTTTTTAAAAGAAGGTATAAAGCGTAAATACCCAAATTATAGACAGCAACTTTATGATGCATTTTGATTGTCTTCACATAAAAATCGGCGGCTACGTGAAGTAGCATTGAGTCTACGAGGTGTTGGAGTCGTTATGTGCTTATATCTATCAAGTTTTCGGTTCATTGATGTTGCAGATACCAAGATTGAGGTTGGAATATTTTGTAATTAGTTACGTAGGGATCGTCATTATAAAGATTAGAACGAAAGGCTAGAGTCCTTCCATTCGGCTGTTAGGGAACTGTCAACTAGAACTGCAAACATGATTGGGATTCATTCATTCCGTTTTCTAGGTGATTCCTGATGGCTGGCTGGATATGTATGTACCATACGTTCAGGCCACGTCAATGGAGCTAGAGGTCTGAAATTTTAAACAATTATTATCCATTACGTCTAGATAAAACGATATTTTCTGTATTTTGAACATTCCCAACGTCCAAATACGTTTATAGGAGTGGGATGATAGATTTACAATGAAATTTTATGCTGAATTGTGTTTTGTTATTTTTGTTGTGTCCAGAAACATTCACGTTTATTTTTTTCAATTCAGATTTAGTGATAAAAAAGATCGAGGAAAGTAACTCGCTCATTGATTGCCTTTTTACCATTTTTCAAATTAGTTACTCCCAACTTAAAATGCTGCCAAAAGACTTTGGTCACATAATGGTTTCTATTGCATGACTTTCTGACCTGTTTTTCTTCTTTATTCAAATTAGGTGGGTCGAAGGAACGGGAAAGTTTGAAGTCCCAGCATGTATATTCTTTCTATTATTTGGGCACATATGAAAATACAAATAATGTTAATTAACAGAAACCAGGGAATTGGCACGAATAAATCCTCTATCAAATTTACTTGAATGTCCTTGAAATAGGCTTTTTTGACCATAGTTAATTGCTCCATTGAGTCAGCTTCAGATTAGTTTGGGTGGAATTAAATTAATAAAAAAAATATCACTTAATTTTGGTAGGACCGATATCTGAATAGTTTACTCCTCAAAGTTTTGATATTCCCGGATATGACCGTCTTCTCACTCGGGCTGCTCCATGCAATTACTACGATCATCCAGAAGACATTTTTCCTGATATCTAGTGACATTATTTGTGATTGACTGATTTAGCAGTAAGAATGATTCACATACTAAATCATGCTGAGAAATTATGTTCAAAACTAATGCTCCAGGTTCTAGAACGACAGAATTTGTCCAAAAATAGATAGGATTTATAAACAGGTTCACAGTAAATACAATAGAGAATCTCTCTGGAAAATACAGATATCATAGTATTGATGATTTGACATTTGGTACAAAAAGTTCACTTTACAAACGGCTAAATGAGCAAGAGATTTTTTTTTATTTATATTAAGCTCATGAGTTTGCAATACAAACGTCTAAAAAGGTCAAGAAACCTATGGCGTCGAAACTAGTTAACTTCTCACATGCAAAATGGGTTACACTTAATAGAGACCAAGTCGGAATAAGCAAAGGCAGCGTTCCGTCACCTACCATTTTTTGCACCCGGCAGACGTAGAAGTAAAACGTCTCGAATTTCCAAACTTTTTGCCCATGGTGCAGGTGTCTTGCTTCTCTTTTCAATTCATTGTGTTCATGTGAGCTTTAAAAAAAAAACAAAAAAAACTAACCAAATATAATTTTGTAGGAAAACTTCTCAATATTTGATTTCTGAACTGTGAGAGCCTCATTTCCGATGGACATCGTACGGAGGTCTCGTAAGATACCACGTAGATGAAAAATAAACATTGTAATACAATGCTTTAATAAAGATGGGGAAACTAGTCAAAACTGAAATGAGGAACACTTTTTTCCATATATTTTTCAGATGAACGCGCTCATCTTTGTTCTTTTTAAAACAAATTTTTGGAAATAGTATGAAACCTATGTGGATTGATACGCAATCTTGGAATTCCAGAAACAGTCAATTGTCGTTTTAAAAACAATAAAAATGAAGAACATCTGAATGAAGAAAATCTGAAAGATTATGGATTAATGAAATATTTCATCACAGAACTTTTGAGATAAATAATTCGTTGAATTAGAAATAATAATGAAAAAACATACTTCATCTCTGAACTTTAAACAAAGTTCGTCCACCTTATGTGTAGCCGAGGATAATTGTCGGTGTTACACTGAACAAAGACGTCAGAATGTGTATTTCTCACGGTGTACATGTTGTTGCACTCTAGTATATACACAAATCAACCAACTGATTCCAATAGCTAGGAATCCTATACAATCTGCGCTGATGGATCTCTTTTACTGACTTTGAAAAGCTGCTAGTTCTGATTTTTTTCAAATCCATCAGTTAGAAACTGGTTTTGTAGATTTTCTAAAATGACGTCTGTTTTCTTTGGTTGTCAGAACGCATCTCTCTCAAAACTGGCGAAATATATTTATATTCCAAAATAGAGAAATGTATCTCAGGAAAAAATATTCAGAATTTCTTTTCCGTTTCAATGAATTTTCTCTCTTTACTCAGCTCACTGGAGTTCGTCAGCAAAGGCGCCTTTTACCGCTTTGTCAAGTATTTTTTCTTTTGATTCGGTTGAATGATCTTTCACTCAGCCAGTTGATGCGCACTTTTAATCTTGACGAAGCTTTTTATTTCAGATTCAGGAAAGTTGTTATGAACTATAGGAAAGTCTCTCCGTTGAGTAATGGTTGAGAAGTCTTACAGATCAATATTAGAATGTAGTGAATTTAATCTTCACTGACTGTCTTACAATTTTAGTCTAGGGGCTAGACTAAGCTAAGCTGAGTTAAAATATTATCTCATCACAGCAAAACAGTGGAGGGCAAAGCTAATGAAAGTACTTGATTAATAAACCGTTAAAAAATCAATGGAAGCGAAGATATTGCAAACAACTTTTACCATGATAATTTGGCTTTACATCGTTTTCCTTGCTCCAAGACCCTAAAAACATACTGTAGCTTAGACATCATCATCATTGTCATCATCAGACCTTCCCCAAGATTTGTCACACGGTTTTATTGTGGGTGTTGCAGAGCCAATACTTTCTGTACTTGTTGAGTATGTCTCTTTATCTTGTATTCTGCTAGCCTCAGTTTCACATTTGATATCTAGGGATCCACGTTGTAATTTGTGATATCCTTTGCTTCTCTGCAATTCTTGCAATATGACCAACCTATTGCCATACAAGTTTCCTAATGGATTCTATGATGTCTCAGATTCATGTTATTCCTCAAGATATTATGCGGCATTGTGATCTGTCCGTGTGAGGTTGAGCATGATTCTTTCATATGCACGTTATAAGGTTCATGATTTGAGGGTCAATCTTTTGGTTAGGTTCTTTGCTTTAGCTCTATAGGTGTCTATCAGGAGAGCATACCAAGATCAGATTATGATCATACCTTGCGAATACCTATGCAATGACGATAATTAGTCAATGATGCATATTAAATGAAATGTATACATTTGATTACATTACATAAGAGAATAAACAGGTCCGATTGGTCACGCGATGAAACTATCATGTGATCAACTACTTTTTGCAGCATGTCGTGTTGGGGTGATCAAAAAATTAGAATAGGATGACCAATGAATAGGTCGATACTCTCACCCTCTTGTAGATCACTAAAATGTCTACATATTCAATAAAAAAATCAAGCCGAAACCGGTGATCAGTTTAGCATAAACTTACATTCCAAACTTAACCCTCTCTAAAAGTCTATTTAAGGGAAATTTTCAAGAAGAAAATCAAGATATTTTTAGACATAATAAGGAGTTAATCTTAAAGGTTTCAGCCCTTGATCTCCCTTCGTGAGGCCTGTACGCCTTATCTATACATAGCCGGCAGGCTTGACCAACTCTAGCCTATTGTTTGAATTTTCAAAACAGAAAAAAAAACTAATAATCAATTCAACATAAAGCTGAAAACCTTTCAGAGGGGAAGTTTAAAAAACAAAACAAAACTTATTTCTGGTCATTATAAATCGTAAACGTTGTAAATTAGAGTGGACTGTACGCTAAATAGTATGCATAACCTGTCCGCTGGACCGACTTCAAAACTGAGGAAACCTCTGTTGACGATTTCAGCTGACGGTTTCTAATAAGATATTTCGTTCACATGCACACTTTCTCATACGCACATATTAAAAGATTCTAGAGAAGGCATTTTTGTAATTCTGTAACTAACCGTGACGTAATAGCTGGATCGTAGATGGTTGCTACTGTATTGGGTTCAGTCTTCAAGAAAGTTCCACACTTGCATTATTCAATTTGTCACCCGCTGACCAGATTTGAATTTGATTTAATATTGATGATATCGCATAATCCGACTTTTCAAAAAGTAGTTCGATACCTTGAACTTTTAAACTTGGCGTAAAAAATGAACCAGTACTTGAATTCAATACTTACGTGATATCGAAAATCAATAATAATCAGCATTCCTTTGATGTCCATATTTTTTTCTTTTCTTCCCTTTTAGCAATTAGTAAGTACGTCTGCTGATATATATATATACATACATATATATATATATATATATATATATGTATATATTGTGTATCCAGGCATTTTACTTTGAACAAGTATTATCGAAAAGTATAGACATTTTATGTCCGTTCATTTTTCTAGTAAGATTTTCGAGTTTTCTCATGATTCAATTCGAAGGGATGTGAGAACTTTTCGAATAAAAAGAATGGGAACACAAAAACGTCTATACTTTTATATATATATATAGAGACAGACAGACAGACAAACAGAGAGGGAGAGAGAAAATGAGAGAGAGTGCAAGCATTCCTTGCCTTTTCAAAGACTTCTCCTCGCCATTCTCCTCCTTAAACGAAAATCAACGTTTCCATGCTATCTTTCAATCGAATCATTAATGACAATATCCACGGTCATCGGATATCGTTTGGCTGCCCAGAGGTGATCTTCGGCTTGGAAGTTGGAATCAAAGTTCTATTAATTAGCGGTTAGTGCTGTGTTTATATAAAGGGCCAGTTAATGAAATGGCGAGGTCCGAAGGAGGTCGGAAAGTCAAGTACCGATTAGGATTTGGGACGTTCATAATGACAAAGATGGAAGTCGTTAGAGCAGTTAATTTCATTAAGGAGCTCTTTACTTTTAGATCAGTCTATATTTATCTGGAATTATCTACTTACCCACCCAAGTCTGTAGCAATATATATACATACACATACATGCATATATATATATATATATATATATATATATATATATATACATTCACACACATATATATATGTGTGTGTGTGTGTTTGTGTTGAAAAATACAGACATTTTTTCTATCCATTTTTCTTTTCAGAAAAATACTGCACTCCTCTGAATCATTAGAAAGCAACATCAGAAAAATAGGAAAAAACTAACTACAAACATTTATCATCATCATCATCAGTCTTTTATCATCCATCATCAAACATAGGCCTTACCCAGGATTTGCCTCGTCTCTCTATTGTGAGCGTTGTGCAGCTAATATTTTCTTAGTCTGTCCAGCTCATCTTGCAGTCTCATATCCTACCGGCCTTGGTTCAGCATTTGATACATGGGGATCCATGTTTTGAGTTATGAAGTCCATCGGTTTACTGCGATTCTTGCAACATGACCAGCCCATTGCCATTAGAGTTTCTTGCATGATGTCTTGGACTCCTACTCTTCAATAATACTTGCTAAAAAAATGGATGTTACTTCAATACACAATATAAGTGTGTGTATGTGCGCGTGCGTGTGAATGTGTGTTTATGTACGTATGTATACATCTTTTTCAACGCTTCTCCCATCCATATAATTTTTTTTCTCTTTATCAATCTAGAAATGCCTACTCACCGATCTAAGCATCTACCTATTCATCTAACTATCTATCCACCTATTTGAATCTATATATGAATCTATTATATTACGATCTTTTATATATATATATATATATATATATATATATATATATATATATATATATATATATATATATATATATATATATATATATATATATATATATATATATATATATATATATATATATATATATATATATATATATATATATATATATATATATATATGCGTAAATAAATACATCGCTTAAATTTAGCTTTACTGACCGTCCAGTTCCGTAGCTCAGAGTTCTGAAGCGAAGGTTTCAATCCTGCCTCGTGGATCTGGATAGGATAATGGAAAGTGTATATCCAAACTGAAGAGATATAATACATGGAAATATCTGTCTGACACTATATATATATATATATATATATATATATATATATATATATATATATATATATGCTAATTTTCCCCCCTGAACAATTCAAAGATATATATAAATTTCTATGAGATGACTATCGTGGGTAAGAGATATTTTAGCAACAAAATGATGACAAGTGGACGAGTCCATTTATACGGAGAGGGAAACAAGCTGAATAAGTCACATTGTTCATTATATATATATATATATATATATATATATATATATATATATATATATATATATATATATATATATATATATATATATATGCATGCGTGTGTGTGTGTGTGTGTGTGCTTGGTAGGCTATGATTATGAGGAGAGAAGGGGGAATTATATATTTGGTTCACTTTCATTTTAGAGCAAACAATCTTTCGTTGCTCACCTTTGGTAGAATCATTCCACTCAGGCCATTCCTCTGTCTTCCAACAAATCTTGATCCTCTCCACACCTGACTCCAATGGTTTCCCATTTCCCTACCACTTTCCTCTCTCTGATGACATGTTCCAGTGCAAGGTCACCATCTTGAACTCTATAACCAAGCACTTTCTAGGCTCAATAATTTATTGGGCGTCAATTAGTGGGATTGCTCAGAGTATAATTAATTCGATTAATTATCCCGGTTCGATCACATAACACCAATTGCTTCGATTATTTCACCTTTCGATATTGATCTTTTGTTGATAGTGTTCTTGATTTTGCAGCTTTCAAGGCTCAATTATCATCGCTGATATAAACCTTGCTTTGCTCGAAATGATAACTCACGATGATTTATTATTCACTTGAATTGTATATAGAATTATGTAGTTGTAGGGAAGGCGTGTCGAAGAATTTGGATGTAATTTAGATGTATTCATGAGGTTTAATTGCTGCAATATTTGCGATTATTTTTGTTTGGGATTTTCTGATTTGTTTATAAGAGGCATGGAGATTGTTCGTTATGAAAGGGCCGGGATAATTATTCAGAGAAAGAAAGAGAGAGGTGGGGAGGTAGAAAAGGGGAATGGATATAAGTAGACTGAGATACAGCGGGGGATAACGTATGAAATGCAAACAGACGATAAGAACGCAATCATTCTCAAATTGATCAACAAACATTTCCCATAGAGAATAAACAAGACAGTATTGTTGTTGTTGTTGTTGATGATGATGATGATGATGATGATGATGATAATAGTAATGATAATAATACTAATAATAATGATAATAATAATACAAAGAAGAAGAAGAAGAAGAAGAAGAATACCAGGATCCAGCAAGGGAATTGAGGAAGATGTGGAACATGAAAGCCAGGGTAATACCGGTCATAGTGGGCGCAATGGGAACTGTCCAAAAAACGCTGAGGGTGAGACTAGTGGAGATTGGGATTAGGGGAAGGATTGAGACTGCACAGACCACAGCACTGAAGGGAACTCCATGGATACTGAGGAAAGTGCTGGAAATGTAAGGACTGCAACGTTAACTGTCAATAGTGACCCAATAGAGGAAGGGAAATGAAATTGGAAACGCAAATTGTAGCACTGACATGACAGGTGAAAGAGAGAGGAGACGTTAGCTGAAGACCTGAGGAGACTTATTGTCACTCAGCCTTCAGCGATAACCACTGGGCAACTGGTGAGAAACTGTAAACTGCAGTATTCCTGCGAACTATGAGAACTAGGAGAGGAGGGCTGGAGACTTGAGGAGACTTGCTGTCATTTAAACTCCAGCAGTTACCACCAGGCAACTGGTGTGAGATTCTAAATAATAATAATAATAATAATAATAATAATAATAATAATAATAATAATAATAATAATAAATTTGCGCAAAAAAACTGCAACTGCTGAGGTAAAACCATGTTCTTAGTAGAAAACATGGGTACAACCAAAAACTACGTATTGTTAGCAACGATCGCAATAACTAAACAGCTGTACATTTAAAAGGTTCACATTCGAATATCGAAATTCCGATTGGAGTAAAGGTACCAAAACCATGATAGATCATTATCAAATAAAGGAGGAAAATATTACACAGCACTTTCAAAATACTTTTGGTCACTTACTGAAAGACATCACGCAACCTTAGACGAATGGTTTATTATAAGCAACTCAAAGCAAGCATATAGCTTTGAAGACAAATGTTCCTTGTGTCTAGAAGAAAAAATGAGGAACTTGAATATTCAAAGATAAGAAGAGATATTTTGAATCAAAGAAATGATATCAAAAGGCAAGCATAAAGATGAATTGAAACTTATCGTCGACTAACAACATACACACATCATAGATAATAGACAATACCACCTACTACCTCTTTAGATTTAGTTAGATTTGTGCAAAAAATCCAACTTACGGAGTCATAGAATATAAACACTGGGTATGGATACAGCTGTCTACAAAATACTCAAAACACTTATCAAAAATATGCCACAAATCTCTCTCTCTCTCTCTCTCTCTCTCTCTCTCTCTCTATTTTAAGCTCATGTAATGCTCTTCCATAGGAATAGAACACTGTTTGATGGGGAATGTATGCGTAAATAAAGATACTGCTTAAAAAAATCAACCTTACTGACCGTCTAGTTCCGTGGAGCAGAGGGAGGATACCGGCCTCTGGGTAGGAAGCTAAGGTTTTGATCCTATTTCTAGGTACTGGATCGTGTAATGGATAGTTTATAGCGACACTGAAGAGTTTTAATGCAACGAAACAGCTGTCTGTGGATGATGCAATAACAAATATATATATATATATATATATATATATATATATATATATATATATGTATATATATATATATATATATACATGCATACAGAGAGAGAGATAAACCTCCTCTAACATATGTATATTCACCATCCTACAATTTAAAAATATTACAATTCGATCCTGCTTTCACCTAGTTGTCTAATCAAATTGAGATTAAACTCAACCACCAAAACTCCAAGTAAAATTCAAATAATAAAGATTGAAAAAATTATACATACATAGCAGTAAATGTTGGACAATATTAACGTTCGAACCCCCTGCTTTCGTTTCATTCACATTACCCTGCAAAGGCAACCAATTTTCCAAAGACAATCTTACAGAATATTTCCTTGAACCTCAATTTTTATAGCGACCACACTAATGCGACTAACACTTTACTCCTTTACTTAAACACATGGAAAACTAAACCTGGACTTATAAAGCACGATATAGACATATAAATAAAACTCTAGCATTATAGCACTACCCCACACCACTAATTAGCTGAACATAACCGTTAAACTATAGCGTAAAAAAATAGAAAATCGACATCAATATATATTAATGGCAATTCCTCATCTCATAAAAATCAGAAGTTATTAGAAGGTATTCACATGACGAGACAACGAATCATCTGCCATTAGATTTAATTGCTTCAAATTACTCTACTTGATATCCTTTGAGACCATGGTCCAGCGGATATAGGCCTTGCTTAAGTGTTGCAATTATCTGATTGTTGTGAATGCTGATAGTGAAAATCCACATATAGTCTGCTTCCACGGGAAGGAGTGAGGAACTACATCAAAGAGACAAAATGACTCATGCATCAACATACAAGATATCTGCTAGTATGAACATCCAAAACGAGAACAGGATAAGCAAGAGAAGGAGATATGGGAGATGGGTACGGTAAAAAACACGACGCTATAATAACATCTATAATAAGTGAGATGGAAACAATAGTTCAAATAAATCAATGTAATGAAGAAAATTCCTTATCTAAAAATAATATCAGCCAGTAAAACAACGGTGAGTTACCAAGATACATTCGGCACAAGACTAGAAGTGTGAGTCACCCTGTAACGACCAAACTCACAAAAAAGTAGTAAGTTTCTGACTGAATAGGAAAAGGACACAAAAATGGAGACAAATTATATATATATATATATATATATATATATATATATATATATATATATATATATATATATATATATATATATATATATATGTATGTAATGGAGTAAAGATTTGCAGCGCAAATACGTGTATGTTTTTGCCCTGTTTTATCTACTTCGGGTGATGATTCGCCTGAATAAGCCCAAACATGACAAAAACATAAACGTGTTTGTGCAACGAATCCTTATCCTAGTATATTCCAAGTTTTAATCTAAATCAACTAGATCTTTTCGGTTCGTTACTTCCCTACATCTACCAGATGATACCTGACGAAGGCTGTAGAGTGCAACGGCCGAAACGTTCTATGAAAAACAACCAAGATGAGGATGGTCCGAATATCAATAGAAATAATAGATCTTTTTTATGTTGAACGTATTGAGCTCTTCATGAAATAAACCCACCAGTCACCAGATATTGCGTCATATTATATTACATTGTACTCATGATTTGTATTGAAGATAGATAGATAGATAGATAGATAGATAGATAGATAGATAGATAGATAGATACAAAGTTATATAGATTAATATGTGTGTGTGTTTACGTGTGAGAGTGTGTCTTTGTCGTTTAATTCATAGTAAACGTGTATCACTATATGCACATACATATCTGCACACATGCACGCACATATATATGGAAGACTGAATGTGAAGTGAGAGATAGAGAGAAATGAAAGAAAGAAAGAACCTGAGTGCATACCTTGATTAAACTGTCTTGTGCTAATCTAGAAAATCATTTTCTTGTAATTCTAGTTTTACCAGTGTTTCAACACAAACTAAAAAAAGAAATAGAGCGAGAAAGGAAAGTGTCAAAGAAAGAAGAATGATTAAATCAGTGAAAATCTGTCATTTATTTATTCCATTAAGTAAAAACAATCAATCAGTCTAGCCTTTTTTTTCCTCATACATATGAACTTCTTTTGTCAAACTGACGCAGAAAGTCGTTTAACAAAAATAGCCAACTGTTGTAATCCTTATCCTATAGAAGTTACGCCCGGCTCAGTCATGTCGTTAGCGCCCATCGTCCTCGCAATGTTTTCTTTCCTTGATGCGGAAATCAGCTTACATTACAAGGCCCGGCTTTTTCTATTCTTCCAGTCAAATCGGACCGGGGATTTAGCGCTGTCTGAACATTCATTTTTTAAGCATACACTGGATTAAGATAACTGTTCCCATGTTGTTATTTTTTTTTTGTTTTTGTTTTGTGTTTTTTTCCAGCTTGTATTTTCTTTTGCTAGTTTCTTTCGTTATTTTTACGAATGTGTAGTCTTTTATCAATTCATTGGCAGCTTTTGGAATAATGCGTTTTGTTACCATTTCAATATAGGCTATATTCATATCAGCAAGGTTATATGGCTAAAAGTGGCTATTTTTCCATTAGCCAGTGGATAGATCTAATGGTCAGGTTTCTCAGTAAATTCCGTTTTCTTCTGTATTAATGTTAATTTTGAATTTTGAAAGTGACCAATAAGGTCTAAGGATCACATCTATATTGCACATGTGTGATTCTTTTCAACGTTTATTCATTTGAATAAATCATTTTAATACATTGATTCTCTAATTTCCATCACACGTATCATTTTTGGTGATTACGTTGTTGAAGAACTATTGCAAATATAGCTTATTCAGTTTTCTATCAGGCAAACGCTTTGAAGTTTTAATGATTGGAACTCTTCTGTTTCAGTAGCTTTTTCTTTGAAAAAAAATGTATCTACACACATGTTTTATTATTCTGGTATCCAAGTCCAAAAATGTTATGAAAAAAGGCAACTTTGATGCGACACCACTGCAATAAAATTTCTGACAACTCAATTATGTCGGTTGATGGCTGGGACACCAGAAAAATTACATCAGATAAAAAATTGGATTTCATTGCGAAATACGAATAATTCATAACTGAAGCTGTCAATTGCCAAAACTGAAAATGTTAGAAAAAAGGAAAAGGTTAGGGTCAGGAGAGGGGAAAATGTCACAGAAATTTGATTGTGCTAAAAAATCTACGTCTTTAATCGAGGTCTTAATTTCGAAATTGCTACTTTGGGAGTTTTGTTATGAAAACGACTTCGTATATATATGTTCTTTACATCTCCCGAGTGTTTTTTTGTAAAAATTGTTTTTTGCTGGATGAACATGTTGCCATTCTATTTCAGGTATGTTTGGGGTGTTAACTTACAATGAGTCCCATAATCCAGTATTTTTGAGTTTACATGTGATATTCTTATGTTTCAGTGTGAATTGCCATCATATTACAGCATTGTATCATCAGCCGGGGTCTGATCCCACGCAGTAGGTGTGCAATTCATTATTATTTTTATAAACAGTAACGACAATAACACCAAAACATGAAATCGACATTTTATGCATGTGTCCAACGTTTTGTGATTAATCTGTGTTTCCACTCTTGCTCAATAAAAAATGGAACCTTTAATAGCAGTTGAAGGAAAAAGAGGTATTTTCATATATTAAATGACTATTCAAAATATTTTGTGGGCTAAACGGCATCCACGATAAGGGAACTCAATACGAACTAACGAGTAACAGTCTGCCAACTTTAACAATGCTGCCAAAATAAGAAAAGACGAGATGTTCCGATAAGTGTGGAATCATTTTCAGAATGCTGATGTTTTTTTGACCGAACATCTTATGTACCATGAAAAATGCTGGAGTGGATATTTGCACAAAAGGTTCCTGGATGATCAGATTTCTGTCACACAACACAAGAGAGGAGCAAAATAACGGTGACATTTCAGATGCTGCTACAAAAGAAGAAGTTTTTTCTCTGTATGGAAAAGGAATGTGATTCAAAAGGGTTAAGAAAATTTGTGCAATGTAGAGACTGAAATCAATTCAAGTCAGGCTAAGGATCTGAATTGCAAAGACATTCTTTTTGAATCGATGGTCCGAGTGATAATACGTACATATGATTGTGAATGTATTATGCTATGATTTGACGTATATTAACAAATTAACGAGTAAATATGGTAAGACAAAATATACATTACAAGGTATTTCAACAACTTTTGGCTGAAATATCTTCAGGGTTATTGGCTGATGGGCATATCTATTACATTTGGCTGCCTCCAGAACATTATGATGAAATTCTGAAGCAGCGCGATATTATTTCACAAAACATCCTTATAGAACAAATAGGCTGATAAAACGACTTTTATACGATTTCAATGCTAATATCTAGCTCATTACTTAGAATAAAGGAACTTTGATGTGTTCATCCTCTTTGACTCTGGATTTCTATGTGATCAAGTAGTGGAGCTCAATGTTCGTCTTAACAAATGCCAGCTTCTGTCAGATGATGATTTTGATGACGGCAATTCGATAACAAATAACTCTGACTGTTCATGTCCTCTGGCAAACCACCTGCAAATGGAAATTAAACAGGCTGCCAAAAAGACATCTGCAATTCAGAGGACTACGATTGCAATTTCTCACAATGACACATCTAATCAAGTGTCCATTGACTCCTATATTCATTTGGTTAATAACAGACTATGATAAATGCATGGTTGAAGAAGGGAAGGCTCAAGTTGCTGAGGATGAAAATGAGAAAGTTCTATGTCTAGGTCAGGATTTTATAGGATTACTTTGGAAGAAACCACACCCAAAACATATTGGAGTTAGTCTGAGTATTTTTTTAAAAAAACAAGGAACAAAAACGTTATATTGATGTGGAACGTTTGGGAACAGCATTAATTGTGCCACAACTCAGTGATGCCTCACAGCACAGACAAATCATAGTTCTGAAATGGAGAAAAGAGGAGGGTTGCTCATTCCAACAAACATTCTTCCGGATATTTTATACAGTGTGATCTACACAACTTGAATTTCCATTCGGACACAGAAGATGGTGGTATTCTTGATGCCACTACCAATATTGTTCACCAATATACGGAGAGAAGCTGAGCAGGATGGAAGAGTGCCAGTCAAACGTACGATGTAATTAACTATGAATACATCAGAAAAAAATTGTACCTATGAGCAGTAATAAGGCCCTGAAGGACAGAAAAAAGGTTAGATCATTCCATGGCACTGGAATTTGTCAGAGTAATGATGAAGAAAGCAGTACTCTGGCTGATCGAAGAACTATTTGGTTTCTCCTACGGATGTTTCAAACCTAAGTGATGACATTGAATGTGAAAACATGTCTCCAAATAATACCATTTGCTACAGAGCAGAAGGGGATTAAGAATGACAATGAAAGGGTATCTGAGAAAGGTTCTATTACAAGGACCCTTTTTTCACATAGGAAGAGAGGGTTGGTGCTTCCAGTCATGAATGGATGAATCACAAACTTTATTTGAACCGAACAAGGGTGAAAACATCACGCCGGAAGGAGACAGACCTTTTGGAAACTGTTGATTTATGGGTGCCTTGAAAGGTGCCTTGAAAGAATTGCACCCTTTGTGTTACATATAAGGCAGTTTATGTTATTGATGAAATGACATGTATTTGGCGTTCTCAGCTATTTCGTTTTTGCTACTCCAAGAGAGATACAATAACGAAATCCCCAGAATGAAACCCATTAACAGTCAGGAAGTACATTTCATTGGTGACAGGTATGACTTTGGCCTGAGAAGTTTAAAGGAGATTAAACGCCAACGACGGGAAATAGGTATCGCTTCACCTAAGCATGTTCCCGGTGACACTTTGGCCATTCCTGAAAGGAAAACACTCCTGTCAAACCCACGTAACAAGGCAAATCTACTGCTGTATCTGACATTATGTTGGTTTAGAAATTATGTCAGATGTTATTCGTGTAACAAACAATGAAACAACTGTTGTTAATAAGATGCATTGTCTTCCTCATGATGAGACTGATAAGATAATTTTCGGACATATTGCAAACTGTCCTGTTAAAAGAACTGTGGTCATTCAGGCAACTAATACCGACATTATTCTGTTATTTTTATGCAATATTCCTAGATTAATAATCATTAAACAGCTATGGGGTGGAAAATGACTTTTTCTCCCTGTTACAAAGTCACTAAGGGATGCTATGGGTAAGGACACTTTGAAAGTTACTGACACCCTATTTAGTTGATATGTTAGTTGTAAGGTTGTGATTCGAGATTTGTTCTGGACGATTCAAGTCAGAATGTATATGAGCTGCCCAGTGATAGCTGTTGCTTTTTGTGATTTATACAGTTAGACAAAATATACATTGTTAGATAAGTTATATGTAAATTTATTTGCTCTTAGCAAAGAAGATATGTAATCTCTACCTTCGACGGAAGATACATTTCACTTTCATATTATTAGGAGTGTTAGTCAACTCAGCTTGTACAAACAGGTCGTACTTTGCAACCAATTCCTTATTACACCTAATGAGCTTGGCAGATACGTGGGAAATATCAGATTGTCCAATCATGAAGGGAAGACCACCAAAACCTGCCATAACAACATTGTCTTTCTGCAAGTGCAAGAGATTACAAAAGCAGGGGTTCCATGCATAATAGCCTGCCCCTGCAATGAGTATTAAGTCGAATGTGGATAGCTAATGCGTGAGGGCGATGATAATGAATAAATGAAGGATAATCTGACAGTCAAATCAAGCTTAATTTCGAAAGTCTGATAATGTGTTACATGCCCAATCCCTGATACTGATTTTTACGTATTTCTGTTTGTAAGTATTTTTTCCATTCAAAGGGTTTGTTCAAAATATGAATTTGGGATGAAAAAGTCGAAACATATCCAAAAAAAAGAATTTCGGTCTTGATTGTCAATTTCTGATGACTGCCCAAAGAAACAGCAGATAAAGGTACAGCACAATATCTATCAACTCCAACTCTAATTTTCAAAAACAAATACCAGGACATGTAAAGAACATATTTATTTGAAGTGCTTTTCATGATTAAACTCTAAAAGTATGTTTGATCAGAGACTTGGATTTTTTTAGTACAATCAACTTGCTGTGACCTTTTGACATTTTCTGACCCCAGCAGTTATCCTATCAAATTATCATGTGGATCATCCAAGACTGGTATTTCCACTAGCCCTCACCCTTTTCTATCTGGGTAATCGACAGCTTCGATCAAAATATCGTCTGTATTGAATTTTTTGCAATTCAATTTTACTTGCCGATGGCACGTATGTAGTTTCCCACAAGCCAGCAAATATGGTTTAGGTGTCAGTTAGATCTCTGGACCATGGTTTCCAGATTATTATTTGAAGTTTCAAAAAAGGTAAAACATGCTTAAGTTAAATATCTTTACCGTGAAAATCAACTTTTTCAGAACTTTTTATTAAGATATATAGATGGCTGAGATAGATTGACACATAGATAGTGAATAGACTGAGATAGATACAGACATACTTACCTAAATAGACTGAAACAGATAGATAGGTAGATAGAATCCAATTTTGTTTCAGCTGAGACTGTCCTATATTACTTTTAGAGAAGATGGATTCTTTGAAGTAACCCCCTTTGTCCAAAAGACCGAATTCATAGACAACACTTCCCAATTTCAACTTATCTTGTAAAAAGGCGTCAATTGGAATGCGTATTTTGAATGTAGCGTGTTCCCAATGTAAAAGTTCTCATCTGTTTATTCCTGGAAATAAAGACAACGACATTTTCCTTGTAGATCTTTCTATATTTTTCCAAGTATGGCACAAGATCATAATGGTTGAGAACCGATGATGGGACGACTGAAACCGTTACCAAACTATCTATTTGATACTATCACTTCACATTTTTTGCAAAGTTTATGTATATATATATATATATACATATCTTTTTTTTTATTCGATATATCCCAAAGGGAAAGAAAAAAAGGAGTTAAGAGTATACTGATATAACACATGTTGTTCTTGATTACTGGAACGATTTGATATAATTCATTTCATTTCTACAGGACTTGAAACATCGATTTCATATATACTATCATTTTTGATGGCATTGGCGCACTATAATTCCTTTGCATTTAATCGAATCTGAAAGGAGATGGAAAGCCCAGAACATTTATATGGTCAACCAACCGTATAAAAAGTGTCATGCAACGACAAATAAGGACAAAGGTCTTTGATTTTGCATACACTATATAAGGAAAAGTGAATGTTCCACTAGTTCAGTGTCATTCGTTCAACTAAACCTAATAAGACCGTTTTACCCCCAGGACTAACATAGAAATATCAAGGAGAATTAGTTCGATGTACCACCTGCTCTATTGAACGTTGTCAGGCTCCCTTCGTGCTTTCACTCTCGTTTTCTATTTCTTTTGTTTTTAATTACGGGATAGATAATTCTCTTTATACCAGATCTAAAACAAATCATTCCATTTATCTGCCAAGATCTGAGGATTTTTAATATTCAGTCAGCCGAAAAATAAGAGAATACTTACGGGATTTGAAGTCAGTAAATGCAATTCATGGGAATTCTCTATTGGAATTCAAACATAATGCGGGATATTTTTTATTTTTTTTGTGAATCGTATAAAATTTTCATTTGTCCGCAATGGTAGTTTTTGCCTCTAGGAATGCATTGCCAACGATTTAAGATATATGACCCGTTTGAATTTAATTACAATGAATGCGCAACGAATCTCTAGCTTTGGATGCTTCGAAAATTATTACCATTGTAAATGAGCATTGACAGTGATTTTCAACATGGAATCTACTGTGAAGTCTTAACAGAAACCTACATCGATGCTTGGAGGGCACAAATCCTAAAATGATTGTTCTGCATGATTAACTCGTAGATTGTTCTAAGGAAAGTGAAGGCGACCTTCAATTCATATTTCAATGTTGAATGAAGGATCAAATTAAAAAATGTGTATGTGTGTATTTAGATACATGTATAAATACGATATGTTTGCAGTAAGTTGACGTTATAGAATTCTGTCTTTGTAGTAAATTTGTCTGGATATTACACATTCCAAAATTCTCAGATTACCAAGGTTCGAACTGAGAAGGAAAGAAATGAAGGGACAAGAACAGGAAGAAAGAAAGAAAAAGTAAGTGAACGATACTGGATAGAAAAAATGCTAGATAATGGAACAAAAAGAAAGAAAATGGATGATGAGAGAAAGGAAAGAAAGAAAACGAAAGGGGACGATAACAAAAGACTCATAATTGAATGTAAACCCGTTATTTGATTATTTATTTATCCCCTAGTGTAACTCAATCAATCACTTTGGCAATTTTTTCCCCATACATATGAAATTCTTCTGTCAAACCGATCCAGAGAAAAAAAGAAACGAAGGAAGTAAGAGACAAAAAAAGAGTGGAAAGAAGTATGAACTAAAAAAGAAATTAAGAACAAAGGAAGGAAGAATTAGGAGAAAAACAAAGAAAAGAGAAGTTCGCATAATTCTCTTGCCTTGTACTGTAATTACTCTATTCCTAAAGGGACAAGTCAAGTCAAGAAAATATTTCTATATTTGGAAACACGAAAAGCATTTGCCATAAAACCACGGTCAACAAGTTCATCTCGTTGACCACTCCTGATATAATGGGTCCGATCCTTTCTATGTGCTCATAAGATATCTATGCTGGTCTATTTTCAGTATCATATATATATATATGTATATATATATATATATATATATATATATATATATATATATATATATATATATATATATATATATATATATATATATGTGTGTGTGTGTATATATATATATATAAATATATATATATATATATATGTGTGTTAAAGTATATATCCAAGTCTCACTACATCAATCGATCTCTCAATTGCAGTCTATATATATATATATATATATATATATATATATATATATATATATATATACACACACACACTTAACCTGCTCCTATCTATCTATATATCTATCTATCCATCTATCCATCTATTATAATTGGTTTGTGCATATCTATCATAATGGTTATATCTATCAATGTTAATCTCATCTATCTTTGTATATATATATATATATATATATATATATATATATATATATATATATGTGTGTGTGTGTGTGTGTGTGAGTGTGTGTGAGTGTGTGTATGTGTGTGTGTGTGTGTGTATTCTTATCGGTTCATACCTATAAACAAAATATCATATGTATCATATGTTATCATATGTTACAATTGATGAGTAATCTGAGCTTTCCCTTTGCCAACGTACCCTTTAGTCTTTGTGTAGTGCTTGTTACATTTGGATATCTCATGAAAGTTTTAAACAGAACCCTTAATTGCTTCCACAAACATCTTTCCCCTCCATTCTTTGCATCTTTTTCATATTCCTTGAATAGGGCACCGGATCTGAAAGAAACCAGGGAATAGGAACAATAAACCGTCTTGGATGAAATGAAAGAACTGTTCTGGAGCTTTGACGATCATCTGAACGTTCGACGACTTTTTAGTTCTTTGGAAAATGCAGAAACAGTTATAGCAGCGTGCAGATTTTCTGGTATCCCTGCTGGGTTATTTGTTTGAACCAATATAGGTTACGTACATATATTACAAAAACACCCCTCTTACTCGCTAATTGGGCACATTTAAAGACTTTGAAACATTAGGATTGTTAGAATCTTGAATACCAAAAACACAGTAAAATATCGTTTTTTCTGAATAATAATGTTTCAGAAGCATGTAGGTAGCACGGATATCAATATTCAAATGGCATTTTTTGGATTCCATTAAAAATCTTCCAGCAAATATTTTTTGTAAAACTGAAAAACTTTAGTAATTGTTCGGAAGCCGCACAAAGATATTTAATTGTGATATCATAAAACTCAACGAGTATTTCAAATATTTCAGGGTACTCTGGGCTATTTAAGTAACTTTGTGTTGTTAATGACTTGATCAAGCCAATGCTACATTAACGGTAATTTCAGGAATTCGGGAACCCCTCTGTCCTGAGGTTACTGAGTATCTTATGCTCATTCAATACATTAATATAAATTATACAGTCAATTACAAATATTTCTCTCTTTCTCCCTCTTTCTCTCTCCCTTCCTTTCTTTCAAAATGTCAACTCCAGACAGCCAATCATAGAGTTTACCAACTGATGCTCTATTACGTCGACAGCAACAACTGAAATGCAGTCATCAAAATAATTACGTTTACCGCGAACTGAACAAATGACTCTTGAAGAGACATGTATATCAATTAAAAGAGACTCACAAAGAATCAGTACTACCTCGCCTCAAGTGACAAATTTCGAGTTTTCTGAAGTTTATTACACTTCTTCAGGGCCAAATTTAAGAGGGGGGTAAAACTGTCATTTGGTCCCCCTACAACAGCCTCCTGTAGAAAAAATAGTTTATCTGATAAAAGAAATAATCTAATTATTGCTGCTTGTTATTCGAGTGTTTTTCAGATATATGACTACTTTAACTTTTATATCTATCAATTTCAATTACATGCAATAAACTGACTCTCAATTCTGGTGATTTGTTGAGTATTTTCATTTCTCTGTACGAGATTCCCCGACGCTGAAGTGTTCTCGGGCCTCAAGGTCGAAATCCAGGCCTGCTTTCCTGACACCCACCCCTTATATAAAACGATATGGTTTAAGATAGTCCATTTGATTACAAATAAATTGGTAATAGCTAAAAAAATTAATAAAATGACCGCTTAAAAGTCAGGTCTGATTGGAATATGGGTTACGAACAAATTTGTTCAACATAAAGATCTACTTGGAGTTTTGCTTACTTGTATTTATATGTATATATGAATTGTTTTCCATATATATAACTTATTCTACCTTTTTATGTATGTATAACTCATCACTTCCAATTACATACAATAAACAGACTTTGATGCATAAATTTTGCGATCAGACTGGTATTTCCATTTCTGCTTACGAGGGTCCCAGAATCTAAATTATTTCCAGAACCCAAGGTCTGAATCCAGGTCTGCTTTTCTGACAACTTTACTTTGCTTTGAAAGGGTAAATGTGAGCAACGTAAGCTAGAAATATTATAAAATTAATGGTGATGCAAAAGCAACCATAGTATAAACAATTACGAGTTGGCTCCACACACAACATCACCAATATGAGAGCCATAAGAAATATAAATGCCCACTTGTAATTTAGCTTGGATTAAAAGAGGAACAATTCATCCATTGCCAGGAAATCGATGGTGTAACTTTATTTATTTTCCAGTCTCCTAAAGTTTCAGTCTACGATCAGTCTAAACGGTTTCCAACATCAATATTTGATATATGTTGATAATTTTGTTCACAATAACGAGATCTAGTCTCCTGACCTGGATAAAAAACCAGTCTGAAACTCAGCGAGCCAAAGAATCTCAAAGAGCCAAAAAATCTATTCTAGTTGACAAGCTTTTTATCGATTATCGTTAGGATCACCACAGCCGATGTTTTAAGTAAAAAATAATGTTTCATTTTTAAAATCCAGTTAGGTAATCAATGAAATCACTTTTTTTGTCTGATCCATCATGTCTCTAATAGTTACTTCATTTTTGGATGATTGTATATTACAAGGTTTTAATTTTTTGTCAGCAAACAAAAATCAAGGTGTGATCTAAACTGAATTTGGATGTGGAAAATTGACGACTAAAAACAATGTAAAACCTATTTCCAGTGCGCAAAAGAAATTCAATTTTTTGTCACAATCACCTCTATGCTGTTTTCTCATAACTGAATCAAAATCAACACTTAAGATAAAATATCTGAATTATTGGAAAGGCTTAAAAAAACAATAATAAATTGCCATAATTTGTAACTCTATTGGTATGTATATAGTTAGAATGAGCCACATGCAAATTATGCTCTTCTACGCAGATATATTCTTTTGATTTGTGTACAAGATATGAAAGGCATGTCTGATGTGCATTCTTAGATATAATGAAAAACAGCGTGTTTCGTGTGTAACAAAGCATTGGACACTAGCTTTTATATCGATGGATTATTATTTATAGATAACAGTGGTGGTACTGTTTTCATTGTGACTTTTACATTTCTCGATATGATGTTGATGTCTTTTATAACCACCAATGATAGTTTGAGTTGGGTTCCCTTCTTGATTTTATTGTTATTATCTCCCTTTGGCATAGTGTTAGGCCTTTCTGGGTTCTCAAAAGCTGATTTTAAGCTCTACAGGAGCAGATCGAATGAAGGAAACATCCGTTGCTTCCATCAAAAAGATCAAAAGATATGAAATCAATTACAAAAGTAGAAATCAATAAGCAATCACGCGTGCCTGTTTTCTATCAACGTCAGAATCGGTTTTATGGCCGTTGCAGTTGAAGTCACTGTGTTAGAGTACATCGCAGGGGATATGCTCCAAGTTCCTTAGAGCATACTTTGAACAATGGATAGTACCTAATCTATGCATGTACATACACAATAGTCCTTCATTATTCTTGGGGATATTTTCTTGGATCCCATGAGAATTTCTGAAACTCTGCATTGTACAGAATCCTATACACACACACACACAAACATACACACACAA
Source organism: Thysanoteuthis rhombus (assembly GCA_963457665.1). Taxonomy (NCBI): domain Eukaryota; kingdom Metazoa; phylum Mollusca; class Cephalopoda; order Oegopsida; family Thysanoteuthidae; genus Thysanoteuthis; species Thysanoteuthis major. The sequence continues at coordinate 21,660,300 of OY735235.1, forward strand.
ACATACACACACACACACACACACACGCACACATATATACATATATATATATATATATATATATATGTATAGTAGTCTATCATTATATACGTTGGATATGTTTAAAGAACCCAAGCGGTAATCTGAAACCACGGATATAACCTATCTACACACACTCACATATATGTATAGAAAGAGAGACAGACAGATACAGATCACCATACGGACAGAGAGAGATTCTGATTCTGATGATATGAAGTTGGATTCATGGTAATGATAATAATAATAATAATAATAATAATAATAATAATAATAATAATAATAATAACAACAACAACAACAACAACAATAATAATAATAATAATAATAATAGTAATGATAATAATAATAATTATGATAATAATAATAATAATAGTAAACAACCATGTGGAAAAGTGGTATCAACACAAGCCAGAGGCAGTTTTGGAGAATGACAACTACAAACTACTCTGGGAGTTTGACATCCAAACTGACCACCTCATCCAGGCAAGAAGACCGGACTTGGTAATTGTAGACAAGAAAAGGAAGACCTGCCAAATTGTAGACGTGGCTGTACCTGCAGACCATTGAGTAAAAAAGAAGGAGAGTGAAAAACGGGGAAAATACCATGACCTAGCAATAGAGTTAAAGAAGATGTGGAACATGAAAGCCAGGGTAGTACCGGTCATAGTGGGCGCTCTAGGAACTGTCCCAAAAACGTTCAGGGTGAGACTGGAGGAGATCGGGATTAGGGGAAGGATTGAGACTGTACAGACCACAGCACTACTGGAAACTGCACGGATACTGAGGAAAGTGCCAGAAATATAAGGACTGCAACGCTAACTGTCATTCGTGACCCAAAAGAGGAAGGGAATAGAAAGTGGAAACTCAGATTGTGGCACTGACATGATAGGCGAAAGAGAGAGGAGACGTTAGCTGAAGACCTGAGGAGACTTATTGTCACTCAGCCTTCAGCGATAACCACTGGACAACCGGTGTGAAACTGTAAATCGCAGCCTTACTGCAACTTATGAGTACTAGGAGAGGAGGGCTGGAAACTTGAGGAGACTTGCTATCACTCAAACTCCAGCGGTTACCACCAGGCAACTGGTATGAGATTGCAAATAATGATAATAATAATAATAATTTGAAATAGAAAGTGCCAAATGTCCCTGATGAAATGGCTAGTGTAGCTGAAGAAAGTGAACCACTACATCAAGCTACTACAACAAATCCCCATTAAATCTTTGAAAATAGACGAAATCAAGTTAAAAGTCTCACAAGGTTGGCAAGCTTTCGGTGGAGGAACATCAGTTTTCTAGAGCAAAAAAAATACAACAAGTCTAAAAAAGAATAAACACCAATTTATCCATCTGATTGTCACCTATGGATTAAGCCTCTGAGAACCATTCAGCGTGCACATAAGAAAATCATGCTTTACTTTGCATAGAAAAATCATATGACAGCACAGTAAATTAGAGAACGACAGGAGTCAGAGATATCATAGAAACCATCGAAAAACTAAAATGGCAATGGATTGGATATGTCACCACCCAGATTGTTGATCAAACAAACTGGTTCAGAAAGTACTGGATCCACAAAACCAGAAATAAACAGGTCTAGCAATCCTTTTGGAAGATCTATGTCCAACAATGGACGCTAAAAGACTGTTGCGGATGATGTATATAAAACTACTTGACATTACAACGTGGATCATCAGAGATACTAGCTCCATGATCCCAACGATAGAGAGATCGGGAGAATCTTGGGGAAGGTCTATGTCCATAAGATGCTATAAGGTTGATGGTGATGATTAGGATGATGATGAATAGATGCTTTTTGAATCTTTGCTACAAATCTGCTTCTTGCTTCTTTGCGATTATCAAATGTTTTAACAAAAATCGATGCGTGATCTTTAACATACCCCGTTTTTGTTTATTAATTTATTTTTTTTTAACGTTCTGGATTTGAATTCAAAAGATTTTTGTATTGCGTTCTAAGTTTGGAATTATCTGTATTACGGTTGTCAGAAGATTATCTAGAAAACACTGGTGGTACTTATTCTTTTCAATCGTCACATTTATCGCTTCAAGGTTAGATATTTATAAATATCACAATCGATAGAATACGAAATGTCAAATTTATCTAAGTTAAAACTTGATATGCTGTGTCCTGTATTTCTTAGTTGTTGAAGTTTGAAGTGTTAATATATATATATGTATATATATATGCACATATGCATATACACACACACACACACACATATATATATATATATATATATATATATATATATATATATATATATATATATATATGTCTCTGTGTATGTGTTTGTGTGTGTGTGTGTGTATGTGTGACCGTATGTATATATGTATTCAATAAAAAAATTATTTTTGTATCGACTTTCAACTACTATTCTATTTTTTATTTTTTCAGAAGCGGGTTCGTGCCAGGGAAACAGATTATGATCAGTTTCTTCTCAAGACATAGATAGCTTTTGGGGGTCGTATTTTTAGGAACTGATGCATTTATTATCAATCACCATCCAATGAATAGTGTCATTTGTTTCTCCTTTCGACGGCCAGATATACTTTGATAACGATTTACTGTTTCCGTATTTTTCGTTTCAGAGGGAATTTTTGAGGTTATCAAACCTAATCTTGAAGCTGTTAAGTACAGCCCCTTCATAGAACTCCGTAGGTTTTTCGATTCTGTTCACCGTGGCTTTCTACATTTTCAACTCAGTGTGTTTTCTTGTTTTTTTTCTGTCTGTAATTATTCTATTGTTATGTTATTTAATAATTTCAGTCGTATTATTGGTGTATGAATAGCTTGAGGGTATTTTTTATAAAATATTTTGTTACACTTAGTGATTATGGAGACATTTTGATATAATGGAAAAAATCAAGTATTGATTTGTACATTTAAATATAAGGTGGATTATACTAAATCATGTTTTCTTTCTGTTGCCTTTCCTATGGTTATTGGGATTTTATTTTGATTTTGAGTCTAATTTTCTTATACATGCATGACGCTCATGTATGGTGTCTTCATGTTGTCCAATATGTTTTTTGTTTGTAGAATATTGAGATTGTATTTTTCCTATTGAAATAAGTATTTATCTATTGATGATAGATGGTTACATCAAAAGTTTACATATAACAGGATGTCATTATCTTTTCTTTGGGGTCTGTAACTGTTGTAGCTCAGGTTTGGATTTATGTCTAAAAAAGTTAGTTATTTTGTTCGTCTTTTGAATTTGGTTCTGGGCCTAAGGTCTTAGAATATATGAGTCATTCTTGTCTTGCTTCATCAGTATTTTATTTGTTATAGTTCTTTAGTATAAAACGTCTGTCTTCTTTGTATACCGATACAGAAAATCATGTACCAGGCACATTCTATTTATTTATTTATTTCTCCTAAATATTGTGCCAGGTCACTTCTAAGATTGATCAATATATTTTATACCCTATGATTTAAATCCGTTTGTTTTTTAATTGTAGTATCTTTTAAATGAAATGGGAAACTATTTCAGTCTTTCAAAATTCTTTGTTTTTGTAATGGACTTAACTTGTAAATTTTCCGTCCTATCTGACTTATTAAACTTTAGAATTCCGTTAGTATCTACTGTAAAGCTGATAGATGGAATAAGTTTATCGAAAACAAAAGAGAGATTATTAAGAATTTATTGTATCTTTAATCACGTGCATTTTTGTGTTCCCAGATATATTGAAACGTCAGACAGATTTCCTGATATCATACGCGAAATTGCAGCCGGAAAACATGAGATAGCGTGACAAAGTAGATAAGTTTATAAAGTATTGGTTCTATGACGTCCATGATAAAGTGGTCTAGCGAATCTTGGGTAAGGTCCATGTCCAACGACACTCGCCAAAAGGATGATAATGATGATGATGATGATGATGATCATTAGTTTGATCTTGTTTCCTGCAACTCCAATCAGAATAATTCACATATCTGAATGTCATAGATTCATGCTGCACTCAAATTTTTTTCATCTTATTTAGAATGTCTCTTGAACGAAAGAACGTGAACTATCATGAGACATAGAAAGCCATTGGCCTTATAAAAAAAAACTGGCAAATGTCATCAGCTCAGACTAATCTAAACAGTGAAATCTTTTTTTTCTGTTCAGTTTTTTCTTACTGTAGGAAAAACAAAACACTTCCTGCAACATTTGCAATGAAAACCGAAAAAAAAGAGAGAGAAAAAAAACTGAATGCTGCAGGGTCAGATTCCACTCCAACTTCCATTCTGACTGAAGCTGATTGCTGCAACGTCTGTATTGTATGTACAATCATTGAAAAATTACAAAGCATATGCTTTTTTAGTACGAATGTATTCATTTATCAGAATGAAATAAGTCTGCACGTATTAGTATGATAAATTTTCGTTGATATCTCAATTAAATTCAGTCGGTAAGACATCAGTTCGTCATGAGTTCAAATCATGATAGGGGAATGTGAATTTTACACATCGATTTACACCCCTAATTTGGATTAGGAATGTTCTTTTTTTTTCTTTTTTTTTTCGTATTACGGTAGTAAAAGCCGAGTTAACTCCTGTTTTTCAGTCTGAAAATAATCATGACGGCTTCTATTTTAGTTATTCCAAAGATTACCTTAGTTTTCATATAGGGGTCCAGGCATGGGAAATGCTGTTACGATCGAACTTACTACTCATGAGACGAGCTCACTAACCATAACATCACGACGAGGTACCCTTGGTTTGGATATCAAATCATGTATACGGGAATCATATCGGCCTCACTTACAGAATGAGTTATAGATACCAGCCTCTTTCCATTTCTACTATCTTACTAATCGACACAAATTTTTTTCCTCTCCTCTCCCTTCCTATCGTTTTATTTAACTACCTATTTCCACGACTTTCTCTTCTAACCCCTTTACTGAACTACGTAACTTCTTCCCTCTCCCTTCCTAGTCCTTTTTTGAAGTACATCAATTTTCATACTTTCTCGCACTTTACCCTATCTGTCACACTCATAATATCTGTAGCAGCCATTACCAAGCCTGTTGCTGTTCACTTATGATAATTGTCACTGGAGCAATGGGTCATAGAAGATAAACTAAATTTGGGGAAACGGAAGAAATCGTATCGTGCAAAAGTTACTTGAAGAAAACTGGTTTCCAATTGTTTTGTAAGTCTCTGATCTTTCAAGCGCTCGGGACTTATGCACTTCTATTTAATGAATTGCCTTATCAAGAATTGTTTCAGATACAGTGAGCTGCAATGATCCCTAAATTAAAGTGTCGATAGAATTAATGTATGTAATGGGTATGTCTTTTGATCTTGAAGAAAAGAAATAGAGGAAATTTATTGACTATATACCGTGCTTCCAGTCATCAAATCAATGGTTTCGATTGTAATCTCAAGAGATTATTCTCAATATAATACATACCTCTCCAATTCTATATTGATACCATGCTAGATGCTTTCTGTTGGAAATGTTTATTGCTTATTTAGACTCTACGAAAGGTTTCTTCTTCAGCATTTTTGGGTTGTCTTCCCTTGCGTCTCCTTACTTCGTTTTTTTTCTTTTCCCCTTTCTTTTCATCAATTTCTTCCTTCTTTATCTTTCTTCTACTTCTTGCAAAGTTTTTCTGTTCATATTTTTCTCCCTTTTCTTTTAACGTCTCACTCTTCTTCCTTTTTCTTTGCTTTATTTGTTTTCGTCTCTCTCTCTCTTTTTTTAAATATTTCTTTCTTCTTTTTATTTAACAGTCATGGTCATCAACTATGTCTTAGTTGAACGACCGTAGCAATCAAAGAGAGCAAAATTTTCCACATGTGTTTGTTTGTTTGTTTGTTCGTTTGTTTGTTTTGTTGTTGTTTCACTCGAGCGCTCTTCACCATACCGTTTCGTCTACAGACGTGATAATTGGCATCAGTACTCCATTAGATCTCTTATAAAGAAAACTTTTTTGTTCTTTTCATTTATTGGAAAAAAAATTCTTTTTCTTTTTGTCTTTTGGGTGCTTCATTCAGATAGATTTATGAATTTGTATATTCCAGTGCTCCTAGCCATATAGTATGGTATACTGACTCAAAAATTGCCATCATTACTCCACTGGACTTTTTTTTAAATATTCTTCTTGGTTTCTGAAAAAAAGACTCTATGACCTTTAAGGGTCCTTATTTTGGTGGATGTATTGATAACATCTACAATTATAGAAATCAGATGTTTGTAGATGTTGTATTTACTCCATTTTAGGTGTTTTCCTATAAACAAACGCCAGTGATGCCATACATAGAAGTCATAACTTGAAACATAACCAGCCCATTGCCATTTGAATTTTTTAATGAATTCTATTATATCTCTAATCCCCGTTTTCTCTGTAATATACTCAAGTCTCATGTGATCTTTTCGTGTAATATTGAGCAGGATTCGTTGAGGTACGAATTGCATGGTTATTGTTATTGATTGTAATTTCGAGTAATTCTCTTTATTTTTTTCATTTTTTGTTTGCAGTTTCATTCCTTTCATTTTTCTTCTTTCTCTTCCTCTTTTTTTTTTACTTTTTATTCCTAAATTTTTGTATATTCCTTTATCTTTTTTCTCAGCTTCTCTCCTCTTCCACTTTTTACAAACTTGTATCAAACTCTCTTACGTTCGCCTTTCTTTCCTCAATTTGTCATTTTTTCCTTTTTTAAGCCCTCCGCCCCCAGGCATTCCCCTTTTTTGCATTTTACGCCAAGGTTTTTGTTTTCTCCTTTCCCAACATTATTTTCAAAGTTTTCATTCCCTTCTGTTTTATTTCGTTTTGGTTCGTTTTTTTTTTGTTTTGTTTTTTTTTCTCCATTTCTTCTTACTTTTCAACCTCTGTTTTCATTTTCACAATCGAGTTTAAAAGCCCGCCAATATTATGCGTCATTGCTCTTGGCACCAAAATCACGATAAATCACGTCCTAAACGAGAATCTCACGTAAATGACGAGGAAAACGAGCACTAAAAACATCAAGGCTGACCTAGTGGCACAGAAAATAAAAGTAGACAATTATATTCTGCACTGATTCGCTGATTTGGTCTGTGACAAAAGCATAAGCTCAAGGAAGAAGCAAGAGAACAGTAAAATATGAAGGAAACAGGCGATAAGTCGGAAGAGTAAACGCTGAAGTGATTACTGGTTTAACAGTTAAAATGGCTGATTCAGTTACTTATTTGCCTACGAACTTCTACTAAAATGTCTTGCTGTAAATCACGCATTGCATATTGGGGATGCTTTATTATCTGACAAGCGATTTTACATTCTTCACATCCATATGGTCATACAGAACATTTATCGCTTTCTCTCTCTTTCCCTTTGTCTCTCTCTCTCTCTCTCTCTCTCTCTCTCTCTCTCTCTCTCTCTCTCTCTCTCTCTCTCTCTGCATATATATATGTATATATATATATAGAGAGAGAGAGGGAGAGGGATACAAGTTATATGGACAAGCTATATGTAATAAACATGAAATTAGGGCTGTGCCTTTATTAGTAGGTGTATGCACGTATACGCTCATTCGGCTAATGACTACGTGTCAGACAACATACCTATTCATCCATCATTGTACACACACACACGCGTGCATATATATATATATATATATATATATATATATATATATATATATATATATATATATATATATCATGTGACATTGTCTGTGACTATATGCGCAAAGCATGAATATTTTATGACATAGATATCACGAATATGCTATATATATGAGTCTTCTGATTGAAAAAGAAGTGATAGATGAAATATAGGCTAATATAGGTTTTGTTAGTCTATCAATACAAACTGTCATACATCCAATGTCTTTAGGCAGCATGCTGTGTATGGTCAAATCAAACATTGGGAAAAGGGAAGATCGATGTATCTTACTTATCCAAACTTTTGTTGTGCAGTGATCACGAAAAGAGTCAGAGATTTTTTTTTTGTTTGTTTTAAGCGTGAATACTGCCAAAAAAAAACTATGGGCCGATTTAACATTGACTCAAATTGTAAATTGAGTCCCCACGAAATGACATTTAGGGAAAGACAAAAACATTATAGATAGTAGCTCGTTTGGTACGGTTTGTTGGCGTGATGCATATATATTCAGCCAATCAGACCAACTTGAATATTGAATGAGAACCTTATTTGACAGTTTTTGTTGATGGTTTATAATACGAGTTGTGTGTGGAAGGGAGTATCCCTATTTCTACTGTACGTATGAAATACAAATGCCATTATATTTATAGATCGAGAGATAAATATCAATAAAGATTGAGATAATATCAAGCGAACATGATAACTGTAATAAATAATAACTGATAGATAGATAGATATGGAATGATTATGATCGATAACGCAAAACTTAGCAAGACGATTCCATGAGATTGTTTAAAAGTGTTTTTATGTTCAGATAAAAAAGATTAAAAAAACTATCCAAACTATTTCAAAGACCACAAGATGTGAAATATACACCTGAAGAAGCGATAAGAATATATTACCCAGAATGTTGTGATAGAAACAGCGAAGATAAAGTCAGTAGTAATAATATTATCTTTCTTTTTTCTTTTTTTTTTTTCATTAGAGGCGAATATAGAAGTAAACAGCGTTGTTATTAATAAAACACACACTTATGTATGAAGTTTCCCCCTAAACGCTACCCAGAGGAGGAGCAGTTTTGTAGAAAAAAGTTTGATGAGAAAATTAGCTGAAGTATTGTTAGCCATTATTAATAACAATATATTGAGCTACAATAACTTTTCCCCCATAAGTTTTTAAAATACTACCGCGGAATTACGTCAGAATTGTCATTATTATCCTCTAAGAGGTATAATGCAAAACTTTAGTCATGAAGTGAATTGACAATCTTCCGTTAGGTTACTCAGTTGGGACGTCATTTGGTGAGCGTTTGTAATGTGTGACTCATTCACATTGCATCCACGATTCCTATTCTTTATATCTCTGGCAGCTTCTCAAGAAGTAAAATACTGCACCACTTAGGTCTTCAGCTTTTCTCTCCACTCTTTCAACCAAGATTTGTCGATCTGCCGTACAGGCCTCTCCTAAAGCTGAAATGGCAAAAAGAAGGATTTCAAACCGTGAACGGGATAGCAAAGAACGTGACTAAGCAACTGATGGCAATCCCGAAAGTGGTTGTATAGAAATGGCCACGGCGCATGGCACAACGATGGCTTCAACTTAGAGTATACGAAAAGCAAGTATTGAGGAGAAATCTATATTCATGATAAGGTGATAAGTACCACCAGCAGATTGCATACTTTAGAATTTTGTATACATTTGGTTTATCTAAATTTTCCTTGCATCTACTCATAAAATCTTTTATTCATATATATTTATGCCATCATTATTCTCTCGCCTAAATATTCCCTGGTTTCTCTTTTCCCTTACGTCAGGTTTCAGTAAAATATTCCGCCAATTATGATTTAGATTCGATAAATTGTACGAAAATTTTTCAAACTTTGAGCTTGTTTGAAACACTGAGATGACAAATATTGTTGAGCGTTGCAAATGACTTAATAGTGACGGGTCTGGAAAATACGTGAAATTCAGAAGGGTCCAACCAAGCCCCATCCCATCAATGCTCGCTGTGTCACATTTGTGAACATAATGCAGCAAAATAACAAGTCGATTCCTTTACCTCCCATCTTTTTTCTTTTCAAATATGTCATTCAAATGAGCCAATTTCTTACTGTTGTTTTGTTCAATAACATTTTATCGGGGTTTTACCATTTCCTAATAATGGATTCAGTTCCAACTAACAAAGAGAAAAACATTTTTTTCCAATAGATTCTGTTTTAGAAGAAATGGTTAGGGTAGTCTAAGATGTATCCAAAGATTTGGTACTGCGATGGGGTCTTCAATGAGGATGGAATACAGGCCAATAGAGAAGTTATACTCAGTTGCAATACTCCATTCAAAATGAATTGGCTGATTTCCTTTTTCCACATATTTCTGCTTTACCTTTTATATGTATTCAGCCATGATTTTCATCAAAATAAAGTGGAATTTATCATTATTTCACAATTATTTGAATCTTCTCATAGTGAAAATGTCGAAGGGAAATGAAGATGGCAGTCACTTTTTTTCTGTTCGTTGAATATTGTTTATTTGAATTTAGCAATCTATCATAAGCGATTTCAAGATTTCTGCCTGAGCCTCAACAGAGACCCATTAGCCATACATTTTGGGAACCAATACCTAGTTTTTCCGACACCCCATTATCGAATATATATATATATATATATATAGAGAGAGAGAGAGAGAGAGAGAGAGAGAGAGAGAGATGATTAGTCACTCAAAATAAGGCATCACGTGAGATAAACATGTTGTATAGGGTGATTAATAAAAAATTCGGAAAAGGGGTCTTACTTCTCTCACCTTCTGCTAGATCACTAAAAAGTCAAAATTTCCAAAAAAAGCAAGCAGGCATGAACTATGAACTATCTAGCATGAATTTACATTGCAAAATGTACGTCCCTAGAAACAAAGTTGGCGATGAACTTGCAAATAACTAAAAAAAATTTAATCTATATAATGAGGAGTAAATATTGAAATTGTCAACCTTCTAGAACCATCAGTAGTGTCTGTGCGTATGATACATACATAGCGAGTCATTCAGACAGCTGGACCAACTAAAAAATTGAAAAGTGCAATTTTGAAAGTTTTCCTTGACGGTGTATAATAGACACAAACACATGCTTGCACACACACACACACACACACACACACATATATATATATATATATATATATATATATATATATATATATATATATAGTACAGTCAATAAATCACCCTAATTCTGTTCCTCTTCATCGGTATACAAAAATATCTACATCAAATTTTTTTATATCATTTTGCTTACTTTACTTACGTCCCCAAAACAAATATTATAAATATATAAATGCATTATTGATATATCATTTTTCTGGCATTGATCAAATATCTTCAAAGCGATTTATTTTCTCCATAAATGACGGTAATATCCACATTTGAATATACACACACACAATATGTATTAATGCGTGTGCTATATATATATATATATATATATATATATATATATATATATATATATATATATATATATATATATATATATATGTATATATATATATATATGTATATATGTATATATATATATATATATATATGTGTGTGTGTGTATGTATATGTATACATATATATATACATATATATATATATATAT